>JABTXL010001700.1:3677256-3727315 GCA_025134845.1 Neodon shergylaensis
GTGTGTGTGTGTGTGTGTGTGTGTGTGTGTGTGTGTGTGTGTGTGTGCAGGGTGTGTAGATAGTCACTGCTGCTGCACATTTACATAATCTCATCAGCCATGTCACACTCAGAAGTCAGCAAACATAGTCCCCCTTCCCCTCTCAGTTCTTACACTCTTCCTACACCCTTTGCCATGGTGGACTCTAGTCCTGAAGATGAAGATGGTGATCGCAAATTCATGGCCTCATCCAGCATAAAAGCTTATAATCTTTGTTTTGACTACTATGATTCTCTCTACTAGCCTTTACCCATTTAAAAAGAAGCTTCTGTGGACAAGGCTGAGAGCAGTCTAAAGATTGGAACATTTCTAGATCACAGTTTGGCAATGTGTCCATCTATGATAACATCATCAGTAGTGGCCCCTTATACACTATGACCTCCCTACTTTAGACTTCTTTTTCTAGATATCCAGTAGTAGGTATGTATTTCTTCCAATGAAGGTCTTGAATCCAATTAGAAAATATTTGGTTATTTCCAAAACAACCAGGTACTATTAACACATGGCCAGAGTTTGCCTGAGCTTAATAGTATGAAGGGTAAAGCCTGTTGCTCTCAGACATGATGTAGATGTGTAGCTGACCATAAAGAAGAAAGAGAGAAAGAAGAGATGCACAGAAATGTGTTGTGAACTACACATATAAGAAAAGTATAATTCTCAATGAAATTTCCACATATCACTTCTAAAATTCATAGCATACTCACCTTTACAAATGTATGTAATGCCACATGAAGTATGGACAATAGATATCCCCTGATTGTTTATCATAAAGACCTGAGTAACTAAATACTGGAGAATGGAAAAACACAGGCATTTCTAAACAGGTTAGATAAAGTACAATAGTGTCATGGGATTCAAAACATCATAATGATCCTCTAGTTAAATGAGAAGACAGGTATACTTTGGCACAAGTCCATTTCTCATTGGATCCAGATATATTAATAACCTGCCTGTGGTTATTTTTTTGGTTTCCATGTTAATGGTTGACAGAGAAATGTTGGAAATAAGCTGCTTGTTGGTTTCCCAGATGCTCAGCCCAGAAATAATCACACAGAAGCCATATTATTTAAATCAATGCTTGGCCCATTAGCTTTAGTTTCTTATCAGCTAGCTCTTACATATTAATTTAACCCATCTCCATTAATCTGTGCATTGCCATGTGGCTGTGTCTTACCATCTAAAGTTTCAGCATGTCTGTCTCTGGCAGTGGCTCCATGGCTTCTCCTTAACTCTGCCTCCTTTCTCCCAGCATTCAGTTTAGTTTTCCTAGCCTATCTAAGTTCTGCCCTATCAACAGGGCAAGGCAGTTTTCTTTATTAATTAACCAATCGCATTCACAGCATACAAAGGGAAATCCTACATCAAGAGAAATAGTTATCTGTAAGGAGAACCCACATGGCATACATGACCTGAGGGAAAAAAGCCATTAAGGACTCATGAACCAAGTGAAAGATGAAGAAATCACACTCCTTACTTGAGAAAATAATAAACCTGACATGTCTGTATCATGAAATACTATGATCATTGCCACTGATAGCATTAAATGTACAAAGATATAGAGTTGTTTGTCAACATTACATTCCCATCCAATTCATCAAGTTTTATTCTGTAAGGTATATTATATTATAGCCAAATATTGTATACTACTGTGAATTTATTGAAGAGGCAGTTCCAGCCACAGATTCACAGCTACTGTCTGTTAACATCTGCTACAAAATTTGTTACTGAGGTTATAACTTTGCTAAATAACAGTGGATTAGCACAGGTGTTGGCCTTTGCTATAGCATTACTGATCTTGCAGGTACTTTTTACCTAATTCTTATGAATAATGAGGGTTCAGCTGAGTTTTTGTTCACAAGTTAGCAACTGCAGTAATCATGACTTTTCAAGGATATGTTAATGGTCCTGTCTCTGTCACAGCAGAGGGTATACGTAAACCGATCACCTTGTTAATCCATAAACTATAAAAAGCACAACTGTATTCACAATAGTTGACATTATGAACAGGAAATGGGAATTATAGTATATAGCCTAGTGCAACAAGTATCAGAAGTGTGGTGATAAAGCTTATCACTTCAAGGTCACCTAGACTTTTGGAATTTCAAGCCTTAGGTGTTCAACCCTTTGAATTTTGACATTCAGCGTAACTCATAAATATAGTGCTTGCTGTTGTGGAAAAGTTACTGCAAGTCTCCAAAAAGTTCCTTGAATTTTAGAAGAAGAGAATAAATCTCTGTAAAATAATTAGCCTCATTCAGACAAACATTATAGGCAGTCATAGAAGCTGGTGACCTGATCTAGCCTTCAACAAATGCTCAGATTCTCTCTATCTCTTTCTTATGCAAACCTGAGTTGAGTATTATTCTGATTCTGCATGTATTTTCAAAATATTACAAAATATCTTTTATTGTCCTTTTCTTTCTATAAGATTATTTTTCTTTGCATGTCCACGTAATTCCAATCTCCACCCACACAAATGGATATACATAGTGATAATTACTCTATGTCCTTTCCTTTGGCTGTTAATCATTTCTTCTGAAGAGCATATTGAATTCCTAATTGAGCATAATAAAAATGCATAAACATCTATTTAAAAGTACAAGCTAGCCGGGCGGTGGTGGCGCACGCCTTTAATCCCAGCACTCGGGAGGCAGAGGCAGGTGGATCTCTGTGAGTTCGAGAATAGCCGGGTCTACAAGAGCTAGTTCCAGGACAGGCTCCAAAACCACAGAGAAACCCTGTCTCGAAAAACCAAAAAAAAAAAAAAAAGTACAAGCTACTACATTTTTAAAAATATTTTTGTCTATTTTCTTGTCCATATTATCTCAAAAGTCTTACCTGACAGCTCCAATATATAGATTATCTGTAACTCTCTTGGCAATTTTTAAACACTTCACTATGCTTATATTTTCCCATCGTTTTGCATATCTGGGCATTGTGGATAACTTGTGTGGAAGCTGTAAATTTGGTGACTATCTCAAAATATGAGTTTTATTCTAAGGTTGTAGGATTCACCTGGTTGCCATCCAATGACTGTAAATAGTGGCATTGTGTATATTAAACAGTATTTCTTTGTAAAAATAATAGCAGAGTAATTCATCCTAACTTTTCAATTTTCACATCCAAGAATAGTTTATACTTGTTTTCCTGGGTATGATTACTATCTTATATTTTGTTAACTATCAGTGGCATCAGTATATCAATATTGGTCAGTGTTTTTATATTATATTTCTTTTATATTTAACTATTTTGTTTCATTCTCCTGCTATTATTCTCATACAAAGAAAAAAACATACACTATCTACTTATGTATTTGTTAGTACTCAATGTTAGAATCCTTGCACTTCCTTGCTTCAATAAACAACGCTGTGGTCAATATCCTTAATGTCTTCTCTTATGTTTGTTTATTGTTAATGAAATCATGTTACCTTATATGATTAATAAGCATTTATATTTATCCTCTGTTACTTCTCTTCTTTGTTGATCTTCACTGTTTTAGGTAAGCTGTTAGGTAAATTTTCAGAATTTACTGACTGTCTTTAATTCCAGGTTACCACTTTAATATAGGAACTGAGATGGGCTGAGTGATTTCTCACTTAGATCTATGTTCAAGGCCACAGGGCTTATTCCCAGAGACAGGATGATTCATGAAGACAGCCTGTAGTAATCATTCCTCATTAGGAAATTTGTTGGCTAGGAAATGATGATTTCCCTCTCGTATTCACTCTGGAGAACTCGGCCTCCGGAAGTTCCTGGTGAAGTGGTATTTGTGCCTGACTCATCTGCAGTGCATGGTTTCTCCTCATCAGCTCTGCTTGTTTCCTGAACCTTTCTCGGGGCTTTCTCTAACAAATATTGTATAATAAGCTTTTACCCATCTATCTTCAGCTTTGTGGGGATTCAAACTTGAATGAGTTATGCTTATTACATGAAAATCTTTAGGTATGTTACTCAATTATTTCACTAGTCACTGTGTGTTTGTGGGGAGGGGTATAGACATGTGAAAAGACCATATATGTGGAGGATAAAGCACAGTCTCAAATTCCACACTGAGACAGTCTTTCTTGTTTGCTGCTATATGCACCAGTCTTGCTGGTGGGAGTTTCCTGGGGTTCTCCTCTCTCTACCATTCATATCTATGCATTGAGATGTGCTAGGATTATGGACTTATGTGACCCTGTGTTTTCCTTTCTGTCCATCCTGGGAACCTAAACTCAGATACTTGCAGTTGTGTAGCATGATCAATAAAAGCTCAGAGACACATATTGGGGTTCATCCTGAAGACAAGAGATACAGAACAGCCACTCAGTGGCTCTTGTTTCTACCTCAGTCCAAAAAGTAATGACCCTGCCTTCAGGAATCCTCAGAATAAGACTGTGTTTGAGACCTGTCTCCTCCCTTCTCATTGTCTTCTCTAGGGCTAGGATTAAAGGTGTGCAACACTACTGCCTGGTTTCTATGGCAAGCTAGTGTGGCCACTGAGATTAAAGGAGTGTGCCGTGTGCCACCAGTACCTGTCTGCATGACTGGTGAGTGGGGCTGTTTTACTCTCTCATCTTCAAGCAAGCTTTGTTTAAGATACAAATGAAATATCACTACATTTCCCCTTTTGTCTAAAATTTAAAAAAGCTATAACTAATATAAGAAAACTATATACAGTAAGTACAATGACTATATATAATATATACAGGTAATAAATACAGCAACAATGTCCAATCCATTTGCATTTGACAAATTCAGATTAAAATACTCCATATCTATTCTATCTTGGTGAGTTCAAAGTCTTGTACCTAATTTACTTTCTATCATAACTTGCTTTCTGTGTCAGGTAAATGAGGGAAACTATAACTATTTGGTCTTCAACTCCCCCAGAGACCCAAGAAGGAAATAATATTAACTGAGTAAGCAAAAAGTACAAGCAAGTAACTTCTAAAAATGAGAGAAATAACAGAAACAGTTGACTGCTTGGACAGTCACCTGAAGTTTATCTGCAATAATGGGGCATCTATCTTTGGCCTACAGGCCTAGCAAATCTGACAGGCTATTCTGTGAAGCAGGATATAATGAAGAGCTATCCCTCCTTGAGTTGATGTCTGGTAGTTGCTTTCTTTTGTGTCATGCTGGTTCATTTAGGACAGCATACTGTCAGCAGTTGAGACAAGGGCCTTCTCTTGCCCAGTGGCTTATTTTTGCCACAAAAAGTAAACTATGTGGAGTTTCTTCGATGTCCTTTATTGTCTCTGAAGTAGATTGTGTTGCCAGGAGCAGACATGTATCATTATCATTTTTAAAAAGAGCCTATATTATTAAAACATCTTAAATGCCATATTCTGTAGATCTCTAAATTGTTTGAAGATGACGTGACTGTCTAAAATATATTTTGATTTGATCTTGAAAACATACCTAATGTGACTACAAGTTTGATTATAATAGATGACTTGCATTTCTTTATTAACCTATACAGTTGATAATAATAACTATCAGACTAGAAATTTGTATTACATTGTTAAATGAGCTATATAAGTACAATACCTTGAACAAGATTAGAAACATATGTAAAGTATGCGTTAACAAAATTTATCTGAAATTTGCATCAATATACAAAATTTGTATACAATATACAAAAGTCCAATCCATTGTAAACCACTTAAAACTAATAGTTGGTTTTTGCAAGTACATTCAATAATCTACCATTTCATCCTATCATATCTTTATGCCCCCTTTTTTTCTTTTCAAAACTATCTAATTGCCTTTGTTCAGCTTTCTTCCTGATCATTATCCATAACGATGGATAATGAACACTCTAAACAAAAACAAACATTGAACCAGGAAAGGCAGAAATTTTCATCTACACAGTTGTACAGGAAACATTTGTACTAACTGAGATATCTTCCCAACCTGTCACTCCATTGCTATGAATATTTAATCTTGCAACAGTAAATCCTATCTTTGAATAGCATAAATGGTTTATTTTTATATTTGAGATTTTTATCTATTCATTGTTAGTTTTTGCTAACTGCATATGCTTGAGATCCAATTTTATTTTACTTTGCAAGAAAAATCAGTTATCTAATCATGTTTATTAAAATGGTTGTTTCTCTGAGTTATATGACATATTTTTTATTACCTAACAAGCAATCTTCCTCAACTCTTATTCTTCCATTCACATAGTCAATTAGTCTGTGCCTAACCCAGCACCACACTGGTAATTTTATCATATAGTGCTATATATGTTTCTAATGAGTACTGAAAATCAGTGACTCATGTAGAGATTTTTTATATAAACTACTATTAATTTGTCAAGTTCCTCCGCAAATATAGCTGTTGTTTTGAATGAAATAACAATGAATTTATAAGTTAAGCTGAGGTCAGTTAAAACTGTTCATCTCTTGGTCATCACACTAACAAGAATATTGAACCTTACAATTAATTTGAACCTGCTTTGAATTCATCAATAGAAGTCTGAGAATATTCCATATACTTCTCACACCTTCTCTGCTAGATTAATTTTCATGCAATTGATAGTTTAGTTGTTATCTTAAATGACATCTGCTTTCCATTCCATTTTCTGCTTACTTACTGCCAAAAGAGAGAACTCACTGAATATGCTTGAATGATGATGATTTCTTGAATTGGAAGATAAGTTTTAAGAAGTCACTCAAAAGCCATAAGAAATGAAGAAAGGGGTAGAAAGGCAGGAAAAGAAGGAAAATACATGGAGGATTGCCTTAGAAACTGCAATACCTTTCTGGAAGGATAAACAAATCATAGGTAAGGACAAAATATCTGAGGAAAATATTACTGATTAATTGTTTCAGTTAATTAAAGAAAAGACAACAATTAACTCAAAATAAGAGATCAAAGGGCATAAATCTTACCAAGGAACAATAAAATGATGTAAGAATACCATAGGCAAAATATAACTTATTTTCAAAGAGAACATAAATTTAGTCATAAAGAAAATAAAATAAAACCTACTTGCCTTTATAGCAGTAACACTGAATACAAAATGTTTGCAAAGGATTCAAATCTGATTATGTGTTTGGATAAGTTAGCATTTTAAGTTTGAAGCAAATTGCATATTATTCATAATATATAATACAACAGTATGGAAGAAACTCTTTTTTGTGTGTTTCAATTTCATTTTTTAACTTATTATATTTTAAAAAAATACCAATCCAAGTTTCCACTTCCTCACCTCCTCCCATTCCTATCAAGTTCCCACTATCTCCCCTCCTCCCATTTCCTTTACACACCCTCCCACTCCACCCCCTCCAATCCCCAGAGAGTGTAAGGCACATTGCTTTGTGGAAGGTCCAAGGCCCTCCCTACTATGTCTAGGCTGAGCAAGGTATTCATCCAAAGAGAACAGGACCCCCAAAAGCCAGTTCAAGAGTAGGGATAAATCCTGATGCCACTGCCAGGGGTCCCTCAGTCTGTCCCAGCAATTCAACTGTCAAACACATTCAGAGGTACTAGTTTGATCCTATGCTTGTTCCTTTCCAGTCAGGCTGTAGTTGGTGAGCTCCAATTGTCTCATGTAAACTGTTTTAGTGAATAAACCCATCATGGTCTTGACCTCTTTGCTCATATTCTCATTTCTTCTACCCTTCAGCTGGAATTTGGGAGCTCAGTCCAGTGCTCCAAAGTGGGTCCCTGCCTTTGTTTAAAAAAAAGTTTACCATTTAACTTTAGAAAGGAAAAGATATATTTCAAAAGCAAAAGTTAATATGTTATAGGAAAATTTGTAAAAAGGAAAACCAGTAGAATCAATTTATGTCCAAATTGCCAATAATAAATATTTTATCACTATAAAATTGAAAATAAAAACTTAAGATGCCTTATTTTAAAATACTGTTGGATAATAAAGGGATGGGTAAAGAAGTATGCCAATACTTTTATGTCAAGAGGAAAAGTCTAATTGTTAATATGACATTCACACAAAAAATACAGAGTGTTGGCATCTTTATTACCTGGTCCTTAGACTATTAATCCATATGGATTTGCTATTCAGTAGGTACCTGTTAAAAATTATTAACATAGTTCTATTCATAAAAACATTTAATTTATAACATGGATGTAAAAAATGTGAAATAAAACCAAAATTGAAGTGAAGAGAAAAAGAAAAACAAGAGGACAGAGAATTGTTTTTAAATATCATAGTAATCAAAATCAGTTGGGGTAACACGTACTAATTAGTTAAAACTTCTAGTAAAAAACAAGACTCTTGGATTATATTAAAATATAAAGCAACAAGATTGTCTTTAAAATACTTAAAATATTGCTTACAAAGTAAAACACAGAAAAGTAGTATTAGTGTGAGTAATTGATCAGCTTCAAGACTGATATAATAATGTACTAAATGCTCACTGAACTACCATATGACCATATGAGAAACGAAAAGTGTTATCACTTTGTAATATTAACTGTATGTTATATAAAAATAATATATTCAAAAGAAAGCTTATTGCAACATTATAGATGAAACAACTTGAAGCAATACTTTATATAAGTAACTGAAAAAAGTATTATGATCTTACATATTAGAAAAATCTCAATTAGCCCCAGACTGATGTGGGATGCCCCTCTGTATGCTGTGAATGTGTTTTATTTCCATTGGTTACTAAGGAAGCTGCTTTGGCCTATGGCAGGGCAGAATATAGCTAGGTGGAAAACTATACTGAATGCAGGGAGAAAGAAGGTGGAGTCAGGCAGACTCCATATAACTGTCCAAAAAGCAAGAGATAATAATCCTTGAGCCTTGTGGTAAAATATAAAATAATAGAAATTTATTAGAGGAGAGAATAGAGTATATACTGATGACCTAGAAGAACAGTCAGTCAATCATGCAGGAGTGAGGGAATCAATAAGCCCTACTCATCCCTGATGAACTGTTGGCTAATGATGGATTCTAGTGGGAGAGGAGACTTCAGTCACATACCCACTGGTGATCCCAAGAGCCCGAGTAGATAGCTCCAAACCCTTGGTCATTTAGAAGTGCCCAGTTAAACTCATTAGGTCACAAAATAAAACAAAAGACATGGTAATAAGAGGGGTTTGACTCTTAGGGGGGAAGGTTAACAGGAATGGAAGGGGTAAAAAGCAACTCTTGAGCAGTGAGAGAAATCAGAATGTCATTTATGCAAGGATGACATTTTCAGAGAATAAATTTAATAAAAGGTACTTTAAAGAATACCTTGCATGAAAGAGTGATTTATGATTTTAACAGAAAAATGTTGCAAGATAATGGTTGATAACTTGGCTGGTGGGTGTAAGTTCCTATGCTCAAATCCACTCATCACCAAACATGTATGGTGATTATATAAAATTTACATATATATATATATATATATATATATATATATATACTTTAAAACATTAAAATGTCTCATCCTCCTACCCTTGGTCAGGATTTTGATAACTACTCTTCAAATATAGTTTTCCCATTTTAAATATTTGTTCATATAAAATCAAATTGTGGGACTTGCCAAAAAGTATATTGCCATTCCAGAAAAGAAATATTTAAAATATGTAAACAAGAGAAAATGGAGAAAATCTAGGTCAGTGTAATGATGTATTTGAAGCCAATACATCAAAAAAATAACAATAATATGATAGCCTATAATCAATATAAAATGTCACTGGTGAGATATGTAGCATTATTTTTACAATAACAAATTTTCGAAATATTATATGTATGTTATTCTTAGAAGACCATTTCATTTCGTGCCACCCACATATCCAAGGTTCAGTACTCACACATGCCTATTGCTCCTATGTTCTCCACAGGAGCAATTAACAAGGAAGTAACATAAAAGCAAGTACCAATATTTTAGAGTTTTTAGAGTATGTTAAAAAAATGTGTGAATCTCATCGCAGGCATGTTCTGACTTAATGCGGAGTAAATCCACGCATTATTACTCTTGTTATGTAGATAGAGTTGAGTAACTTTGGTTTGAAGCAAATCTCAGGAAAGAACACATAAGAAGAAACTGAGTAGAAAACATCAAGCATTCCTTAGTAGCTGCCTTCACTTTGACTTTAGTTTATGAGATAAGTAACATTTGGGTGGTGGTCACGGAGAAGCACGGTATTAGGCTGGCTTGTGAAATACCCACATGACAAACAAACCAGAGTTTGGTAGTAGATAAAATATAAAATGGGAAGGACAGGGAAGCAGGAAAGTGAATGTCTAGGACTTGGGCTTGTGTAGACAGCTTTTCTGACTATTACTGAAGGAAGCACTGGAAGTTTTGAAGTTGTGAGAACTGTTCTTCAGTGTTCGCGCTGATTCTGAATACTCTAGTCATCAGGTTAGTTGTATGAGACTCTCTAGGGAATGTGACTTTAAAATGGTCCCTCACCATGACTGGCTATTAGAGGAATCAACAGAGAAAAGAATAAAGTAGCATAACCAGAAAAAAAATGAGAAAGACTCTAAAATAGTTTTCTTCATGGCTACAAATAAAATTATACTATTGAAAGTATAATTAATATTTTATTTGAAATCTACAAACTTTTTTCTAGATAATGTATTCATTTTGTAATTAAAAAATGAAAAATTAGAATTGCTTCCTGATAAAAAATTAGTGAATGGTGTCCAATAAATGCACCAGAAAGGAGATTAAATGCAATTTGAAGATCAGCTCATGATGATGAAAGTAGCTATGATCAATTTCCATAAACTTTATAATTAGCAATAAGGATGCCAGTTCATCACTGTTGATTACCACGTACATTTAAGTCTCTCTGTGATGTCTTCATCCTGCCTACTGTGCTTTAATTTCTGCTTTCTGTGATTCATTGTCTTGTTATATTTGAATTCCTCAATAACGGAACTGAAGTGAAGTCTGTATTTTGTCTCATAACTGGTAAATGAGAGAATCTGGTAGACAAAGATTGAGGGATTCTGTGAGTTAAAATGCCCTAGACTACTGCTGGGTGAACCGCACAGAGAGGTAGTGTGGTACAGTTGAGGTGTTGTTATGCTCTGTTCAAGACTGAATCAGATTCACGTTGAAAGAATAGAGAAGAAAATTGTCATATAAACCCGATCCCTAAAACTTGAAGAGGAAAAAAGGGCTGTCCCCTTGATTATTAAAGACAGGAAATAAATAGAGATTGTAAAAGTAACATATGTCAGAATAATTGAAAGCAAGCTCCCTTTTATTGTTAATTGTTGTTTTTTTTTTATTTATTTCCCTCTTTTACATTACATCCCCATGTCAGTTTCCCCTCCCTCGACTATCCCCAGTTCCCTCTCAACTTCCCCTCTACTTCAGATCCAGTCCTCTTCATTGCCTTTAGAAAAGGGCAGTCCTCCAAGGGATATGAACCAAACACACCATGATAGGTTACAATAAGACAAGGCATAAAAACTTTTATCAACTTTCTTAGCAACAGTTACCTAGGGAACGGTTTGGACCTAGAGTAATATTTAGCAAGGGTGGTTTTGCTTTGTATTTATAGCCCTCAGTTGACTTTTTGTTATTTATATCCCTTATTTATTAGGGTACCAATCTTTAATTAAAATTTAATCCAAAACAAAAATGACTATTTTAACTAAGAACAAGCAGACAGTAAGACATTGTGAACCTATTCTTCCAATTTCTTTGTGAAGCTCAGGCCTCTGTAACACCCGCTGAACCATAGAAAATTTAACTATCATAAAAATGAAACTATCTGATTAAAAAATCTGACAGTATGTCTCTAAACACGAGAGACTTGCCTTCATGAAAGTTAAGAGTCCCTGTTCTGTTTTGTGTCTTTCTGAGTTTTCTCCTTACCTATGGAGGGCTATTTCTGCATGATTCACAGTTTCCTCTTATAGTACAATACCATCAGCAATATTTTGCTGACATTTGTAATGCCAGGATTATGTTAGGCACACCAGAGACAACATTTTGGATTCATTTGCATTGTTATTTTATGCTATTGAAAGGTGATCACTGAAAACAAGAGAATGGTCCCAAGGCAAAACAAAGTCACTTAGATGCGTGAATAACATCTGTATTTTGGGGAGCAATGGAGGCCTGATGAAGAGGAGAAATGGAAGCAAGAAAGGAATCAGAGTGTAACCAGGCAGTTTTATGTCCCAGAACGATACTTGCTGTACAAGGGTGGGATGCTGTGTGAAGTCTTCACTTTTCAAGCATTAAAAGGTCATAGGGTTGAACACTACAGCATCAATAACTTCTGACCTTCCGGTTTCAGTGGAGTGATGGGAGAGATCCACACTGGAAGGGATGAAAGGCTTCGTGATAAATAACCAGACACTAGTGCTTCATGACAGCTTGTAAATCGGTGGTGGAAACTCAGCTGCCCTTTGCTGCATGCTTCTACCACAGAGAGTGCGCTGAAACTCTTTACAACATTAGTCCAAGGAATGAGACTCTATTATCTTGCTGTTATTCTATTCTACAGGTGAAGTGAGCTATTTTAACTGATGGTACTTTCTCATCTAAACTTTCCTCTAATTGCTTAATTAAAGTAAATGGAGAAAGTCATTAACATACAAATAAGAGAAGTATTCATTGGCATTCAATGGTTAAAGTGATTTTAATAAATTTCTAAGTAAATGTGATTTTATAATAATATGACACACACACACACTAATTAGAAATCCTCAATTAGATTCTGAGAAAAGACTATTATTTTACAAAACATTCTCATTAGCAGGTCACTATGGAATTATTCACATGTCACTGAGGTTAGTGAAATTTGGTGCTTACAAAGATATTATGTGCAAAGTCTGGCTGGGTGATGTGCGATGATACTAAAGAATGAACTTGTCTCTATTCCTCAGCCTTTGTGCTCACAAAGGTACCATCTACTCCAGTAACTGGTGTGTGACTGTCTTGCCTAAGGATTTGCCAGTCCTGTTGAAAAAGCTAACACCTAAGCTTTTTTTAGGCCAATTGGCTACAAATAAATAAATAAATAGACTTATAAATAAATAAATAAATAAATAAATGTATGTTGATAGAACATCCATTGAAAGTGTGACTGTGATACATTTCCTACGGACAGAAGAGAATGCGGACATTAGATAGAGGTAGCATCACTACTTTATTTAATTTCGTAATATGTGGGAAATTCTCCACTGAGAACAAAGTACTAAAAATAAATATATTGCTTTTAACATTGGGTTTGAATGCCTTATTACTGAGGATTGGTATTTGTTTTTAAGTCATGTAGACCTGGTTACAGAATGGGAGTTATGGGAATGTGTTCATGCCCTGCAGTTAGGCAGCAGTTTCTGAGATATAACATCTAAACTTGTCAGAGGCCATGGAAATAAACAACATATGGCAATTGAAGATTAATATGTCAACCCACCAGAGGAGAGACTCTGATGGAGGTTAATCCTGTCCAAGCAAGGCCTGTAGGACCCTAGACTTTAAAAACTGTTGTTCACATTTGCTTTAGCAACTTGGTGTCTCCCCAACACTTGCATTGTAGTGTGTAATGTCATGTGATATGTATATGTAATCTCCTGAATATATCTCAGTCTTATGGCCACATATGTCTGTGGGTTGTCAGGAAGATGACTTTTCATTTAGCTATATAATTTTGATGTATAGAATACATGCGTCTTAACCAGATCTCTATTTTCCTCAAGGACTGTAGACATTTAAAAGCCTGCTTGGCTCTATTTTGCTCAGACTACACACAATTAGTTCACTTTCACCTCAAAGCAAGTTCAAACTGGAATAAAGGCTTTTTGGAAATGGATCATAAGTTTAAAACTTCACAGCTATGCACAGGGTCAGCATTGCAGATGTCCAACCAGGTTGCTACACAAAGCACCCTAAGAAAAGCAGGCCAATTCTTTGCTTGCCAGTCTGCTAACAATAGACCTTCACCTCAAAGTTTGTCATTGAGCATTGTATCCCTGTTTGGTCATAGTCTTACCCCGTAACCTTGGAACCTTGTGTTGCCATGGCAGTGGTTCAATTCCCTGTCACTTGCCCTAGGAATGTGCTTTTGATTACTGAGAGGTAATTCCTGAGATTTTTTTTTGTTTTTTTTTGCTTCTAGGCTGCTGTGAAAAGAAGACTTTTTAGCCTAGAAAAAAAAAAGAAGAGAAGAATCTAGGAAAAATTAGAATTAGGACAAGAAAATCAGACACAAAACAATAAAGAGGCTGATTCTGAAAAGCACAGAGTAAGAGATGTCATTCGTTCACCTCAGATACCCTAAGAAAAAAGTCCCTCTCACTTGTTGTAGCATCCAATCTGTACCCTAAAGAGGGTCTTGGGACTGTACCCCAAAGTTTCTCCTTATAAATCACAAAAAAAATAAAAAAATACTTAAATTTAAATTAATCTAAACTTTAAATTTTTACACTTAAAGGAAGCTACCACCAAAATTAAAAGATAACCAAGAGAAGACGGTATTTCAATGTAAGAATTGTTTCATATGGGAAATATGTGAGGAATTCTTCAGTGCCAGAATTAAAAAGACAGAGAAGACCTCAAGTGGTAGCTCGGTGGCCCAGGTCCAGTCCTTAGGAAGATGTCTCCGATTTTACATCATAGTAAACACTTCAGTAGACATTTATCCAAAGAAGCTGAACAACTGTTCAAAAACACAAGGGAACCCATTTAAGTGAGGGACTACACCAAGAACCCACACTGTAATGGCTGCAATATGCATAATAACAGCAATTATTTCTATGAAAAATAAGTGCTGCCAACATTGGAAAATAATTTGACAACTATTCATCAACGTAAAGAGCACTGCCATTTAACCCAGAACTTCGACTGATAAAAATGCTTACAAAACATTCAAAATATACACACCTAGACAACATTTATATAAGCAAATACTATGAAATGGTGGATTGTGAAGAAATTTGGCCTACAATAGAATATAATAGTATATGATTAGATAGGGCTGTTACATACCATGTCATAGAGTGAATTGAAAATTAGCTAAATAAAGAGATCAGGACCAATATGTCTTAGGTCATGTGATCACATTTATGCGAAGTGCCCAGATCTGTAAAGATAGTAGTTCTAGAGTCTAGATGAGAATGTCAGAGGCTGCTCATATGATGGAATTTTGACTGGTCAAAACAACATTGCCCTAGAACTAGATAACTATGGTCACATAGATTTGTGACCATAACAGAAAACACCGAGTCACATACTTCCAAAGATTTATTTCCAGATATATGAATTTCTCATTAGTGAATAATCACATTCCTACTTGTTTCAGCCTGAGGAATTACTTGGTGGATAAATAAAAGGGAAGGTTATCAATTTTATCATGTTATATTATCTGAAAAATAATTTTAAAATAATCACAAGGTATGATTTATTTGCTGATATTTTTTCCAAGCCCTCAGCATCCTTCATCTAGTCTCAGGTGACAAATTAGTATCTTGAGGAAGTTATAAGAGGGTTTGGGACAACCTTAAATATATGATTCCATTCATTTATGCTTAAATTGTGTTCCACCCAGCACACAAATAATTTTTAAGTCATAAACTACAATTACTGGTATCACCTATCTTAATCTTCCCAAATATGCACTTAACAAAATTAGTTAGGGAAATTCCATTTTTTTCTACTTGTTCATCTTCATTCATGGTAGTAAGGATGAAAGTAAAAGGGGTGTATAAATGATTCCTGGAGGCTTATACCATAATGCAATTGTTTTAGGCCCTTTCTATTCCTTGTGTGAGCTCTCTGTAGGAGTTCAGGTGACAGCTGTGTTGATAGGTAAAAACAGTATTAAAGAACTCAGATATATGATATATAAAAGAGAAGCTGGCTCAGAGAATAGCATGAAGATACTATGTACCAGGAAGGAAGGAAGGACATGGACTCAGTGCTCTCTTCAAACATTTAAAATGAAATCCAGATCAGATGTGACGGTGCGTGAAGATAGTGCCTTGGGTTCAGAGAGCAGAGGCCTCATTATACAATTGGTACCTCTATAAATACAGATATGACAACTCTCTCTTCTGTCTTTCACCCTCATCTCCCCCCTCCTCTCCTTCTCTTTGTCGTGAGAGAGTACAAGGACAAGATAATCATCTGGAAGCCTCAAACCCTCTGGCACCTTGACCTTAATCTTGGACTTTCCAGTCTCCATAGCAGTAAGAAATGAATGTTCATTGTCGAATCTTCCCAGTGTATTCAACTGTCTTCCTGAACAGACTAAAGCACAAGAGAAGGAAGAAATGGAGGAGATGGTGAAAAATTACAGAGGGGAAATAAAAGGTAATATAATGTTATTTTGTTTTCTTTTAGTGCTAGTTTGCTATCTACGGTTTATTAGGTGTTAATAAATGTGTATACTAAATTTAGTGATTTGTAATAATACTACACCATTATGGATGCTTTTATAAGAAAGAGAATGGTATTCTTCATCACAATATGATTAGTGTAAGTACTATATATATATATATGCATATGTATATATATAGTGTATAGCTATGGGAGTTGCTGTCATTTTGACTACTAACATTCTGAGAACATACACATTTCCAAGAAGAATCCCCTAGTATGTTATTTTCCTAATATTTGCCTTTGCTTATACAGCTTTGTATTGAACTTATTACTTTAATGTTAGTCTAGTGCAGATGACAGTATTTGCAATTAATAAACACCAAGAATTTCTTAATAAGTGCATATTTCTCGTGCCTGTGAGGAAAAATGAGAAAGGGGATGGTAAGTTAAAAGATAAGAAAGGGAAGTAAGAGATACTATAGAGTATCGAACATATTACCAGCTCAGGGAATAGTATTCAGTAGAGGGATTATTATAATATGTATTTATGTTCCATTTTTATGCTATAGTAAAGCAAAATGATAATGAAGAAGGCTTATTCATAAAGCATTCATTTACTCAGTTTTATGAAAACCACTCTGCTTTTCAATATTGATTTATATGTATTAGTATGTATTCTTCAGACCCTCTGAATAATTTCTATTTTTCATTCACATGCAGAAATGTTAATTTATTTTCTGGAGGTTAAATGTGTATTTTACTGAAGATAGTAACAATAACATGATGTGTACTTCTGTCCAAACCACAAAATAACATGCTAATTTTGTTCACTTTACGTATCAGTCATCAGTAAATGCAGGGGAAAACAGCATGCAAGAAGCTGACCTTGTTGAATAAACACTATGGAGCAATACTTTCTTCCATTAACTCATTTAAAGTTCATACAAGAAGGCAAACAGTCCCAGAGGAAGTAGTACAGGAAGGGAAAACTGCTGACAGATGGAGAATATGTTTTCTCCAGGGTCAATCTCTCAGATCAGTTATCCAATACCAAATGATCAACCCTCAGCTCCTATGTATAGGTATAAGCTACATTGAAGAGACTCAGTAGGGTGCCCAGGCACGTGCAGGTGTGTATGTGTATGCATGTGCATATGTGAGAGACAGAGATGAAGACAGAAAGAGACAGACAGACAGATAGACAGACAGAGACAGAAGACAGAATCTTTAAAGATGCCATGAAGCCATGTAAATGCTGCGTCCTCGTGTATAAAATACTCAAAAAAAGATTACCAAAAAGGAGGTAAAAGTTGATTTAATTTGTCTAGATGGGAGAAAACATGCAAGACATGTAATTCAACATGCATTTTGTCCTAACAGGAGAAGTTATTTACTTGGTTTGCACACTACTGAATAAAGATCGAATACCTGCAACCTTTGCCTCAAACGCACTCTTACACCACATGGTATGCGACTTACGTTTTCCCCACTGAGACGTCGTGAATCATGAAAGCAACTGCCACCTGCTGCATCTGGCTCCCCTGTTGTCTGGTTCTGCCTGGTAAAGCTTCCCAAACTCAGATCTGTGTTCCAGAGGGGCAACCCTTCTGTACACTAGTTTCATTTTCCCCCGTGTAGTGAATCAGTTTTCCCAAACACTGTCAACTGATCCATGTGTCCTTTCCACTCTTTCTGTTTCCCTTTTTATCATATGGAGTAGTCTATATCACTCTGACATTTTCAAGAAGTTTGCATTAGTATGTTATCTCCCTCCTCCTCTTCCCTCTCTTTCTTACCAACTTAGACACCTTCCCCTCATCTCTTTTCCACTTGAGTAACAAGTTCTTTTTTAAAAAATAAGTGAGGTAAGCCAGACCCAAAAAGAGGAACATGGGATGTACTCACTCATATTTGGTTTCTAGCCATAAATAAAGGACATTGAGCCTATAACTCAGGTTCTAAGAGAAGCTAAATAAGAAGGAGAACCCAAAGAAAAACATATAGGCATCCTCCTGAATATTAACCTTCATCAGGCGATGAAAGGAGACAGAGTCAGAGACAGAGACCCTCATTGGAGCACCGGACTGAAATCTCAAGGTCCAAATCAGGAGCAGAAGGAGAGAGAGCACGAGCAAGGAACTCAGGACCGCAAGGGATACACCCACACACTGAGACAATGGGGATGTTCTATTGGGAACTCACCAAGGCCAGCTGGCCTGGGTCTGAAAAAGCCTGGGATAAAACCAGTCTTGCTGAACATAGTGGACAAGGAGGACTACTGAGACCTCAAGAACAATGGCAATGGGTTTTTGTTCCTACTGCACCTATTGGCTTTGTGGGAGCCTAGGCAGTTTGAATGATCACCTTACTAGACCTGGATGGAGGTGGGTGGACCTTGGACTTACCACAGGGCAGGCAACCCTGACTGCTCTTTGGGCTTACGAGGGACGGGGGACTTGATTGGGGGAGGGGGAGGGAGGGGGGAGGCGGAGGTGGGGAAGAGACAGAAATCTTTAATAAAAATAAAAATAAAAAAAAATAAAAAAAAATAATTTCTTTTATTTCTAATATTATAACATAATTATATCATTTCTCTGTTCTCTTTCCTCTCTCCAAACTCTCCCATATACCTTTCCATGTTCCCTTTCAAATTTGAAGCCATTTTACATTAATTGTTATTATATGTGTATAGTTATATACATGTAAATCCCTTAACATAATGTGATACACCTGGATAATGTTACTTGTAGATATATTCTCAGAATGGTCATTTCAGGCTTATTTACCCTTTTTCTTCTCTGGCTTCTCTGTCTGCCCTCTCTTGGAATCCTTACTAAGTTTTTATTAAGTGGAGGAGCAGGAATACATGCTAAGGCTCTTTTTATTTGTTGAGAAACCTCCATTCTGATTTCCATAATGTCTGTAGTAATTTGTACTGCCATCAGGATTGAATAGGTTTTCTCTTTGCCCACAGCCTTGCCAGCATTTGTTGTGAGATTTCTTGTGTATAGTCACTCTGGCATAGGTAACTGGGCATCTGAAAGGAATGTTGACTTTTATTTCCCTAATGGGCAGGGATGTTGAACACTTTGTAATAATCTTGTGTTTCTTTTTTATGGAACTGTGTGCTTCATTAGGCCATTTGTTCTTGGACAACTTAATGTTCTTTTGATCTTTAGCTTTTGTATTTATTTGTAATCTTGCACATTATGAATAAAATCTTTCTAAACATTTATATACATGTTTTCTTTCTTGCATATCACTTTAACTCTCTTTGACAAATCCCTGAGAGTGCAGCTGGTGAAACCCATGACAGCTTTATACGTATGTCTTTAAGAGGCTGCCAAAACCATCTTACAGAATAACCCTTGCGCTCTCTTCCAGCTCCTCTGCATATCTGTCAGATTATGGTACCACTATTTTAGTTGTTTTTTTCACTCCAACACAAGGATGGAGTCATTTCATGTTGACATTTTGATTTTAATTGCATTCTGTAATGACTAATGATGGAAACTGATGCTTGTGTTTGCTGTTCTGGGAAAGAGCTGCTTTTTGTCACCTTTCAACATGAAAGTAAACATAAAAGACTAAATAATATTTCCATTTCTTGAATATCCAGAGGAGACATGATGGTAGGACCCTCCAGGAAAGAGTGAGAGTGTGTGACCTCTGTCATTGTCCTTGGTGCTCACCTCTTTAATTCAGGAAGCAGAGAGCAGGCACTGCCAGGCCTGAGTCACGCTGTTTGATCAGGACAGCTGTCCTGATACTTGTGATTACTGTTGGACTCTTTTTATTTAAAAACTTGGCTAGTATGCTTTTGTGTTGCTCATTTATTTTGCCCTGAGAGAAGCCACATTCTCTTCATCATTTCTCTACGTTAACAAGGTCAGCACTCCCTGGTCAGACCCTCTTGGTGTCTTTCCCTTCTAAGAATTACAGTCACCTAAATTCTGCCACTGCTTATTGCTTCAACTCTACTCTTTTGAGGCTTTTAACATGAATACTGTTGCCAGGTATCTTAGGGCTTCTATTAGTGTGAAGAGACACCATGACCATGGCTCTTATAACTGAGGAGGGGGCTTCGGTGGTTCAATCCATTATCATCATAGCAGGGAGCATGGCAGCCTTCAGGCAGACATGGTGCTGGTGACATCTTGATCAGAAGGCACCATGGAATAGACTGACCTCAAAGCCTTCTGCCACAATGGTATACTTCCTCTAACAAGGTCATATCTACTCCAAAAAGCCTCGCCTCCTAATAGTGTCACTCCCTATGAGCCTATGGGGCCCAATTCCATTCAGACTCATCAGGTTTCAACTTATAATGTCATTTTCATCACTACTAGCCCAGAGGAGAGCCACACTGAACTTTAACGTGATGCGTCACTGTTCTCGATAGCACATGCTTCCTGGTTTGGATAAATATTATGAGCTTTCTATCCTTACATGTTATATTCTTGCTCACCCACTTCTGCTACTCTTAAATACTATTTCCACCATCTGCTGTGCAATTCTGGTGTTTCTGTTTCACTTAGTTGGTAACACTTAGTTTCTAGGCTTCTGCAGCAACCCTAGTAGCAAATCCTCGTAATCATGTTAGGTGCTTGGCAAGCAGTTATAGCCCATATCCTAGAGAAGAGAAGGATTCTCTGATCAATTTTCCTACTCTCCATTATATTAATCAAAAGCTTCTGCACCCCAATAAGCCTCTCCACTACCTCAATAACCCAAATCAGACTAAATCAAACCGAATCAGAAAAAGCCGAGGTTTAATGGAGACAAATGTGTCCTGAAGCCTTTCCAAGGATCCCAGAGAAATGAGAAAGGAAGACTGGAAAACCACATGTTTGGGTTTTGGGGGGAATGGGTGGCAGTTTAAATACCCTGTGGGAGTGGTCTTGAGCATCTCTGGGGAGGGGTCATTGTTTGGTGGACTTTCTTGGGTGCAGAGTCTGGGTTGAGGCAATGCCCAGCAAAGGGGGCTTGGGATGGAACTTCCACCTGAACATTTCAGACTCTTTAGATATAAGATGCTAGGGCTTGGGGTGATGCTTTTACATAATTATTTCATAATTAAAACCTCTCATAAGATCTTGTTACATGGATAATCCCACTGGTATAATGCATGTTTCCTGATGGTAAGGTCTGCAGCTTTCTGAAGCTGTGATCCCTTCCCTGCAGAGACAGGTGGATCTCAGTGAGTTTGAGGCCAGCCTGGTCTACAGAGCGAGCACCCAGGGCAGGCTCCAAAGCTACACAGAGAAACCCTGTCTCGAAAAACAAAACAAAACAAAACAAAAAAACCCTACAACAACAATAAAAAACTAAGTATAAAATCCCTATCGTTTACAAGGAATCTGCTAACATATTAGGAAATCTAAGGAACACACCCTCGGTTTGATCCTCAGAATAGTAGGCTAAGTTTGTAGATGCTAACATAAACTCATTACAGGAGTAGGCTGACACAGCTGAAATGACGGAACTTCCAGGAGCAGCCCATTCCTCATTAAGAAGACACAATGAGAGTTCTTGTTCAAACAAGATATGGGTCTTCTCTTCACTTCAAGGAAATTCACTAAAATCTTGCCTGGCTGGGGAAGTTAGTGCATCTGGTGCTTGCTCTCTAGAGCAGGCTGGCCTCGAACTCACAGAGATCCACCTGCCTCTGCAATGCTAATTATCATGATCGTTTATAGGTTGTCTCATCAGTGTTATTAAACTTAGCTAAAACTATGAAATATGATTACGATTTTTCTTTTCTTCATCGTCCCTCCCTCACCTCTCTCTCTTTTCTTTTTTCCCTTCCTCTTTTACCTTACTTTTTTTTTTTTGATAAAGTCTTTCCATGTATGAGCCCAAGCTTGCTTTGAACTTGGCCTTTATTGCCCCTGACTTCTCACATGAAGGGATTCCAGACAGGCATGTACTTGCTATTACTGTTATTTCCCTGTATGTCTTAAACAGCTCAAATAATGTAGCAACCCTTCATTCTCACCGTTTAGTACATCACTGGTGTCTTTTATGTTGGACTATCTGGTTGTAATAGTCCTGTGCTCCACTATGTTATTGGTGTGTGATGTGAATCAGTGCAGCTATAAAGTCACCTTACAAATTTGACTTTCTGGGCTATTGAAAATGTTCAAGCTGGGTCTGCAAGGAAGCAGATTCTGTGATAAATGTAACGGACTAGTAGTATGTACTTACAGGGATCAGAACAGTTAGAGAAGAGAGGAAGGAGGCAGGATATTACAGATTTAGCTGAAACTAATCTCAATAAAAGCCAGAGATGACCATCTGTAGAAACATTAAGATAAGCAACCCTTCAGAGATTGTCCAGGTAACTTTTCTTATTGTCTTGATAAAATGCCATTATCATGACAAGACACTTTATAATAGAAACATTTAATTTAATTCTAGAGGGTCAGAATCCACAACATCATGGAAGGGAGCATGGTAGGAGCATGTGGGCCTGATGCTGGAGAGTAGATGAGAGCTCATTTCTCAATCCAGAGTCATCACACGCATGCGCGCGCACACACACACACACACACACATGCTCCCGCGCGCACAGAGAGAGAGAGAGAGAGAGAGAGAGAGGGAGGGAGAGGGAGAGGGAGAGGGAGAGGGAGAGAGGGAACTTCAGGACTCTACACTCCAGTGACATAAGTCTTTCAATAAAACCACACTTCCTAATCCCTCCCAAACATTTCCACCAAATGGAGAACCAAACATTAACTATATGAGCTCTTTCAATATATGCCTGAATGGGGACCGTGGTGATTCAAACACCACAGGGATGCTACCCCACCTGAGAAGGAAACATGCGTCGTAGGTATGGTTACCTTCAGTTACCTGCTTTGTATGGAGTAATCTCCTAGAGCTCTTGTAGCAGTCTTACACGGGATCTGGAATATTGTTCCAAAGGGGCACATGTAGCCGCTTCTCATTTCAGTTTAAAATATGTGCAATCATATACTCTGTGCATGCATCTAAATTTATTCAGTCTCATCTATATATGGATATATGCATGTGTATGTAAAAATATACATATAAATTCATTTCACCAAAAATAATGTTGGCATAAATAAACTTATGCTTATAATTTTGTATTTTAGCTCATATAACTCTGGGATAGATTCATAAGCGTGAGCCTGCTACCTTGAAGTATGAATACATATGCAATTTTGTTAAGTATTTTCAATAACTTCTTCCTAGTACCTCCACTGTGTGCAATTCCCACAGACAGTATTGGAGATTCTTGTTTAATCACTGTGCCACCAAAAGCTTGGACTGATCTTTCATTCCTTTCTGATACATGAGAAATAATTTCTCAGTATGACTTTTGCTTTTATTTTGAGAATATAATTTAATTACATCATTTTTCTCTTCCCTTTCCTCCCTTCAAACCCTACTAAGGACCCCTTCCTGTCCTTCAAATTTATGGTCTCTTATTCATTCCTTGTTATTATGTGTTTGTGTGTGTGTGTGTACATACATATACATATTCCTAAATGTAACCTTTTCAGTCTTAGAATGCTCGTTGTCTGTATGTTTTTCTGGGCTGACCTTTTGTTTTTGGACGGCCCACTGACATGTGCTTCCCTGGAGAAGACCATTTTCTCCTCTTTGTGTAGTGTTGCAGCATCATGGCTTTCCCCTGTCCACTTTGGCATGACTATTGGTGTTGTCTTTGTTTAGCTATTGTTTAAACATCCATGTTGGTAAGACTTTGTATGTGTAGCTCTGACATTCAGTTTAACTTTTTATCTGCATTTCACCTGTTGTAAATGATCCTGAGAACATCTACACATGGGCAAGAATCTCTTAGACTTTGTACTATCTCTTCATATTTCTCACTCAACGTTCCTTAAGGTTGTTCTTTTTAATGCCCCCTTTTTCTTTTGGAGTGTTTTTGTACATTGTATATAGTAACCTCTGTGACATCATTGTAAATCATCTGCTCTTTACTTTTGCCTTTGTCTTTTTAACTTGACAGGAGGGATTATTTTTTTGCTATGCAAGCATGTGTTTCAATGAATCTGAACATTTTCACATCTTGTCTCTGTATTTGGAGAGGAACTATATCCTCGCACGCAGTATAGAAGACACACAGTTATTTTGAGTAGTCTGGCTCTGTACCAAAAGCCTGCATGTGACACTCCAGAGAACGTTATCTACTTCACTCCAACACTCTTAGGCACATTCCTGTCTGTATTTTCTGTCTCAGTGCCTTGATTTGGAGGAATATTTGTTTATGCCTGTGATGATGACACAGGATGCAAAGACAGGAAAATTGCTGAGTCGTGGAAAGGAGCCCCTCATCTAAGAGTCTGGTTGAAGCTGCCTGCTAGCTGAGAATTAAGATTATCAACACAACTAGCAACATTTGCTTAAGGATTTTTCTCCCTTCCCAGCTGTAAACTTTTAATTCTTTAGAAATTGTAGCAGAAACCCCCTATACAGTAAAAGGACATGTTGTAAACCCCTTCCTCAAACCTAGTGTACCCTGGATTTGCCTTATCTCATGACAACCACCCCCTAAACATGCTTGGAGCAATTTTCTGGTGCGACTTTTCAGGAAGAAAAAGAAAAAAAGGCGGAAAAGTTTTTCATCTATCTTTTTAAACAGAACCCAAATGCCACCAAGAAGGTTTATGTGGCTGATATTAGGACAATTGTAACACTCCTTTGAGAAGTTTGTGCCCACATTCTGGTGACATCTTTCCCTGAGTGTGTCTCTTAATCCTTGTGCTTAAAAATTATTACAAATAGTTTTCAAAAAAACTATTGCTATTGTCTGCGGTGATACCATGTTCTTAGGAGTGCCTCATCCTTTCCCTGAACACCCATGTAAACCCCATCTCAGTTTAAATCTGGCTCATTTTGAAATAATTTCCCATATCAAAAAGCAAAGGATCCATTTTTTTCCTCAGTGGAAATCCCTAAAAGATTAAGAGAATTCTTCCCACTACTACTCAGGGTGACGAGGACAATGGTGTAGTTGTGCCCTTTTAAGTGTCTCCACTGAGAGAAAGGACGGATCAATTCAATTAATTTGCAGGTATTTCTGCTCTCAGTATAATTTATTAGGGCACTTTTAGGACATGCCACCCTGGTTCCGTTTTGAGGACTATTCAAAACCTGACTTCCTTCAAGGCAAGTTCCGGACAAACGCAGCATACTTCTGCTTGGGACTTGGGGTTGTGCAGACAAACATTCCCTGACGGCATTGGTACACCCAGCTCTCACCTTTGAAATACAAAGCCCTGGAAAGTTGATGTAGCTTGTCTCTACTATCTCATTAAGTTGATAAAGCATGGTGACTATGCTCATGTTGGCTCCTTATTCCAATTTGCCACTTTTCAGCAGAGTTATATATAGCTCACATCTTGACAATTTTAGAGACTTATGCAAGTTCCATTTTTATTTTCATGTCTTTGATGAATTGACAATTTAGATGATATGGTGAATAAATTCAGTGCCACATTTTTTTGACAAAACTATCTTGTCTACCCATTAGTTTTTAAAATAATACATTTCCTGACAGTATTAAAATCCAGTCTTTAAATAATTATTCATTGGCATTTATATATTTTGCCTAAAGTTGAAACATACTATTGTTGATAAAAATAAAAATTGTCAGTCAAAGTAAAACATAAGGAATCATGGTGTCAATAGATTTAAAAAGCACACTGTTAATCTAGGGTGGAAGAGCAAATGTTCTAAACAGTCGACCACAGACATCTATCATCAGCTGTGCAGAGTGGTCCCTTATCCAAAACAACGAGCAAGCAAATCATCTTCTGATTCTAGATGCTTTGGGGGTTAATCGATAATAACTGTGAATTGAGATGAAGGTATTCACAATCCTGAGATTAATGGGATTTTTGTGATATTTTATCATGAAACTTGATGGTGTGTCTTTGTATAAATGCATATGTTCTGTGGATTTTATATTCCTAAGTTCATTTGGTCATATGTTCAATATCTGCGAAATCAGTGTGGGTTTTCTTCAGGCCTTCTAAGAGGATATGTCATGTTAAAACACAATTTTAATCCCTTCTCTTTCTTAATTGAGCTCTCAGTAGGTCATGATTTATTACGGTACCAATGTGCTTTTTAATACTCTAAGAGATGTAGGGTATATCTAAATTAGTTGGTTCTGTGACAGGCACACAATTTCATTATTAATAATAATAATGCATTACATTATTATTTGTTGACATATTATTCTCTAATTTAGATTTCTCTTGTCTTATGTGCAAATGTTAAAATCATTTACACAATTAATTTATGTTAATACTGAAAACATACTGACTTTCCCTTTCCTTTCCTCTGCCTTCTTGCCTTGTCTGTCAGCTGACAGATGACTGCATATTTTAAAAACTTGAGTTGATTCTTCAGCCATCTCCCCTTCAATCTGAGGAGTTGTCCTTATCAGATAGGAATGTGCTTATTTCTGTGTCAATGATGGGCTCCTGCCACAAGTGGTATGAGCTATACACACTCCCTCACAGGCCTTCCTCTTTTTCCTTATGTCGCTGCCTCTCCTGGAGAGTTAATCTATCTTATTTTGAAATAAACTCCCTCTCAGCATTCTCGATTGTTTCTGTTTGTAGAAAATTCCACAAAGTGTTTTTCTAGACTAAATATTTCTTTTTGAGTAAGCAGAAAAAGAAAGGGAGTAAAGGAAGGTCCCTAATTCTTGTGTATCTTCATACCACTGTGTGGGGTTGGCTGGCAGACTTTATGTTTCTTATATTCTTTTGGCTTTGCTGCCGTGATAGGCAGAGGGAAAAGGTTAAAACTATTCTCTGTTTCTTTACATGTTTGTTCTGTGAGCAAAATTTCAAAACAATTTCCCCCTTAGTGTCGCCTGCCAAGTCATCAGGTGGCCTGGGTTACAGTCCTGTGATCCTAAGTGACTAGGACACCTCAGGAGAGAAGGGGCTTCACCTCAGTGCAATGTTGCTGAGGACTGGAGTTCCAAGTGCAGGAATGGATGGACACCAGAGCGCCAGGTCTACAGAAAAGCCGCTGTACTAACTGTTATTTTAAACTGAGGCTTCCAGTGTCACTCAGTCCAGCAAAATCTGAGTGGCCACAGTTAGGACTTTGTAAGAAGAAAAGAACACACACACAGTGACACTTTAGACCCTTTGTCCATGCTTAGTTTGGAAACCAGATTCACTGCATTTAACATCACACTGCATTGTGATGCTGGCCTGTTTCATACTTCTTCATTATTTCATTCATAAAGTTGGAGGCTAAGGAGAATTTTTTATAATTCTCCTTCTTGATAATAATCTTTGCCTCGGCCTTTTAGTGTTTCAAACGTTTGAAATAATTTTCCCATATCCAAAATAATTTTGGGGGTTTTACTGAAGTGCATAATAAACAAAAGTTAGATATTTTCAAACAGTATTTTTTCTTATTCTAATACCATTTACTATTTAAATATTTATTAAATAACGGTTTTTCTATATCAAGATTTTTAATGCTTGAAGAAATAATCAAAGTGACAACGAGAATTACAGCATTGTTGCATTGGTTTAGGTATTTTGTTTCCATGTGCAATGGCAGGTTGAAGTCAGGGAGAGATTCATAACAACAAAAATGGCATTTTACAGAACAAATTGCCATTGGGATTTCACTTTCAGCTAGTGGGGTCTCTGTCATCTATACCAGCAATGTCACCAAGGAAATGGGCAGTTGCCTTTTTATTCCTGTGTGATCTGACTGAATTAGTTATATAAACAGAGATAGGCAGCATCAATTTTTTTTTACAAAACAAAATTCAAGCTGCTTTGATTAAAATTGCCAGCATGCCTGTCTTTGCTGGTTGTATACAGTTGTCCCCTGTTCATTTGCAAGTTACTTTTCAAAGTTAGGTCTTTCATAATTAAATTTATTATGAAATTCAGGCCCAGAAGAGATTTATTAGTTTTATCTAACAAGACTTTTTTTTTGTACAAAACTATCAGAATGTTTGCATCTGTAAGCGTTATGCTTATGTTGGTCAAACTGCCACAAGTAAGGGAAACCATCTCTTATATTTCAAAAACTTAATGACAAAATGAATCCAACGTGTTTGAGTTTCGCATTTCTCCTGCCTGTTGCACATTAATTCTGGTGGGTTCTCATGGCAACTCAAATTCACTCTAAAACCCCATTTTTCCTATTATTTCATTCATGTCTGCTACATTGCAAGACACTTAGGGGAAGAGATTATGGCTTCTTCATCTTTCCATCCATGGTGGTTTTAATTCAGTGCACAGTAGAGCTTTCATGAATATTTATTGAATAATAAGCCTGCCTTTTCTCCCAGGCTGCCAAATTCAGTTTATTATACTGTCAGTCCCTCAGATTTCCAAACCCAGTATAATTCGTGCCTTCTAAATGCAACTACCCTCAAACTACACAAATTCCAAATGACTTTCAAAGATGCCTTCTCTGTTCGTAGCACAGTTTACTAGTTGGAGAATTTTCTGTTCTCTGACATTAACACATCCACTTCTGGCTCTGTTTGAGTCTCTTCCCTTTCTGATCCCCCTCAAACTCCTCTGCCAGATGGCGTGCACTGAAGACATACAGTAGTTGTAACACTTTCTACACTCTTAGTCTTTGCTTCTGTAGTCTTCTGCAGTGCGGGCCTGGGTCTGTTCTTTGGGGAGAAACACGAGGACTCTCCTATCCCTCCATCTTTGTATTGAGTGTGTATAGTTTGGGAAATAGTTTCCTAGACCTTAATGCTAACTTTGATTTTTATTTTCTAAATGATCCTTTATTAGTTCGGTGTCACTAGGCATCACACAGTAACAGGTTCTGGCACGTGTGTGCTCATTTTCCAAAGGAATTTCTTTGTGAATTTGTTCACTTGCTTAAAATCAAATTCATTGGGAATGAAAAGATTCCACATCATATGAGCATGCTTGCCCTTGAGGCTGTGCTATTGGCTGAACTATTGCTCAGAAGATGCGATCAGTAGATACCAGTAACGGTATCAGTAGATTAGCTACTGCAGCCAAAGTCTTCATTCTTAGTGATCTTGTCCTTTTGTGAATCACACACACTTTGTCTCAGTTCATCAAACTACATGTCTTTTCACCATACTTCACCATGGTATGAACTGTAAACTATTTATTATATCTTCAAGTCTCATGTGTTCAAAATATCTAGTCTTTTCTAGACAGGAAATTCACTATTTTCAAAAGCTTCTCCACAGCTTCCCTGCTTTCTTTCTTTCCTTACCACTTCCCTGCTTCCCACCAACTCTCCCTCGTTCCCTGTTTCTTTTCCTCCTTTTCTATCTCTCTCTTTTGCCTTTTCAGATCTGCAAATAGTTACAATATATCTGCTCTACCACATCTTCATGACATCCTTCATATTATCAATCTACTGCACAATGTTTTCTCACATTTTGCAAATACATCATCTCATACTTGAAAACATAGTGACTAGTTGAGAAATAGCACCATTTTTTTCAAAACTGTTAAACAACATATTTATGCGCATGGAAATGTCATTATTGTTTTAAATAATTTTATAGCACGCAAATTATCTTTTGGACAAATTAGCCTCTTCATATGTTCATATAATGTTTTAGATTTTCTAATATATTTTTAAAATATATTTATTGAATTGTTGAAATTATCATAAATTATATTTTGATCACTTTAATGTCCCCCTTTCAACTTCTGCCAGATCTGTCTCCCCATTTGTACCCACCCAATTTTTGTGTTTGTTTTTTTGAAATATATGAAGTTTAATTGTACTGTCAAGATGCTCTTTAAATGTCTTTTCCATCATGGATATGGATTGGATGATGAGATGATCACAGTGAAAACTGACAGTAATTAAGAGATCGTTTAGTTATGAATGTTTCCTCATATATGCAGATACATGATAGCAGTATTTTTTTCATTTATTTTGGAATTTCGGAATAAAATCTGAAATATTCACATGCAACAATATTTTAGCGATGAAAGATTAAAAGTGAGATTACCAAAATGATATCACCAGGCACACACACACACTTACTTTGTCTCAGTACATCAAACTACATGATTTTTCAACATACTTTGCCATGGTATAAACTGTGTCCTACATACAGCATTTCCCTATATGCCATCTCTTTCTCTTCAGGTTCCATGTGTTCAAAGTTTCTTGCATTTTATTGTCTATGTTATGCCATTTGCTTTATTGTGTTGCTTGGTTTCTTCACATTTGTGAAGGAATTCTTTTGCCTGAGTTATTCTGGTTCCAATCATTCATCTACTCATTGAAAATATTACCAAACTCCTAGAATATTCAATCCACCGTTCATTGGTATGACGTTGATCAACTTAATTTGGTCAGATTGAATTATCTAAACCACTGGGTTCAACAAATGTGAAGATTCAGAGATATCTTGTCAACCAGAGAAATGGTTTACAAAGCACACTTAATTAAAAAAAAATGATTCTACATCCATATGCATTGCAGTATATTATTGAAAGAGTTTGTTAGTGAATATGCTGCTAAGAAGGAAATCGACACAGGATTATGGGATGTGAGCTGATGCGTTTGAATTTTGTAGGAGACAGTAAAGGATTGCTGTGTTGAACAGAGTAACACTCTGTGGGCATGAGAAAACCAACTGTGTCAGACATACTGATCAGAAAGAATTTCATAAACAATAAATTGCAAGACAGTAGCTGTCTTTAGTGTTGAAGAAATTCTGAGGACATTGGAAGAGAGAGGGAAGAATTGGGATATTGAGAAGAGTTTAGAGGTGTAAAAATGTATTTCAGAGTTGATTCATTCAAAATCTTGTGAATCATAGTAATAGAACAAGGATTTCTCTCTTTAAAGAACGATGTACAAAATAGGCCTATATTTTTGAGAAGAGTAACATACTCTGTCTAAATCGCCCAGGAAAACGTGGACATGGACAAATAATCAGGAAGACTCAGACATGATATCATGGTGACTTGGACTAAGATGAGCCATATGTAGATGTAACAGGCAGTCTATTTCTTATAACACACTTTGAGTGCCACTTACTAAAACTGTCTGTGGTTCAAACATAAAATTATAAATTTTAAAGATGACTATAAAAACTTGAGCAATTTAAAGAATGAGATGAAAAATATTTTTTAAAATTGCACTTTTAGCAGAAAGAGTAGGGATATCAAGAGTATTGTGAGCTTTATTACATGCATGTTAAGTGGTATGAGGTGCCAAAGTGATAGGAGTGAGTTCAAGAAGAAATTGGAGAGAGAAAAGCCATAGCTACAAGTATCAATTTTCTGAAGATGTTTTTGGTTAAAATTAAAGCAGATAGGCACAAATTAACTACAAAGAGATAAGAGATAGAGGTTTTCCTAGGTAAGGATATTATTTGTAAATGTTCGGCCAATAGCTCAGGATTATTACTAACTCTTTACTAGCTCTTACATTTTAAATTGACCCATACTCCTTATTTATGCTCTGCCACATGGCGGTACCTTTTAAAACATAGTGTATTCATCTCCTGCTCCCTTTGAGTCTCCTGGCAACTTCTGACTCTGCCCTTCTCCTTCCCACGATCTTTTGTTTGGTCACCCAACCTATAATTCCTGCCTGGCTACTGGCCAATCAGCATTTTATTAAACCATTTCAAGTGGCAAATCTTTACAGCATACAAGAGAATTATTCCACAGTAGATGGGGCCTAGAAACCTTAGACCACAGCTCTACTCAAAACTTGAATTTTTCAGCTTGGATCAATCTTGTATGGCTCTTGTGTAGGAAACAACTGCTAGTGTGGTATCATGTGTACACAGCCGTGTCATGTTCAGAGCATAGCATTTCATAACTTTCCTTCTCGTCTTCCTGTTCTTGTTTTTATTTGACTTCCTTTCTGTTACCTTAACCTTGGTGGTGTGTGTTGATGTAGATGTCCTGTGTACAGATGGATACTCTACAGACGAATACTCAAAGACACATACTCTTACTGTTTTGAACCCTTATGTCAATGCACTGTCCACTTTACACTGCAATAAGAAGCTTTACAGACCAAGATTAGGAACAACACAACCCTCTAAATATGAATATAAATATTCAGGAGACAGCTTGACAACAGGACCACTTTAAAAAATGATGTAAACAGATTCTCTTCTAGGTTTTGGCCATGTTTACAGCATCAAATATGAATTCCCTCCTATGCAAAAGAGTCCAAGTACAATCAACAGAGAATATGGTTGCACCCATAAATAGACTTGCCTCTGTTGCACTAATGGTCACATCTTGCCTGCCTAGCTAGTTTTGTAACATACAGGGTCAGAACTGGAAACACCAACAATGCCCTTTATTTGCCTGTAGGGTTGATAGCACCGTTAGCACTCTGGGATAAGCCAGCAGGAGCATTTCCTGGGCAGCACAAGCTTGATTTCTCTGTGTCCTGAAACAAATATTTGTTGTGTCTTTAGGAATATGATCTTCCCTCTTGTTTTTTTTTTGGCAATCAAGAGCTATGGCAACATCCTGTGCAGTTGAGTGTGCCCCTGAGGTATTTCCTACCAATAACTCATAGGGAATAATCCCTGCCTGGCCCTGAGAGTATCATTTAATAATGCATGTATGCTACAAACAGTAGTGCTCACTAATGTGTGAAACTTCTCTTCAAATTCCTTTTAAAGCACTACATTTCAAATAAACTTGCAAACTACTGGATTTTTTTTTTAAATAAAGCTTCTTCATAGAGCCTTAGCTTTAGTTAACCTGTCCCCCACCAGTCCTTTCCTCCACCCTGTGGTCTCCATCCCCACTTTGAAATTTTTGTTCCTTATTCTTTCATAGTTTTGATTGTGAGCCTAGCTTTTAATGACTGAGCCATTTCTCTAGACCCCCTTAATCTTTTATATTATACATGTTCTACTATCTCCTCTTACCATATTTTTTCTTGGATCACAGATTATAAATTCCAAATAGTTTCTTTATGCACACTTCATTTTGGTTAAGTCTTCCCCTAGACCTTGATTTCTCATTTCCATAAGTCTACTGCCTACTTGAGCCCTTCTTCTCAGAAGCACTCCCCTTCTTCACTTTAAACTCACATATATTCTATAGTCTCTGCTTTATAAATATACATATTTTCATTATCCATCTGTCAGTTGATGGACATCATGGCCCTAGGCTTGGACTGAAGTCACACAGTGAGACTATTGGCTTCATCATCCATCTCTGTGTGTGGATGCAGGAAGTGAGTATGGTCCCAGTGCAAGGAGCCTTGTGAATGTTACAGAATTTGAGGTTCCATTTTCAATCAATGGCCGTGTATATGAGAGCATTTCAGGAGGCAGAATGACTGATGTAGAGATGAACATGATAAGTATGATGGAGGAGGGTCATCTTTCTATCTGTTGTTTCATTGGTTAAGTAATAAAGAAACTGCTTGGCCTCTGATAGGGTAGAAATTAGGTAGGTGGAGTAAACAGAACAGAATGCTGGGAGAAAGGAGCAGATTCAGGGAGTCGCCATGATTCTCCCACTCCAAGCAGACGCAGGTTAAGATCTTTCCTGGTAAGCCAGCTTGTGGGCTACACAGATTATTAGAAATGGGTTAAGATGTAAGAGCTAGCCAATAAGAGGCAAGAGCTAATGGGCCAAACAGTGTTTAAAAGAATACAGTTTCCGTGTAATTATTTCGGGCATAAACTAGCCATGTGGGCGGACGGGTGCCGGGGACGCAGCCTCGCCGCTCCTACTACAACATAAGTAGAGTCTTCCTGAAATAGAATGTGAACTTTCTGCACACAATTAATTTCTAAAAATAATGATTTTATGAATGCTTTACACTCATTTTTTATCCAGGGGATGTTCTTAAAAATGTCTTTATCTGCTGTTGGATGGTAAGATACTTTTTTCTCTCTATCTAGTTTAATCTCAGTTCATTACTATTTGCTTGCAATTAATAAAACTAGACTCAATTGAATAGAGTATTCTATATCCCAATACTGTTATTATTCAGTGACAGTAATTGTTTTTATAATTTCACGTTACATTCCATTGACACAGACTTAGCCCAAAATACTGTTAGCACGAGCAGAGTATTGTAACTTCAGGCCTGGTTCCCTACAATTCAATAGAAAATTTGCACGTTTATTTTACAAATGCAATATATATATATATATATATATGTGTGTGTGTGTGTGTGTGTGTGTGTGTGTGTCTTTTATTATTATTATTAATTTATTTATTTATTAAAGATTTCTGTTTCCTCCCTGTCACCGCCTCCCATTTCCCTCCCCCTCCCCCATCAACTCCCCCTCTCTCATCAGCACAAAGAGCAGTCAGGGTTCCCTGCCCTGTGGGGAGTCCAAGGACCTCCCACCTCCTTCCAGGTCTAGTAAGGTGAACACCAAACAGCCTAGGCTCCCACAAAGCCAGTACGTGCAGTAGGATCAAAAACCCACTGCCATTGTTCTTGAGGTCTCAGCAGTCCTCATTGTCCGCTATGTTCAGCGAGTCCGGTTTTATCCCAGACTTTTTCAGACCCAGGCCAGCTGGCCTTGGTGAGTTCCGGATAGAACATCCCCATTGTCTCAGTGTGTGGGTGCATCCCTCGCATTCCTGAGTTCCTTGATCATGCTCTCTCTCCTTCTGCTCCTGATTTGGACCTTGGGGTTTCAGTCTGGTGCTCCAATATAGGACTCTGTCTCTGTCTCCTTTCATCGCCTGATGAAGGCTAATATCCAGGACGGTGACTATATGTTTTTCTTTGGGTCACCTTCTTATTTAGCTTATCTAGGATCACGAATTATAGGCTCAATGTCCTTTATTTATGGCTAGAAACCAAATATGAGTGAGTACATCCCATGTTCCTCTTTTTGGGTCTGGCTTACCTCATTCAGGATAGTGTTTTCTATTTCCGTCCATTTGTATGCAAAATTCAAGAACTCATTGTTTTTTACTGCTGAGTAGTACTCTAATATGTATATAATCCATACTTTCTTCATCCATTCTTCCATTGAAGGGCATCTAGGTTGTTTCCAGGTACTGGCTATTACAAACAATGCTGCTATGAACATCGTAGAGCATATACTTTTGTTGTATGATAAGGCCTCTCTTGGGTATATTCCCAAGAGTGGTATTGCTGGGTCCAGGGGTAGGTTGATCACGAATTTCCTGAGTAACCGCCACACTGCTTTCCAAAGTGGTTACACAAGTTTGCATTCTCACCAGCAATGGATGAGTGTACCCCTTATTTCACAACCTCTCCAGCAAAGGCTATCATTGGTGTTTTTGATTTTAGCCATTCTGACAGGTGTAAGATGGTATCTTAAAGTTGTTTTGATTTGCATTTCCCTGATCGCTAAGGAAGTTGAGCATGACCTTAAGTGTCTTTTGGCCATTTGAACTTCTTCTGTTCAGAATTCTCTGTTCAGCTCAGGGCCCCATTTTACAATTGGGTTGATTAGCCTTTTACAGTCTAGTTTCTTGAGTTCTTTATATATTTTGGAGATCAGACCTTTGTCTGTTGCGGGGTTGGTGAAGATCTTCTCCCAGTCAGTGGGTTGCCTTTTTGTCTTAGTGGCAGTGTCCTTTGCTTTACAAAAGCTTCTCAGTTTTAGTAGGTTCCATTTATTCAATGCTGCCCTTAATGTCTGTGCTGCTGGGGTTATATGTAGGAAGTGGTCTCCTGTGCCCATGTGTTGTAGAGTACTTCCCACTTTCTCTTCTATCAGGTTCAGTGTGTTCGGACTGATATTGAGGTCTTTAATCCATTTGGACTTGAGTTTTGTGCATGGTGATAGATATGGATCTATTTTCATTCTTTTACAGATTGACATCCAGTTTTGCCAGCACAATTTGTTGAAGATGGTCTCTTTTTTCCATTGTATACTTTTAGCTCCTTTATCGAAAATCAGGTGTTTATAGGTTTGTGGGTTAAAGCACGGGTCTTCTATTCAATTCCATTGGTCGACTTCTCTGTTTTTATGCCAATACCAAGCTGTTTTCAATACTGTAGCTCTGTAATAGAGTTTGAAGTCAGGGATGGTAATGCCTCCAGAAGTTCTTTTATTGTATAAGATTGTTTTGGCTATCCTGGGTTTTTTGTTTTTCCATATAAAGTTGATTATTGTCTTCTCAAGGTCTGTGAAGAATTTTGATGGGATTTTGATGGGGATTGCATTGAATCTATAGATTGCTTTTGGTAGAATTGCCACTTTTACTGTGTTGATCCTCCCAATCCAAGAGCAAGGGAGAGCCTTCCATTTTCTGGTGTCCTCTTCAATTTCTTTCTTCAAAGACTTAAAGTTCTTGTCAAATAGATCTTTCACTTCTTTGGTCAGAGTTACCCCAAGATATTTTATGCTATTTGTGGCTATTGTGAAAGGTGATGCTTCTCTGATTTCCCTCTCTGCTTCCTTATCCTTAGTGTATAGGAAGGCAACTGATTTTTTGGAGTTGATCTTGTATCCTGCCACATTACTAAAGGTGTTTATCAGCTGTAGGAGTTCTTTGGTAGAGTTTTTGCAGATGATATGATAGTATACATAAGCAACCCCAAAATAAATATCTTTTGGGACAGGATTTCCCTGTGAAACTCGGGTTGTCCTATAACTTATTCTGTAAATGCTAGCTTTGAACTCAGAGGCTGCATCTGCCTCCCGGGAGGTGGGATTAAAGTCATGTGCCACCACTACATTGCAAGAGGCAGAATATTTTTAAATGCAAGTGAGGCATTAATTTTAATCACAAGTGAATATGCCATGTGACTTTTTCCTCTTTTAAGGACATTATTGCCTTGCATTTTGCATTATTTAACACACAAAAATAACAATTCAAATTATTTTGGTCAATAAGGGCTTTTAACTCGGCAGTATGGGAAAATTTGATAGGTAACCTTCCTTCTACCACTTGAAAATACAGACAGAATATGTAGCCAATCAAACAGAGTGAGCTCTTGCCTGACACCCATGATGGGACACCTACCTTTATGCAGTTTCTGCTAACCCAGGACTATGAGTGATAAACTACTATTCTTTATAAATAAATAGAAAGCATTTTGTGTTTAAGGCAAAACAGACTCAAATAATCCTAGGATTTGAATCACTAAAAACATTTTCAGTCTGAAAATATTCTACTTTGTGTTTTCTATACACTTACACATTTGTTTAAGAACTTATGCTCTTCAACTATCTGCGTCGTAAGGTGTAAAAATTAAGCTCTGTTCAAAATATACTAAAACACAGTGAGACTAAGCTTCACATAACTCCGGGGAGTGAATGGTGAGAAAGAGGAGTGAGAGCTGACTCTGCACTAAGTTTGGAAGAGGAATGTCTGAGCCAGTGAGGGAGGGTTTGTAGGAAATTCCATCACATAAGCATAATTCTGTTAGGACATCAGCCAAGTTCACTGGGTACATTGCATATAGTTAGTTTCAATACTTCATATTCAGTATCAATTATTAATTAAACTGTTTGGGCCCTATCTAGTTTTATTTTAGTAAACATTTACCAGAAGAAATAGCACTGGGATCTGTAATCATGTCTAGGGAAATCCACAGTAATCCATGTGATTCCAGTTGACAGATATAAACTGGGAAACTCTCTGGAGATTTCAACCTTCCTGAATACTATTAATACAAAAACAAATCTGTTTTTCATTTTGATGCCAGTGTTTTTTAACCCTTTTTATTCCAGTATTACCCAAATCCAAATTCCATGATACCTTAGAGCACTTCAAACTTGCAAAAATATCATCAAAGGATCATTTGTACTAGAAACATTCCATTTCTTGAATTCCTGATCTCATTTCTCAGTCTGTTTTGAGGTAAAGTATATCTTATTCTCCTTCCGGGCCATTGCACACAACACCTCCAGTCCATGACTTTACAATGTGCTCTTATTTTGTCAATCTTACCACACCACCATCACTATTGTTGGTGTGATAAGGTTGACAAAATCACTATGGCCATTGCTACACTTACACACACTCACAAACACATAATTACAAACACACACATAGATATGCACACACACACATACACATACACACACCAAAGATACTACATTTTCTACACATACCATGTGTTGAACACACAAAAGGCATTCACCATATTCATGCCACACACACATACACACACCATATGCACATACTCCCAAGCATCCCCCATGTATACATATAACTAACATCTCATTTTATTGATAATTTAACATCACTAATGTATCTTTCTTTGGAGAAAAAAACATGAAAGTTAAAGAAATTTGGTAAGAAAGGTTCAGAAGAAATGGGATGCAAGAGGATCATGTCAGGTGAAAAATGATTAAGGTAGATGCTATGTCTGTGTAAATTGTCAAAGAATAAAAAAATAAAAAATTAATCAAAGCCCACTGAGAAACAAAAAGAAAGAAACCCTTTCTGACCTCACGTATCTCTCTCACAGATCTCAGGGCTCAGGGTCTACTCTCCTTTTCCCCACTATACAGGAAATAACATTTTAATCATTCCTTCGTGTTTCTTCCTTGTTTTCCTTGAATCACAGTGAAAGTGGATTAAGAAAATGTCTAATTCACGTTTCATGTTGAGCACCAGGGGAAGTCACAATAAAACAATGATTTCAGAAACATAATGTGGGATATGGGCAGTTCTAAAATTCTCTCTCATCATCTCTTCTGCATCTCTGTCTGCCTGCCTGCCTGCCTCTCTCTCCCTCTCTCTTTCCCTCCGTCCCTCCCTCTAAGGTCAAACAAAATCAAGCTTGGGTCCAATGACTTCATCAGCAGTCCTTTTCCCACTTTTTTATGTTAAAGTTTTCTTGTAAGCTTCAAGAATGACGATTATTAAATTACAGGCCTTTAATTCAATACGGCCTTTGCTCTGTCCTGAAAATGTATCTTCGTCTGTGACTCACATTCTCCTATTCCTTTCAGCCCATTAATCATTACATCATTCTATCATGTAATTACGTGTGCTGTCTTTATTTAGTTACTGGAAGGGGCATCACGTAAAGTTAGTGAATTTCTCTTGGAAATGCTAACTTGGATAACATCCATTTTAATGCAATTTCTTGGGTATTTTTCTGTCTTATATGATTATAGCCAAAGAAAACAAATACATTGACTATTTTAATCCATCACAAAAAATACACATCAACTTGATTGCCTCTATCCACACAGTAGCTTCTGGTTTGCCACTCACGATAATTTCAGATATAGTTTTATGTATGTATACATGTATGTACATATGTATGTAGGTATTCCTTCATCTTTCATGGTGTTTAGGATTAAACTGTGAGTCTTTCACTTTAGAATTAAATTTTAAATACAATTTATACCGTGATGATATTGCTGCATTGAGAGAAATCATTGTTTGTAAAACTTAATTTGATTTTATAAACGTTTTTCCATCAAAGGTAAAATAGATGTTTTGTAACTTGATGCTCATAAAATCCATATAATCACCTTTAACATGAGTTCTGATTTGATAATACTCCAAGTGTATTTACTGCTTTAATTAAGGCTAACCTTTATAAAGTAAATAGTATCAACCTCTTCTGAAGTGATAATTCTGTAGATTTTAACCTGTTAATTACCGTGTCTCCTTTGTTACTTGTCTTGGTTCTATTTCAATCTTTTTAAAACCTCTATTTATATTTATTTTAATTAGAATAAATAAAAGACAATTAGAAATAGATATTTAATATCTTTGCTTGTAGTCATGTTAGTTAGCTTTTCTAGATGTACAGAGATATATTTCAGATGAATAGTTATTCTTCAAACCTTTTAAAGACTAACAGAATATGGCATTTAAAATATTTAAGAACTTAGGACTTTTCTCGATAATGAGACACATCTGCTCCTGGCAGCACCACTTTACTTCAGAGAGGCTTGAAGGCGTAAGTCACGAACAATGCCACACCAGTTTGGAATTATGATTAATAGGGTGGTATTTATTTAAAGAGGAAAAAACTTACAGATCACCGTCCCAGACAACAGCCCTCTGCGCAACCAGGAAGGGAGTCTAGTCACCGGTGGAGCAGGAAGTGAAGAGAGAGTGGAGGGAAGTAGCCGCTTTTTTAAAGGGAGAGAGACTATGCCCCAATGGGCTGGTATCTCAGCAGCTATTGGTTGGAGGAGCGGAAGGACCTCCCACAACAGAGGCTGATAGGACTTGAAAAAACTCATTATGAAATTTGCCTTCAATGTGACAAGGATAGCCATTTGAGCAAGAAACTGTTCTTGCCTGGACTGTTTGATTAGGTATGTTGTATAAACTAGACATGTAAAACCCACAGAAAAATGACTGCTGAAGTTGCCTAAGGAACTTGAGACAATCCTTGAGAGTTCCTGCTTCATTAAAGAGTCTGCCAGACATTCTTCAGGACACAGAAGAAAATGGCTGACAAACTGCCAATATAGGTGGAACTGTCTTTGAAAATTCCTGCTTCATGGTAAAGTCTGCCAGATACTATGGGCCTGTAGGCTGAAGATTGGATGCCCCAAAGGTACAGGAGAACTTTGGGTGACTGTCCAGGCCGTGAGATGTCTCTGTCAATTCTAGAGTTTCAGAAACTGTTTACAATGTACTTCCTATTTACTTAGGTAATATTATATCCTTCTGGAGTCTTTTTTGCAGTTGAAGAAAGACAGTTTTATAATCATAAAAAAGATTAGATATACTTTAGACTCATGAAAATAAGATAGATGATAGATTATTTTCCTTAATTTGCCAAACATAAAAAGAGCAAACATTATAACTATAATTCTTGCTTGGTAACTGTTTTGTTGTATGTAATCTTACTGTGTAAAAGTTAAAACCTTCCTTTTGAATTAGACAGAAAGGGGAGGTGATGTGAGATTCTCCTCTGTATGCTGTAAATATTTTTTATTACCATTGACTAATAAAAAAGCTGCTTTGACTTTGGTCAGGAAGAATAGGTGGGAAAACTAAACTGCATGCTGAGATAAAAAGGCGGTGTCAGGAGATGCCAGTAACCTCTGAAGGAAACAGATGCCAATTGGAACCTTGCCAGTCAACCACGAGCCTCATGGCAACACATAGAATAATAGAAATGGGTTAATTTAAGATACAATAAATAAATAAATGAATAAAATAAGAAGCCAAGCAGTGTTGCAATCAATATAGTTTCTGTGTGATTATCTGGGTAGCCAGGAAACAACAAAGCAGCCTCTACCTACAAACACTGTAACTGGTTCTTTGATTTAGTTCTAAATGATCAAATTATACAGATCATAATACTTTCCAATTCAAATATTTATTATAAGATTTAAACTGTCTCATTGTAAAAGGCCAAATTCAATTCTGTTTAATTTTATTAGTTTCTCTTTGATTGAAGTGTCCATTTCACAAATAGCTCAAAGAACACACTCTTGGCCACTGATTCTTCAGGAAAGAAGATAGGCTGCGAGCATTGTCTTTGTTTTGAAATTAGAGTAGAAGTTCATCTTTTTTGTTTTAGAACGCTCTGATTAAATTGGTTAATCAAAATGAGCCTGATTTATCTACTTTGGGATAAGATAGTTTTCTTCAGAATACTAAGAATATGTCACAACAATAATTTTTCTTTGTTTTTTCCAATTTTCTTTGCAAATTATCCTCCATATGAAACTTAATAATTCACAAGCTAGCAGTGCCACTGTTCGTGAATTATGCGACTCAGTTAATTGGACTTCTTCTTCAGAGGAATATTAATCTCCTTTCTCATGCCTGTTGTTTTGGACTGGAAATTTTATATATCTGTGTGACACAAAGCAATATACCGGACAATCAGAAGATTAGCATTCTGGGAATGAAGGCATCTGCACACGCTCATTAACGCCAGTGAAATTTCAATAGCTAAGTTTATCTATTGCCTTGATAGTCCTTTAATGCAGTTGACAATCTCCTGCATAATGCTACATTTTACTCATAATGGTTTTACAGTTGAAAAAAGATATACATTCCAGAAAATGAAATCTCTATAGGGAATAAATACCTGGTTTGGTGTGACACAGAGGTCCCCCCTGTTTAAGAAGCAGGGCTCAAGTGTAAAATTCTGTTCTGAACCTGAGTTTGAACCCCTGTGGTCTCACTGGAAGTATTACTAAAATCACAAAACAAGTTGTTCAATCAGTGATTTTGTGTTCAGTCTAAATAGTTCTCTTTTCAGAAGGTGAGTTATTGTGATACCCTACATTGTTTACTTTAAATGTCTCTGCTCTTAGGAATAGCTAAATTAGTTTGAATCCTTTCATTTTCTTGTTATCATAAAATAGATGCTCAAGTGTGACAGACATTTTTTATAACAAGATGTCCTAGATGTAGACAAGTTTATGTTTACAAACTATGTGAGAAAACTTGATATTTTTTCCCCCATGGAATAAAATAAGAAAGTAAATCACCTGGTGATATGTTTTCACTCTAAGAGAGAAAAGTAAAGGTCACAGAAAACAACACTTCCTGGGAAAAGAGAGCCAGTAGTTGCTGAAGGCACGTCCAACCACGTAACTGAGTCTGTGACTCGCCATAATCACTCTTGCTCAAAGCAGAATACATGTAGTGTTAACGACATTGAGCTCAGATGAGGAACAGAGAGTGAACCTCAGGAATTCTCTCCAAACCAACTATCAAGCTTCTATCCATCCCTTCTTTTCTACCCTTCTCTCTCTTTCTCCTACCTTTCTTTGCCAACCCTGCAGTGGGGTCAGATCTCAGACCTTTACCACTGTGAAGTAATCCGAGATTTCACTAGAATTTTCCAGATTGGAGTGGGTGTCCTATAACAAATAGTAAATGAGACCAAGAGAGCAAAGCTGATTAGTTTACCAACAAGGACTATAGGTACCTAAACTCCAGGGAGGGCAGAATACTGCATAAGATAGTACGCTCACCTTGATGTCATCGCCTTAGATACCTAGGCTAAGCACAGTTAGGGATGTCTGATGCAAGGGTTATGCTATGAACGCTTTTATTTATGAACATAATCCGAGAGGGTCCATGGTTAGAAATTGAGAAAAATGAGAATAAAAGCTGTAATTTCCTCATTTTATATTCTTTCTGTAGGCATTTTTGGTAGATTTGTTATTTTGTAATTGTTATGAATATAAGGTATATCCAGACTGTAATCTAATGTTTGTTCTTATTCCAATAAGAGCTACCTAATAGATCATCTTCAAGATATAGGATTGATATTTGTCGTTGGTAACACAACTCCTTCTTATTTTCTTTGTGGATGTGTGTGGTGTTAGGGAAGAAATCAATTTGTTAGAACAATGTTTCACTGAATATCTGTTGGCATATGGTTTTCTGCCCAATTTTGATTATATTTTGAGAAACAGATTTTCTAGGTCAAAAATATATGCAATATGACTTTTGAGAAACACTAATACATTTCTTCCCGAAAATGTGATTTTGACTCTTGAAGGCCAATAGCAGCGGCTGTCTGGTATTTATTACATGCTTGCCAGCATTAATAGAACTTCTGATTGATTGCTTCTCTGAGTATTCACTTGAGTCTCTTACTATGGATCTTGCTGAATCTCTCTGTTTGATGTCCTAGTACTTCATGTAATTTGATTCTATTTCTTCTTTTATACTTTTACATTCTTTCCATATTTCTTAGTTACTCATATTTTTATTATTGTCTGAAAGGCAAGCAATAATTTCCTCACAGATTTATGTGTGACATACACCTATAGTCCCACACAATTTATCTTATCTCCCATTTGGATTTTTTTTAAATGCTGCTTCCTTTATATTTCCATTATATTTAACTTCTTCGATCTTTTAAAATCCTTTTCTAATATTTTGAACCTTTCCCTAAGTAGTTCTTCTAAGTCTGCTAGACTTTTTTATTTTGGGTAAGGAAAAATATCTTTTTTCTTTTAGATAAAAAAAAACATTGCTTCAAACATGTAAGGCAAAAAAATAATCTGGCACGCAGAACATCTTCAGGAACAAGGGATTGACTTTGAAAGTGAAGAACGCAGTAGCCCACAAGAATCCCCTGATTGTCCAAACATTACAGAATCCTCCTGAGTCTGGACAACTGGCCAAACTAATGCTCTAGGAATTCAGTAACATCTATGAACCAGGCAGAAATGATAATCAAGTCAACATGGCTTTGTGGCTGCATTGAGATATGATGCTCAAGTTACGGACAGATATATTGTTGCTTGAGAAGGTGTGGTATCAAAATTGTATGCTGCCAGTATTGGGGAGGAAGAGGCAGGAGAATCAATCACCTGTTCAGCATCACCTTGGTCTACTTCCAAGTTCCAGGTTCAGCAGAGCTACAGAGTCAAACTCTGTCAAAATAACCATAACAATAAACAAACAAACAACAATAACAGGAAAGGAAAGGAAACTTGTTTTCTCAAGGAATTAATTATAAATCCTATTTATATCAACTTCATGAAAGACAGACTGCTTTATTCCAAGCAGATAGCCAATGATAGTGATACATAGACAATCAGGAAAATACACAAACCACTCAGAGTGGTAAAGCTTAAGCTAACTTTCACTCCACAATCCCCTTATCCATGATGACAAATGCAATCATATCTGTGAATGTCCTGTTTATTTCAGAAATTGAGACCCACTTTTGACAGTACATTGTATTTTCATCTATTTGCGATTGGAAATATTACTCCATTCATTGTCCTTTTATCCATTTGATCAGCCCTGAAATGTGTAGGCTTTATTGTTTTCCCTTATTAATGTGATAAAAGGATTAAAAGTTAATGAATTCTCCTTACTTTCTTAAAATAAAGTCCAACTGCTCGTGATATTTTATTAATAAAATTAGATTTTCTTTGTAGATTTCACTTTCATTTTTATAGTGATATTTGCTTTGCTTTTTCATATACTATCAAGCAATTATGTTTCATGAAATAAAGTGATCTGTCATTCACTAATTTAACTGGTTTATATAGCAACTCGGAATGTGCTGGAATTTTATATATTCATAGGTTTGTTTTTAACTCAGTTTGTTTTCATGTCTGGAACCTTACTTCCCCTCCCTTTCACTCTCCTTGCCCCTTTCATTCTTTCTTTTTTCTATTTTAATTCTTTCCCTCTCGTATCTTGGTGCTACAGATGGAACTCAAGACCTCATGCTAGAGAAGCCCTCTACCACTGAGCTATATTCTAGATGAATGTTTTCTCTGGTGCCAAGAGAAGAGGCCCTTGTGCACACTGAGCAAATACTCCTCCAGTGCTTCCCCGGCCCTCAACATCCCTACGTGTTTGTAGAAAGAGCTACTTTTTCAAGGTGAGGCTTTTCTCTGTACTTATTCTACTATCATTAAAATGCCATATTTAATCATCATTGCTATTACTTTCCACCATTTCAATTTTGAATTTATATTCTTCAACTTGAGATACTTAATAAAATTGAAATTGATGTTCAATTTAATTTTAAATTAAGAGAATTTATAATTTCACCCTACTGATTACTAACTCATAAATACAGCCATTCTTTATTTATGCAAATATTATTTCATCTTCTTAAGTTTGTGGGAAATCTGGAATGCTTCTTGTTGAGTTTATATCATATTTACCATTGAAAATTGTCTTTCAACAAAATTTCTTAATTGGCTTTACAGCTTAATATTCTTGGTAAAAGTGAATGCATTTTTATTCTTCTTAAAATCCTCTTAGAATTTACATACATCTCTCTGTGTGCATGTATTTGTATATCTAACAATAATAATCAAAGGAAAGAATCTATCAGTGTGTGAACATGGACAAGGTCAGGGAAGGAGGGACAACCTGCAAGGAGAAGGAAGAGAGAAAATAAAACAGGATCAAAGGAGGAAAAGGAAGGGGTGGGTGATGAAATAATATTTTATTGAAATGTAATAATAAATAACGAAAAGACTTCTTCAAAACGTTACCTTAGTAAGATTTTTCAAAAAATTCTTAAATAGTCTTGATAATGATTGTAAATAAATTATTTCTTACTTCATTTTCAATACTTTTAAAGTTATTATCACTTCTAATTTTTTATTTGTATGTTCTTTATGCTAAAATTTTAATGAATTAAAAAATTAAGGTTATAGTACATGCATATGAAACTAATGTAACTTTTCCTCTCTGATTCTTTCATGTTGCTTACCTGCTTTGATCAGAAACAAACATCTTTGTCAGTTTCCTGGTATTAGAGCAAATGGCTCCACAATTTCATCTCTAGGTACCCAGTCATGGAGTTATATCATATTGTCTTTCATATATTAAAATAAATGCACCCCTATGCCTAACTCATTGAAAGATTTTGTGATCTAAAATGTCAAATTTTATCAAATGTCCTTCCTATATCTCTGGATACAATTGCTAAAGATTTATGTATAATGAGCCTTCTTGACTCCCATGTTTTTAAATCTCATTTTTGTTATCAATATTAGTCCATCTCTGTGTTAAATATGTTTGGGAACATTTTGTTGAAGAATATTTAATCTGCGTTCACTAGAAATATTGACTCATAATTGTCTGCTTCTTCTAATACCCTATCTAATCATTTGGGGATCTGAATAATGTTGGTTTGTAAAATGAATTTGGAAATATTTACCTCATGTGTAATTTTCTGAAGCTCGAGAAAGACTCTGTAAGTCTCAAAATCGTTGACAGAATTCAGCAGAGAGACATCAGACACTGTGCTTTGATTTGATGTGAGACTTCATTGTTGCTGTTAATTGCTGTGTAGAGGTTGTTAGCCTGTGAAGACACTTTCTTCATATGTAGTACAAAGTTGGTCTTGAGCTTGAAAATATTTGACCTCCACATCCTGAGACCTCTTCCTAATTTGTAAATTGTTTTGTGATGTTAATCTCAGAAGGTTATAAGTTTACAGAAATTAGTTCTTTTTATCTAAATTACTCATTTTATTGACCTGTAGTTTTTATAATATTAAATTGTGATATTTGAATTTTGATATACTAGCTCTTATTTAATCTATGATTTTATTTATTTGAGTTTTACTTCTTTTATTTGTTGGTCTGATTAAATGTTGTTGATTTCATCTCTTAAAAAGAAACTCTTAGGTTATAAATCACATAAACATCAATAAAACTAAATGGATATGAGCAGGCTGTATTTATCTCCCATCTGTCTGTCTGTCTGTCATCTATCTATTATATATCACTGTATGTATGTCGGTAAAATAATAGTGATAATTGGAAGATAGATCATTATCAATAAATAAAAAAAATAATCCCTTAAAGAATACCAAAAAGTTAAGGAAAAAAACTATAAAAGAAGTAAAGGAAATAGTAAAAGATTGAAATAGAAGCAATAAAGAAAACACAAACTGAGGGAATCCTGGCAATGAATAAAAAACTGGGCAAGCAAACAGGAACTACAGATGTAAGTAGCAGTAACAGAATACAAGAGTTATAAAAAAGAATTTCAGGTGTTAAAGATATGATAGAGGAAATAGATTCATCATTCAAAAAAGTGTTAAATCTAAAAGATTCCTAACAGAAAGCATCCGGGAAATTTGAGATACCATCTAAAGACCAAACCTAAGAATAATGGGATAGAAGGAGAAGAAACCCAGCTGAAAGGCAAAGAAAATGTATTCAACAAAATCATAAAAAAAAGATTTAGAAGACAAGCCTTTAAAGGTCCAGAAAGCTATAAAAGAAAAAAAATAGAACGGATCAAAAGAACAAAACAAAACTCACCTTGCCATATAATAAAGCACTAAACATACAGAATAAAGAAATATTAAGAGCTGCAAAGGGAAAAGGCAAGTAACATATAAAGGCAGTCCTATCACAATTACTCCTGACTTCTCAATGGAGACAATGAAAGCCAGAAGGTCCTGGTCAAGTGTTATGCAGACATTAAGAAACCATGGGTGTCAGCCCAAACTACTATATCCAGCACAACTTTCAATCACTATAGACAGAGAAAACAAGATATTTCATGAAAAACAAAGCAAGTTTAAACACCTATCGGCAAACCTAGGCCTACAGAAAGTACTAGAAGGAAAATTCCAGTCCAGAGAATGTAGCTGCACCCACAAAAACACATAGATAATCTTATACCAACAAAACCCCAAACAAGACATAACACACACACACCACACAAACACCACCACCACCATTACTAACAAAAAATAAAAAAATAATAGAAATTTAATCTGGATTAAAGGCCGGTACCACCACCACCCTGTTTAATTTCTATTATTTTTCAGTCTTACCTCAAGTTGATATGCCATGCTTTACTGACAGCCATGGCAGGCTGACCTCTTTCTGAATAGGAAATAGGAGGATTTGGGCAGGAGGTAGGGCAAGAGGGGGTTTATGGGGAAGGAATGGGAAGAAAGGAGGGAGGAGAAGCTGAGACTGGGTTAGAAAACAAATGAATAAAGTGAATTAATAATAATAATAAATGAAACCCTAAGATAATAATTAACTTGAGGCCAGCTAATTTGTGTAATAAGACCTCACATGCACACAATTGTGTATGGTTCATGTTACTCTAATACAATTACAATAGGCCAAGTGCTTTATACACTTACTATATTCTAATTTATCATATTTTATATTGTTCTTCAAAGCTGTGGACCAAAATCATCCCTGGACCAAATGGGAGCTCACTGCCCTGGCTTTCCATGTTCTTACTCCCAATATGCTGCCTACAGAAGCTGTCAAATACAACAACATCACGAAGGTTGTGAGGAGGAATTGGCTGGTCCATTAAAGGATATACTTGCAACACTGAGAACCAGGTTGTCTCCTGTGATTTTATGCTGAGTCTGGCATTGCTCTCTATGACGAGTTTGCAAAACTCATTTTCTGGTATGGAAACAAATACAGCTACAGCAACAGGGGGATAGATCTCATACCCTACATGACCTCCAAGGAGTAAGAAGTCCTGGGCCACTCACCCCAGCAAGAATATGAGAGGAAGAGAGGTCCTCAGCTTCTGAGAAGTCCCTGTCCCAGCTGAGTCCCCAACGCTGAGCATCTCCCCTAACAGTTTCTAGCCCAGCTCCCCAGAAGAAGAGGGGCCTAGGTTTATACACTTGAACACTTAGTCAACAGGTAGTAGCACTATTTAAAAGGATTAGAAAAGTATTAGTAAGTATGAACCTTACTCTCTGGAATACCATTAATACAATTCACTGTATAACCCAAATAAATACTGTTAAACATGTTCATGGTATGCAGACAGGAACCTATATCTCCCTTTTTACTACGTCTGTATATTGTGTAACCAGCTAGGTCAAGTGTTTTACCTAACCATAGAGATACTCTAATGTTCACAGAATGAAGAAACCACTTAATGACATGTCTTAGGCTTTTCTTTTTATAATGTGTTCTGGTCGTAGTTGCTACATTCACTTTTCCTTTGGGAGAGATAAACAAACATTCACTTACCCCAGATAAGGTACTTATTTTAGAAGACTAAAGTGGGTATTCTACCCAAGCGAAGTTGCTGTACAAATATTGGACTTACCTATAAGAACATGCAAGAGGGAGTAATAGAAACTCGGGTGCCCTGAAACAGCTGTATTACTGTGAAGTCCCATCCATTCACGGATGACATGGTGGCTTGAACAAGAACAGCCCCCAAGAGGTTTATGTATTTGAATACTTATAGTCAACGGGGGGTGACACTGTTTAAAAGGGTGAGAAAAATATTAGGAGATGTGGGTTTTGGGGAGAAAATGTGTCACTGGCGTTGGGCTTTGATGTTTCAAAAGCCCCTGTCAGGGACAATGCTTTCTCTCTATTTGCTTAGGGGATCAGAATCTCTCTCTCTCTCTCTCTCTCTCTCTCTCTCTCTCTCTCTCTCTCT
>JABTXL010001700.1:3727325-3786009 GCA_025134845.1 Neodon shergylaensis
CTCTCTCTCTCTCTCTCTCTCTCTCTCTCTCTCTCTCTCTCTCTCTCAGCTGCTTTCCCGGCAACCTGCCTGCCTGCTGCCTTGTTCTTTGGCATAATAGTTATGAACTAAGCTTCTGAATTTGTAAGGAAGGCCCCAATTAAATATATTCTTTCATAACAGTTGCCTTAGCCATAGAAAACATAGAAAGAAACAGCAAGAGAACAGTGGCTAAGACAAAAATTTATACTAGGGAGCAGGGTGTTGCTGTGACAGATCTGACCATGCTGCTTGTGGCAGGACATGGACTTTGAGACTTTGGACTTAGAAACATTTGAGCACTTTAAGTGGAATTTAATAGGCCATTAGAGTAGGAGCCTGAAAGACAGTAGAACAGAGAGTGATGGAAATTATGATGACCCTTATTAAGAGGTTTCCGAGTAGAAGAACATTAGGAAGTAGCTTAGAGAAAATTCTCGTGATAATTTGGCAAATAATGGGACTTCCTTTTGCCCTTGTCCTAGAAATCTGCATGAGGCTAAATTGAGCTTTGTATTAATGGCATTGACCCAGGAGATTCTTAGATGGCTTAGTCTGCACTGTGTCCTGTGATTATTTGTAATGACTCCTATGCTTTTCTATAATGAAAAGAAGCAAGCTTGACAAAAAGAAACGAAAAATGTGTAGTCTGAGGAGATAAAAACCACCTGGAAATGTACCATTAGAAATAAGTTCTGTGCTCAGAGAGACAAAAAGTTTAAAGAGAAGCCGGATGAAAATGTAATCAAATAGTGTCGTCCTCAGGGCAAGACCCACCCAGCTAAACTTGCAACTTGTGAAAAGGAATCAAAGGAAAGATTAAGCAGTGAAGGAAACCATGAACAACGGAAAATTGGTGCAAATGTAATGTAAAGAGGGGACCAAGTTCTAGCCCCATCAGGCAACAAAATTTGGTGGTTTTGGCCATGTGGTTTTGGCTCTAGAGTCACGAATACAAGAAAGGGGTTGTGGAATCTTCCTCTGTGGCCAAGGAAAGCCACTGAGGCTAGCCATGTGTAAAAGGTGTTCATGCACAGAAGCCCAGAGAAGCCATTGAGTATATCTGGATTGGGTTTGGAGACTCCCAAGGTGTGGGAGATGACATGGTCATAGGATAACTGCCGGGAAATCGGCAGACTAGATGTGGAATGAGTCCAAGAGAGAGAAGTGTGTTACAGCCAACAAAGCTGAAAGGAGTTAGAATCCTGAAGAGCACTTTGACATCAGACACGAAGGTGCACAATTTAGAATTTGCCCAGCTGTGTTTAACTCTTCTTTTGTTCTATTATTTCCTCATTATGCCCCCTTTCATCCCTTTTTTGAGTGACGATGTATATTCTCTCCATTATATATTGGAAGTATGTGATCTGACTTTTGATTTTGTTTTTACTGAAAGATTTATGGCACAGGTGACCCTGAAAGGTCCCACTGTGGTGGGAGAGGCCATAGCAGGTGGCAGAAAGACAGATAGGTCATGAAGAGAGAACTTGGGTATGGAGAGTTTATTGGGTCTCAGGAGGATAGGGAGGGTAGAGGCTATGGAAGGGAGAGAGAAAGAGAGATAGAGGGACAGAGAGAGGAAAGAGGAGGGGGAAGGTGGGAGGCTGAGGCTGCTTCTTTGGAAAAAGAATGGACAGAGAAAAAGAAAAAGGGAAGAAAGGTGATATCAGCATTCCTGGGGGAGGGGAGATTGGGAGTCAGCAGAGCTTGTCTCTTAAAGGGACAGGGTATCCAGGTGACAGGGCAGGTCAGCATAATTAAAATGATAACATTCCTATCTTTTTCTTATAATAAGAAGGTGAGAAGTTAGGCATCGTAGGTTAAGGGAATGAGAGTGTCAAGTTCCAAGACTATTTCTTGCTGATTTGTGGCTGTTGATGTCTTGGGGTACCTAAGAAAGATGGGATGCTGGTCACATCCTGAGGTACTGGTTGCTTCACTCCTGTCCAGGATGTGTGGTGTGGAATTGTCTGGTGTCTCTTAGACCTGGTGAGGTGTTAACAGAGCAGAGGACAACGTTAAGTTTAGGAAGAAAAAAAATTCTTTAGGTCCTTATAACTGAGGAGGAGGAGGATGTCAGGACCAGGGAATTGAGAGAGGGGAGTATCTGACTGGCTTAAGGTGAATCTTTCAATGTGGCTCCCCGGAACTCACAAGAATTTTTTGAGTTTGTGAAAACCTAAGTTTTAGACATATGCATTGTATAACAGACAGTAGTAGTGGTAGTACTTTGCCAGAGTTAGATTAATAGCTCATCAGCAATTATTTATAATGTTAAGACTATGGTTGGCAGCATAATGAGAGAGAAATCTGATAACTTGCATTTGTCCTCAGACCTTTATAACTTGAAAGTACACACCTTAATAACTTCCATTTATATACCTCAAAACACCTTCTTTATTTGAGCTTTGTATCTTAAGACACCTTTTATTATAATATGGTAAGAAGTTATGCTAAAATTTGTTATGAGAGGTTATCCTTTTGAAACTGTAAAAACTTCTCAGCCATTTAAACAACCTAAGAGATCTTTGCGAAGGATAAAAATTTTACTTGAGTTATTTATTTTAAAAATGAGAGAGAACTTACTCGATTGGCTAACTAGAGCCACCCCTTAGGATCCCCTATGGTCAATGAGGGCAGGGGCTTTCAGGGCTGCATTTGCCCTTTGCTGTTAGCATAGGCCCTGCCTGGCTTCAGAAGATGCTATGGGTTAGGAATCTGTAGAAAGACAAGCCTTGCATTGAGCAGCAAGGCAGTCAATTCGACTTCTCCTTCATCCACTAGAGAACTGTAGCAGTTTGCATAAAAGGCAGTTTTACCCAGTGGTTAGCATTTTTACTTTAATAAAATTGCAGATGGACATTGTTCTGTGCCCATCTGTTTTCTGTCTTCCTTGGAGGAAATGGGGTGGTACTGCTAGGAGCTAACCTGTTTCTCTGTTACAAAAAGCCTTTTAATAATTAAACATTTAAATGCCATATATCCCAGGTCTCTAAGCACTTGAGGGCTGCTTATCAGGTATATCTAAGTTATGACTACAATATAGGATTTGCCTGAAGAGATAGGTCCAAGCTTGTCTATACTGGTTTTTAACAGGTGAGATTTATACTTGAAGGACAAAGAAGAAAAACTGTTTGTAATAGAAGCATAACAGTAAAACTGACATTAGTGAAGGATAGCTTGCAGGAAAGGCTGTAGGTTTGCTTTTTGTTAACCTGACATAGAACTTTATAGCCTTAAATTTTTAATCATTATATAGAAAGCAGCACTGAATCCCTACCTGGAAGTTCCACCTACACTCTTCCCTTGCAATTGGCTATTCAGCTTCTTATTAGACCAATCTTAGTCAGGTAAGGTAAAACAGCAATACAACAATTAAACAAATGCTTTACATTTTTATATAGTTAAATATTATGCAACATAAACAAACGGGTACCTCTTTACATCACTAATCAAAGGCAAGGGTAGGGTTTTGAGGGTTCAAAAGCCAGTGACATACCTATTCTCTCTCTCTCTCTCTCTCTCTCTCTCTCTCTCTCTCTCTCTCCTTTGGTAGAAAAAATAGAGCCAAAAATCTAGCAGGAAGAGAAGAGCTAAAAATTTAGGTTAGCCAGTTCAGTGACTCTGTTTCAGGAACTAGTTGAAGATAAAGTTAGATTATAATCTTGAGAATAATCTTGAGAAACAGGGAATTACCCCCTTGTCATTATCACTGGTATTATCGGAATTTTTCAGTGATAATAGGTATTTTCGGAATTTTCCAATGATGCCCTCCCTACCCCTTTTGGATTACTGGGTTGTGGTTTCTTCCCTTAAAATAGCCATTCTCCCAACTACTCGGGGTCAAACTCTCTACCCCTGAGTGGGAAATGAGTTTCGGCCCCAGTGCAGTGGTTCCTGTCCTGTCAATAAACCTCGTGTGATTGCAGCAAGGATGATCTCTCGTGAGTTCCTGGGGGGTTGTGTTATTCCGAGGCTTGAGTGAGAGTCTCCCGGCTATGGAGGTCTTTCATCTATGCATGAGCATGTGGAGGCCAGAAGTTGACGTCGAATGTCTCCCTTGAATGTTCTCTAGCTTGTGTATAGCCTGTGAAGAGGGCATGAGACACAGTCTTTTTTTTGCTAGTGTGACCTTTTACCAGAGTCTCTGTGTCTGCCTCCTGCATTGCAGGATTATACGTGGACCACCATGCACATTGCGGTAGACAAAGATTCTGTGAGTCTGAACTCTGGTTTTCAGATTTGAGTATCAAGGGCTTTCCCTGCTGTGCTAGCTTCCTACCCACCAATGTATAATTTTAAAAACAACTGTTCTTTATTTGTCTTCTTACGGTTATTCTAGTCACATATCAGAAGCTATATAATGTAACTATATGCAAATAAAAGACTTGCTAGACAATAAATGTGACTTCAAATTCATATATCTAAATATATACTAAAAATTTCTTCAAAGGAGATTCATAGAAGTTTGGAAATAGAAAAAGAAGAAAAATATATAATTGCAATGACAATTTTATCGTATATTACAGTATATGACATTAAGAAACAGAAATGTAATTCCTCAAGATCAAATAATGAGAGTTTGATTGGTAAACACCAGTTTTATAAACTCTAAACACTACGGAGGTTCTTGTATCTTTATGTTAAAGATATAATTTCTATACATATAATTCATATATATATACATATATATATTAGAGAGAGAAATTGGGAAAGTCTAGATTTGAATAATACAGTTTATATTACTTCTCAGTGAAAAATTAATTTCTCTCTTGAGTTTCCAATTTCATTATGCATATGTAAATACTTGCTATGAAAGGGAACCAATTCTTGACGTCAAACAAATCCTTAAAACCAAGGACTCTTGTCTTTGATAAAGACAATCAATGGACCCTCTTTTAAGTGCCAGACAAGGAAGCTGAACCGAAGGAATTTCTTTATCTTTTTCCCATCTAACTTTGAACTAATCTGAAGTCCAGTGCTGTGCCAACTTCTGCTGACGGCCTGATAAGGATAAACTTCCCAACTTCCTAGGAACATAAACTGCTCTGCTTCTTCTCTTTTCATGGGATCCCTAAGCTAGATCTTCTTACACTCCTGTGGCCCCGGTGTATCTGTGACACCATCATTTGTTAGGCTGTTAGGCTTTCCCTCTGGTACCACACTCCAAAGCAGTAAGTTTATAAGAAAATACAGGAAATACAAAGAAGTCATTTGAAAAGGCAGGAAGGAGAATTTTATTTTATTTTTGAGATAGAGTATCAGGTCAGTCAGTCTAGCCTCAAAATTTTTATAGCTTTGAACTTCTGATCCTCCTGCCTCACCTGAATTTATGCAGCCCTGAGGATACATCTCAGGGCTCTGTACTTTTCAGTCAAGCATCCTATACATTCAGTCTCAAATTTTATTGTTGTGATAGCTCTTATGAAGATGATTTCATGGGTGACTTATATCCTCTTATTTGTTAGTGTCAGTCTCCTTGTGGAGACCTACAGACCAAACTTGAGGATTTCCATCTTTATAATTCACATCATTTCAGCCCTTTTCTGAGTGAAATTTACAATACTTATGTTTTATAAATGACAAATAGAGCACGGAAAAGAGAAGGCCAATAAAATTATCACTGTGTAAGTAGGCAATTTTTGTTTAAGAAAATCATATAAAGATATATTAGTCTAAGGCTAGAAAATTCATTTGTGATAAAGAGGTAAAGGAGGTGAAGATTTGAAAGAAGCATTGAGGCCTTACAAATTGTTTATAAAAATGGACTGTTGTCTTGTTTAATTCAGACATGTGTAGATTAAACTGGAAAAGATGGGCTCTGGGGTGTTAGCAAGAGTTAAAGGGGGTCTATAGTGAATAGATGTAGTCAGAATACGTTGTATAAATATGCAGGAGAGTCATACAATGAACATCCATGTAAAGTGATCTTCTTCATAATAAAGGTTAATAAAGGTAAATTTTGAACAAGTGTGTGTGCAAGACTGTTATTCTGGCAGCTGGGAGGAGAGAAGATGGTGTGTTTGAAGACAGGCTGGGCTTCAATACATACTCCCCAGTCTGGCTTACATGGTGAAACTCTCAGAAGTCAAAATAATTAGAATTCATAGACATTTTTAGAAAACAACATCTCAGTCTCCAAAAAGTATATACTTTAGTTTTCAAGGTAGAACTTAGAATTTGCAGCTGATGCCCTGAAATCAGAAGAAAGGGGAAGGTGCACAAAGAAGCAACTTCAAAAGAACAAGGGAGAGCCAGGCTTCATGGATATTTAATGTTCATGGGCTGGAGGTTGTGAGTGTTTTTATTCCTTTATGGGACAGTTTTATTAAGGTACAGGAGAAGAAATAAGGGGAAAGGAAAAGAGGGCAGAAAATAAGCTTAAAATCCCTAATCCTACTAGATAGTCATGTTTTTCCAAAAGTCCTTCTCAGCTTCATTCTCATGGACAACTCTGTTCCCATTTCCCTATTCTTCCTTTCACGTCACTATTTACCTGCAACCTGAGATATAGCATAACATCACCATTCTCAAGGAATCCAGTAGTCATCTGCTAAGCACCCCCATCTCCTCATCTTCCTCCTCTGAGTTAATTCTGTCTTCCATCATCTCTAAGAAGATTCTTTCTCCCCTGTCACCCCAGTTTCCATATGGGATTTACACATTAATTATCTGCCCACACATCCATGCTTTGTAATTTTTTTCTTCTTCACATATTTCCCCTGAGTAAACAAACGTGTTGATGTTTCACGTTACTTGTGTTTTCCTTCCCCATGATTTTTTTTTTACCCACGAAATCTGTTTACTCTATCACCTCCTACTCAGTTTTTCTTCCTTTAAATATTACATTCTCTCATTTGCTCCACACATTTCAAAAACATTTATTGATTCTTTGCGGATTTCACATAATGCATCTCGATCCCATCAGTCTCCCTGTGCCCCCAAATCTGTCCTCTGCCTTTGCAACCCCCTCAAAAAATACCCCAAAATTTAAAAGATAACACCCCAAAAAACCAAACCAAACAAATCAAATCAAAAGAAAAGAAACAAGACAATGAGAGCAATGTCATCCTGGAGTCTGTGGTGTGACCTGGTGAGTCACACAGTTCTCCCTCTGTTCCTTTCACCTTCTCTAAATGTCCAAGGCTGTGAGTCATCGGTTTGGTTCCAGGCCTCTGACCTCCACTATACCATCAATAATGGGATTTCATTTGGGCTCCTCTTGGACATCCTGTTGTTGTCCTGTGTCGTGGAAATCCTACACTTTTGGATGTTCTAACAATTTATAGATGAGGCGGATGTCGGGGTGGGTCAACTTACTCAGGACTGGGTAGTAGCTGGATTGGTCAGCCTGCTCATTTTTCCTCACTGTTACTACCTGGTAGAACGTCCCAGCACTGCCTCGTCTAGGTCACCCAATGCAGCCTACAGCAAGAGGATGGCTATTTCTGCTCTCAGGCCCTAAGATATGGGTCCCCCTCACTCATATCGCCAGGACCAGCTCTAATGTTTGCCCAGGAGAGATGCAGAGCCATCTCTCCCGATTGCTGTAGAGAGGCTATGGGAAGGGGGAACTGGGTCAACTCTCCCACTGCCACGCTCTCAGGACTGCTTAACGTGCACCCCCTCAATGACAACAGTGTCACCTTGGCCCAGACATCACCTTCAGCATGACAGCACAGGTCACTCAGAACAGTATGGCCCTGGCACTGGCATGGCCCTTGTAAACTGTTAGGAATAATCTTAAGATGAGCCTCTCTGCCAACACAAATAATTCCAATCAGACCAAATTAGACAGAATAAAAGATGCTCACGTTTAATAAATGCAGCGCTCCTGGGTGGCAGGGAAAGCATGGCGAGAAAGAGATAGCAGGGGAGCCCTCACAAAACCCAAAATCATGTTTTTTTTTTTCTCGACAGCAGCATAAATAGCCTGTGGGAGTGAGTGATCCTGACTCTCCCTGGGGAGGATTCAGCACTTGGCGGGCTTTTTCAGAGATGGAGTCCAGACCAAGGCAACTCCCAGCGGGAGGGGACTTAAGATGGAGCTTTCTGCACCATTGGTGCCCCACGGATGAATGCCAGGGGCTGGGGTAATGTTTATAACGAAACATTCCAGAGTCCTTAGATATAGGGGTGTCAGGGGCCTGGAATCTCACTTTTGACCAAACATCCCTGAGTCCTTGGATATAGGGATGTTGGTTCAAGTCTGGCTACATCCTGCAGGCATGAGGCGATGTGGAAAAGGGAGAGCTGGGAGGTGAGCTGGGAGGGGAAAAGGGAGGAAAGGAAAGAGAGAGAGGTGCAGAAAGAGGCAGAGACCCATAGAAAGAGAGACAGGTGGGAGAGAGGAAGAAGAAGAGAGTGAACAGCAGGGTTCTGCCTTCTTAAAGTTGGCATAGTTGTATGGATGTAGCTGAAGACAGTGTCAGGACCAATACTGCCTGAGTCCTGGGGATGCATACGCATAGGCTTGATGCACTCTGTTAGTCTCCAGGGTGGGCCTGGTGTGTCTGAATGCTAATACGTAGGCTTGTTTCCGTATCATAATTGAAATTACATTTGGTTCAGATTCAGAATTTCCCATAGTCTTTCACAGTCTCAACATCTGTTTAAATGTCCGAAGTCCAAGGTTTCTTCAGACATTTAAGGTAATCTCTCAACTACAACCTTCTGGAAAACCTAAATCAAAAAGCAAATCACATATCTTGTTCATTCAATGAAACATACATAGAATGTACATTACCATTTCAAAAGGGAGAAAAGGGTGGTGAGGAAATATTGGGCCAAAGCAAGACTGAAACCACAAGAAGCAAACTCCAAATTTTGTATTGTCTCTTCTTACTCCTACTTCTTCCAACTGCAACACATCTTTTTCTCTTGGGATAGATTCACATTCTCTATGTAGTTCTCCTTGGCAGACATTCCACATCCCAGGGATCTCCAACATATTGGGATTTCCAACACAATTCAGACTTCATTTCCATAGCTTCACCAAATGGCCTTGCTGGGCCTCCATGCAGAGTGGATGCATGTCTGGCCTCGGTTGCGTTCCTTGAGAATAAAGTTTCCACAGAACCCTTCCTGTATCTTTCTTGACTATAAATCTCAACCAAGTGGCTGCATCTGCCAAGTTCTTATGTTTATTGCAGTAGAACCTGGCCCCATCTTTGATTTACATTGGCATAAACATTCTACTGTTATTTAGGTTGATGAAATCCTTCAGCCCCCTTTCCTTCTTTCACAGGTGAAGGGCTTAGAGCTAGGTAGTGTCTTGCCCTGACGTTGCCATCCCTTTATGCCATTTATCACCTGGCTGTTGTTAACCTTTTCCTATCCTTATACACAACTCTTGGTCCCAGCATTACATTTCCCCATGCTCCTTTTCCCCTCAAACTGTGCACTTTGTCTTCTTGTTGCCCCCTTGCTCAGTTTCATTGTAATCTGTGTGAGAGTGATGACTAATAACCACGTAACACAGTCAGTCTTAGGCTGTCTTGAAATTTCCTGTGTCAACTGTAGTTCAAAATTCTTCAATTTAGCCGCAAACTTATTATTTTTTTGGAAAAGAGAAGCTAATACTCATAATCTTGGCCGAAATATCACAAGAATGGTCTCCACCTGATTTACTGCTAGTCCTGTTTGCAACCTCTTGAGCCAGGCCTGCATAGCACACATTTCTCTCCACACTACTCTCCTCCAAGCCTCTACCAAAAGAAAACATTAAGTCCCACTTACAGAGTTCAATTCCTTCTCTAGTCCAAAGCACCTAAATTATCTATATTTTCGCAAACAATGGCATGATCAGGCCTTTAAGGGCAATACTCAAGTCTAGCTCCCAACTTTTGTCTAAGATACTGTTTTATTGCTGTTAGTAGATCACACAACTGAGACAACTTAAAAAAGAAGCATTTAATGGGGAGCTTTCTCACAGTTTCAGAGGTTAGTCCATGACGGGGACTAAGGTAGCAGTCAGACAAATATGAGGCTGGAATGGTAGCTGAGAGCTCACATCTCAACTCCAAGTTGCACTGGGGCCTGGCATATGTTTTTGGCACATCAATGCCCACCCCAGTGGCACAACTCCTCCAATAAGGTCATACTTCCTAATCATTCCCAAAACTGTTCCACTGACTGGGTGCAAAGCAACTTATGGGAGCCATTTTCATTCAAACCAGCACACATAGCTTCAAAATGAAGTAAAAATAGTTCTTTGAACTCAATAATAAAGGCATGCATGCGTCAACCTTTATAATAGGTAAATAAATTGACAATGCATTTCTCAGAAGAATATATGCGGATAGGCAATAAGCACTTCAGAAAATTTTAATAGCATCATGAGAAAGGTAAGAAAAACCCACAAAGATACCATTTCATGCCTTAGATGGCTGTCCATGATGTAAAGACTTGTTTTATCAAGCATTGCCAGAGATAAGGAGAAATCACAGGGTTTATCACTGATTGTCGATTAGAGTGCAAAATGATGTGGTTACCTGGAGAACAGTCAGATGAGTGTTTAAATGTTATCATATTGAGTGTCCATTGATGATGAGTAGACAAGAATGTGTGCATATGTAATGGAGCACGCTTTAGCCTGAAGCAAAGGAGGAAATGTCATCATTGTCCTCAATATGAATAGACGTGGAGAACACTACGCCAAATGTGTAATTAATATGCCAAGCACAGAGAGACAAAAACTGTATAACCTCATTTAGATAAAATAAAACAATTAAACTCCTGCAATATTGGCTGCCAGTGTTGGGCATGGAGGGAATTATAAATACAAGATGTTAATTAAAGGGTACAAAGGGTTGACAAACAAATGAATTTCAAAAGTTGTATACAATAATGTAATTATAATAATAGCAAACTGTGCACTTAAAAACCTATAAAGATTGTATTTTAAAAGACTTAATGGGTATGTAAGTTAGCTTGATATACTTATTGGATATATGAATAGCTATACCATATAATATATACCCCAGTCAGCTCCAGTATACTTATATAAACTTGAGAGAAAATATACTGCTAAAATAATAGATGAATAGAAACATTCTTTCTGGTTGTCTGTTCACAAAGAAATTTTGGTACTGAGTATCCAAGAAAAAATTTCAAACATGTGACAACATCATGGTGTTAAAAGTAGCATTATTCATAATCACTACAATGTTAAAACAACCCAAATATCCATTAACTGATAAACAGATAAACATAACATGATATAGCTATGAAACTAAAGTAAAAGCATTCATTGATGTGTGCTGTAACATCGATGAATCTTGGAAACATCATGCATGCTTACAAAAGACCACACACTACATGTATCTATGCATATGAATGTACAGAAAGGGCATATGTAACTGTGGAAAGAAAACTGGCAATTCTGTGCAGGGAGGTGAGGGTGTAAAGTTAATTTTGGGTTGATGCAAATGTTCTCCGTTAAATCATAGTCATAGTTGAAAACTACACATACTCCACCACTCTGCTAAACTGTATAATTTAAAGGATGAATTCTATGTCGTGCAGATTATATCAAAATAAAGACTTTTAAGTAAGGAGTCAACCAAGGAAGGATATGTAAATTGGTAACTGTGCCAATTACCCAGTCAGTTCCATGCTGCCAGGTGTCCTGTCACAGTGCTATAGATGCTGCCTCTGCCCCTGAAAACTCAATGTTACAGGTAGGAGGTGGATCCGGTTCTCCTGTGATTTTGTGGTATTCCCTTCCCATTCAGATCCAAGTGTGAATATCTGGTTATTTGAATTTAAGATCAGTCTCTGAGATTTAGGGTCAGGAAATCTGGATGATACTCATTTTTTTCCTCATAAAAACCATGCCTCATTGCTTAACTATGAGAAGTTTAAATAACAGTCAGTAATGAAAAGGAAGATGTTATACACAGTCATTCCAGAACTTTCTTTCTTTTTTTTTTCAATACAAGTCTTTTATTGTCCCAAAAGATACCCCAAGTCATACTTAAAATTTAGGATCTTGTTTCTGGAGCTGAGTAACTTAGTTCTTACTCATCAGCCTGCTGCACTGTTTCCTTTTCAGACACATAGATGCCATCCAAAAACTTTCTGATATCCTTGTTTTTAACTGTTGTGGGCCTGCTGTACCAGAGCTGCTGAGTTTGAAACGAGTTCAATATCATTTCTGTCAAGAATGAATTCATCCTTCTGGGCTTGACAGAACCAAGCAACGCCTGTCCTCATCCGAACCCTGTGCATGTATTTTTCACCCAAGAAATTCCCGATTTCAACCAAAGACCCATTCTTTTGAATAACGACGTTGATGGGGAAGTGAGCATACACAGACCTCACCTTGTAGTGGAAGCTCAGTGTAACAACTTTGATAATGTTCTGAACGTGATTGCAGATGGTTCTGACCATAGTCAGTTCTTTCCTATTGCCCCACCATTTGTCAACCTGGAGCCTCTTCTTCTTTCCAAGAAGGCTCAGCTCTATGTTGATGTGACTGAAGTCCCTCCAGAGGGTTCCTCTGGGCCCCTTCACCATGACTATGTGCCCCTTCAGAGTGATGCCCACATTTTCTGCAATGTCAACAGATTGCTGGTCTTCATTCTCGTAGTAGATGGGCCAGAAAGAGCCCTTACAGAACTTTCTCTGTGGCTCTCTTTGAACATATACCAGGCAACAGGTTATGTTGCTTCCCAAGACACTGTCCCTGAAAGTCTAGTCAGCAACAGAATCCAAAACGCAAACAGAAAGCATTCTCATGTCAATCACCTGTCAAATTTTGATTCTTTAACACTGTTCGATTTTGTTTAGAGCTCCAGATTCCCTTGTATTTGCCTCTATATTTCTTCCAAAGTATCATCAGCTGATGGGTTGTTTCTTGGGGACTCACACACTCATGCAAAAAGCAGAACTGTCTCTGTTTATGACCTGCAGATCCTGCAGCAATAAGCTTATTAGTGTGGCTCTTTATTGAAAAGGCTTGCCCATTTCACTTCCCTACCTAGATAGATTGCTTGATCTGAGCCAGACACGTAGATAGATCGGAGAGATGAAGTCTTTACTTTTCATGTGAGAAAAATTAACAGGAGTTTCTAACCCATATTCCTCTGTTATGTTGAGCTGTTTACAGAATATTTTTGTTCTTTGTTGTAGCATGTACTTCCTGGCCATGGTGACTGAGAGGCTTCTGGCTTCAGACCTATGTGTCAGCTGACACTAGGGTTTTGCCTTTATTTCTGAAAGTGTTTACCTTTGTTGAGTCTTGTTGTATATTTGGTTTACATATTTTGTATTTTACCTGCCATCACCTTAAAGCATAAACCTACAAAGCGATCCTGACATGAAAGATTGAATTGAATTTTGACACCATTACAGCCAGGGCCCAACATCACGTGTGAGCATGCACACACATGCACGCATGAACACACACAAATACATACACTAAAGAAACAAACAAAAACCTTGTTTATTGAAGTATCAGTAAAAGAATTCTCCATAAATTTAAAATTTATTAAAAACGAAAAAAGAAAAAAACAAAAAATGATACTTTATGAGTATACCTCCTTTGACATTTTTAAGCTACAAAACTTTACAGCAAGCTTCTGTATACAACAATTAAAGACGTAGAAGTCAAATATAATAATCACCACCCTAAAATAGGACATGGTAAAAATGTCAATGTCAGATTGGAGCCTAGCCCAATTGTCTTCATAGAGGCTTCCTTCCTGTAGCAACTGAGGAAAGCAGATTCAGAAGCTCACAGCCAAATATTAGGTAAAGCTCAGAGAACCCTGCAAAAGAGGATATGGAAGGATGGAGCATTGGACTAAGCTCCCAAAGACCCAATGAGGAGCAGAAAAGAGGGAGAACATGAGCATGGAAGTCAGGACCACGAGAGGTGCACCCATCCACCAAGACAGTGGGGCTGATCTATTGGGAGCTCACCAAGGCCAGCTGGACTGTGACTGAAAAAGCATGGGATAAAACCTGACTCTCTGAACATGGCGGACAATGAGGGCTGATGAGAAGCCAAGGACAATGGCATGGGGTTTTGTTCCTACTTCATGCTCTGGCTTTGTGGGAGCCTAGCCAGTTTGGATGTTCACCTTCCTAGACCTGGATGGAGGGGAGAGGACCCTGGACTTTCCACAGGGCAGGGAACCCTGACTGCTCTTCAGACTGGAGAGGGAGGGGGAGAGGAGTGGGGGGAGGGGAGAGGGGCGGGAGGAGGGGGAGGGTAATGGGAGGCTGGGAGGAGGCAGGAATTTTTTTTTCAATAAAAAAAATGGGGTGAGGTTATAAGCCCTCAAAGCTCAACTGTGGTGATGAATTTCAGCTGCCAAATATAGTGGTGTATTATCTGTATTTTAATAAATTATCATGCCTGAAGACCAGAGGCAAACCTAAAAAAAAAAAAGAAGAAGAGTCAGACTGTTGAGGACACTAGGAGAGCAGCTTTGATATGATTTGTTTATGACTTGTCTAATTGTAACTTGTTGGGAGTTCAGTTGATATCCCTGGGGGCCTGCTGTATTCTGAAGGGAAATGGGAGTAGTAGCTCTAGGGGACAGGGAATGTGGGAAGGGAAGAGTAACTAGGATGAGTGGAGAGAGGGAAAACTGCATTCAAAATATATTGTAAGTGAGAATAATAAATATATTTTCTTTTTTTTAAAAAAAGGAGGTCATGAATTTGAAAGTAAGTAAAAGGCTTGTGAATAGTAAGAGTTTGGGAGTGGAAAGGAAAAGAAAATGATGCAATTATATTTCAATTTCAAAAGGAAAAATACCTAGAAAATATAAATTTAAAAAGACAACCAGAAGAAATAATTCTGATTAGAAATAGCTCCTTTTGGATTCAGAGTATAAAAACCTTATGATAGCTTAATAAATGTTTACCTCACATTCAGGAGGCCCTGGGTTCAATCTCTGGGACAAAAACCATGTTTCTTGGCTTTCCTTGACCCAAAGAGTTCTAATTTGAATTAAAAATACCTTAAGAACAATTCAAATAGGATTCAACTTGGATAGCTTTTATTTACTGACAACTTTGCAAAGTGAAATATATCATCACTCCCACAGACTCTGACATTTTACTTCATGAGTGCCAAGAAAAAAAAATGACTTTAACTTAGCAGGTCAGAGCTAGAAGACCCAGAATGTTCCTTCCAAAGAAAACGAGTAGCTCTGAGTCATCAAGCCCGTTTGCTTTGCTGTCCTCTGATATGTGCTGATTCTTGGTCTTTCCATATTTAGCTGACCTTCTTAAAACCATAAAACTTATTAGACACTACAGTTAACATTCATCCCATTCCCTGTCTCTCATTTGGCCCCTTCTCCTGAAGCTGTCGCCTTTGTGGAAGCCTGGGGTGTAGAGGGTAAAGGAATTCTCAGAACCGTAGTCCCTTGCCAAAATCTCTCTCCCATTTTCCTTTCCCTTTTTTCTACTATTTTTCCATTTTCCAGCAATTTGGCAAAGAATTTTTCTTTAATTATTCAGGAACATGTGATTGAGAAGAATAGAGATCATTTTTGTTTTTGATTCTCATTGTCGCTACTCAGCACGGTAGCTGGTATTATTTGCCCCTATTCATGTTTGCTGGAGTTAGTTTTCAGACAACGGACTCACTTTTCTTCCTCTCGATTGTGACTCATGACCAAGGCCAGCCTTGTTTCCTGCTGCTTCACAATTGGCTTGTTTAGTGGTCGGCTCTCACCTCCTTCTAATGCCCATGAGCTGTCAGGACGTGAGGACCTCAGTAGACCCTCAAAAAATGGTTACGCTGTGGTTGACCGCTGTTAATACTGTGAGGTCAAAACCTGAAGAAATCATCATCAGTGATATCAATTTTAGAAGACCGAAATTTCCTTAAAAGCAAGAACTCTTTAACTTTATTCCATGGGATCTAAACACTGCAATAACAGAAAGCATTTTTTAATGAAATTAAGTGAAATAAATTGCTAATAAGAATAAGAAAGAAGTTTGAATGAGTGGGTAAATATATATTACATCTTTGTACTTGTTTAAATTCTATTTTGAAAAACTATTAGATTTTTTAAAATATAACTGGTCAGAGATGGCTCAGTGGATAAATTAATCTCCCAAATAAATAAGTAAATAAACAAATGTAAAATATTAAAAACTATAATTGATCTTACTGAATACTAAATGTCATTACCCATCTTCTTGATCCTGTTGCTTCCAGTTTAAAAATAATTATCACTATCAATTATTTCCCTTTTCAGGTTTTATTCAGGTAAAATTTCTCTTTCCATACAACTGTCTTTAGAAATCAGTAATTATTCTATTTCTGTATTTCTTCTGTACATTTTAATCACTGTTATTATTTGGTAGAGAAAGAGAAAGTCGTTTATTTATTTCTGCATTTATTTTTCTGAAGGCCATAAAACATTCAACTGAAGTCAGGTTTGCTACCTTGGCATCCCAGCCAGGAGAGCTACCTTTGTCATTTTCCACGCTTGAGTTGCATGTTGTGATTCTCCGTGCTCTTCTGTAAAGTGAAGATTAAACAAATAGCTCCAGATGCACCAATTGCTGTTTTACGATGAGAAGGAAATGAGCTAATGGAGGTGATTTACATGAACCACTGCCAGGCACCATGAAGTGCTGAACTGAGTGTTAATACGGTTCCTCTATTTAGTGCAACTCAAGATTCTTATTTCTAGCTCTTTCAGGTTCAGTTACCTTATCTTAAAGTTAGGATGAAAAATTCCTACTTTATGAAGTGATAATAAGGCTGCAGTAACCAGAGCCAAGAGAAATAGTGCTGGCTAAGACCACAATTGCTGGAGCCAGCTTGCCCGAGTCCAGAGGCCAGCTCTGACACTTATGGGCACTGCCACTTTATGGCAGGCTGCTTAACAACACTTCACCTCTATGCCCTCGGTTTCCAACTCTGTAAACTCTTCAGAGCACAGCATCCGTGTAATTAGGCTTTGCTGAGAATAAAATAACACTATATATAGACCAGCTGTAAAAGTGGTGACTGGCACACAGTACTTCCCTAATATAGTAGTAACTTTTACTATCAAATTTTCTGCTTAAGAATCCTCATATGTTTCAATATATTACCTTTAAAATATATTCTGATTATCTTCTAGATTACAAACTCTTAGAAAAAATATAGTTTCTTTTGTTAAATATCAGAATGTTTACGTAGATACTACCTGATTCTTTATATAAATTTATAGTTACTACCAAAATTTCATTGTACCCACCACTAACTAACACTCAGTGTCTTTGGATTATTTGTTAGCTAAGTTTGTTTGTAAAAACAACACTATTGAACTGAATTGAGGTGTAAATACGGTGTTATCACTTTTTCTTTTTATACTCCATGATGTTGCAAATTTATGTCAAAGTTTTAATTAATTTTTTAAGAGTAAGTTTATTTTCATATTGCCACTTATTATCAACTATATATTTATCTCTAAGATCATAAGAAAGGACTTCTACTTGGAAGTGTTTTCACTCAGTAACATGATACAGGAAAATACTTCGTAACCAAGAATCACAAATTCCTTCTTGTGTGAGAGGATTGCCACTCTCACCTTTGTTTCGCTTAACAGTGAAGTTGGGTGTGGCTGGGATGGGAACAAGTGGGAGAGTACTTGTCAAATACAAGGCCATAGGCTTGATTCTCAGGACAAGCCACATGTATGTGTACATGTGTTTATGTACATATATATGCATACACATATACACATATACATAGAAGTGTGTGTAAACATTTATGAAAGAGATCAAAAGTGACTGTTATTTAATAAGTATTCCAACTATGACCTGACCCAGGTGCACAGTGTAATTTCAATCTCAGAATTGTTCTTATGGCTTCACTAAAATGTCCAATACCAAAACTTGGCTTCATGAAGAAAAGTGGGGCCTCCATGGGAGATACAAGGCTTCTTTTGTAGGATAACGTTGCCTATCTTGCATCCTATCCTGGTTTATATTTCCACCTTTTTTTTTTTTTTTTTGGTTTTTAGAGACAGGGTTTCTCTGTAGCTTTGGAGCCTGTCCTGGAACTAGCTCTGTAGACCAGGCTGGCCTCGAACTCACAGAGATCCTCCCGCCTCTGCCTCCCGAGTGCTGGGATTAAAGGCGTGCGCCACCACCTCCCGGTCATATTTCCACCTTTTGACAACAGTACAAGCCTTGTTCTATTTGAAATGAGTGCTGGGTGAGTTTGTCTTCTTTTGGACTTTACTGTAAATACTTCACCCTTGACCATTAGAGTAGGCATTGTTGGGATTAACGGGATATTTGCAAGTAAGAAAATAAAATGTGATTATCAATTTGGCTTTGTGCTGTGACAAGAACGATAATGAAGTTCATGATAGAAACAAACTAACATCTCTGCAAAAATATTCCCCCAAGAAAGGACTGGTGAGGAAGTGATCCAGGAGAACTGAAGGAGTGGGCCAGTCAATCTGCCATGCTCCTAACAGGGAACACACTACTTTCCAAATGAATAAATTTATGGTTCCAAGTAAATAAACAATTTAAGATGAATGGGTGTGGTTTGGGGAAAGCATAATTAAAGGAATGAAGTTAAAAGTGTATTCAAACAAAGGGCAATTTGTAAATCGTGCAGTTCAGAACCAGCGAGGTTCACAGAGGTCTGTGGTTGCAAGGACAGTGGCTGACAGAAGAAAGATGAAGAAAACAAATTTGATACAGTTCAAGGTAATGTGCTTATTTCTGGTTAATAAAACCCCTAACTTCTAGTAAAATATATGCTATAAACACACACACATATAATCACTGCCCCATGTTAGCGTTTTTACAGTTTCTAATTTTACTACGTACTTCAGCTATTATGCCCTGGTATCTATCTCAGTCAAATATAAGCACTTGTTTGTCTTAGTTTAATAGGCTTCCTTTCCTATTAGGATTTTGTTTCTATTTTAAGGAATAGCAGAACACTTCCAAGTAAGTAATAGAGAAAGTGTGTGTGTGCACATCTGTGTGTGTGCAGTCTGTTTGCACATATCTGTGTGTGAATGTCTGTATGTGTGTCTCTGTGTGTGTTCATGTATGTGTGTCTGTGTGCACATGTGTGTATGTGTGTGTGTGACTGTGTGTGTGTCTCTGTGTGTATGTGTATGGCAGTGTGTCTGTGTGGGCATGTCTGTGTGTGTTGTATGTGATTTGCTGTATTGTGAAGAATCAAGATGAAGGAGCAAATATTCAGCAATGAGAATGGAGACACATCACGATGTTTACACATATTTTCGTAGAAAGTTCAAGGAGTGTCACTGTGTGTTCACACCATCAGAATTTGGTGTCAGGAGCACCTATCATGAGCCATTATGGGCCATGATGCAATTACAGCTTATAGCAATTGATAATTCAGATGCCAACCAACCAGAGAAGTTATACTCAGATGGAGGAAGCCTGCCAGGCAGGGCCTGTAGGGTCACTGATTCAGAAAACTGTTGCCTTCATCTGTACTTACACTGTGCAGTAACACCAATGACATTACCCCATTACCACGCATTTTCATGTAATGTTTACATGTAATTCATGATTATATCTCAAACATATGAGCACATATGTGTGTGGATGGTCTGAAAGATGAGTTCTCTCTACACTATATTTTGCACATTATGATGAAAAACTTAGAAGTCTCTTCTCTTTGCTTGGTTTATGGATGGAGCAATTATGCCAGACATGTGTCCTTTGGGACAGATTACAAACGGAGCTTTCACAGTTTTCGCATATGAAATTGCAGGTGTCTGTCATTATTATTTCATAGTCCTTCAAGAAGTCAATAACAGCTATGCTGCCCTAAGCAACCCCCCTGCTCTGACTCAAAATAGCAATTAAAACTTGGTACCAGCTTTTGATGCATGATTTTAGATTCAGTAGATAATTGTTTTGTTTAGGTCCTGAGATTAGGTATTAAGGAAGGTTGTCAACTGACTAACCATGTCTAGATATTATTATTATATTGTTTTTATTGAGCTTTATATTTTTCTAAGCTTCCCTCTCTTTATCCTCCCCCCCCTTTTGCCCTCTCCCATGATCCCCAGGTTCCCAATTTACTCAGGAGATCTTGACTTTTTCTAGTTCCCATGTAGATTTGATCCATGTATGTCTCTCTTGAGGTCCTCTTTGTTGTCTAGGTTCTCTATGATTGTGAATTGTAGGCTTGTTTCTGTGTTACCACATTCAATATTATGTTTTCTAGATCAATCAATTTGCCTGCAAATTTAAAGATGTCATTATTTTTTTCCACTATGTACTACTACATTGTGTATATGTACCACGTTTTCTTTATCTGTCCTTCAGTTGAGGGGCATTTAGGTTTTTTCCAGGTTCTGGCTATTACTAATAATGCTGCTATGAACATAGTTGAGCACATGTCCTTGTGGCACGATTGAGCATCCTTTGCGTATATACCCAAAAGTGGTATTGCTGGATCTTGAGGTAGGTTGTTTCCCAATTTTCAGGGAAATTGCCTTCCTGATTTATAGAGTTACTGTACCAGTTTGCACTCCCACCAGAGATGGAGTAGCATTCTCTTTACCCCACATCCTCTCCAACATAAGCTGTCATCAGTGTTTTGGATCGTGGCCTTTCTAACAGGTGTCAGATGGAATCTCAGAGTTGTTTTGATTTGCATTTCTCTGATGGCTAAGGATGTTGAACATTTTCTTAAGTGTCTTTCAGCCATTTTAGATTCATCTATTAATAGTTCCCTGTTTAGGTCTTTATTCCGATTTCATCGAATTATTTGTTCTTTTGATAATCAATTTCTTGAGTTCTTTGTATATTTTAGAGATCAGGCCTCTGTTGGATGTGGGGTTGGTGAAAATGTTTTCCTAGCCTGCCATTTTGTCTTATTGACTGTGTCCTTTGCTTTACAGAAGCTTCTCAGTTTCATGAGGTTCCATTTATTAATTGTTTCTCTCAGTGTCTGTGCTGCTGGGGTTCTATTTAGGAAGTGGTCTCCTGTGCCAATGCATTCAAGTGTACTTCCCACTTTCTCATCTATGAGGTTCAGTGTGGTTGGTTTCATGTTGAGGTCTCTGATTCATTTGGACTTGAGCTTTGTGCATGGCAATAGATATGGATCTATTTTTCTTCTTCTACATGTTGATATCCAGTTATGCTTAGCACCATTTGTTTGATATACTTTCTTTTTTACATTTTATATTTTTTGCTTCTTTATCTGTTGGGGTCCAACGCCAACATAAATTATCTCTCTGGACAGGCGTGGAGGAGCGGGAGTAATTGAGAAACAGTTCACTCAGCAATATCGGAAGAGAGTCTCAGGGTGCATTCGAATCCTGAAGATCACCCTCATTTATTCTCAAAACAGCTTTTATCCCCAAAGATAAACTGAGGGGGAAGTTCATTAGCATTCCGTTTTCAGGGTAGCAGGATTAAAGTCATGACACTGAAGCTCTTTCACTAGCTTGGATTAACACCTCTTCCCAGGCGATCTTTATAATTACAAAGATAGGAGCAGAACAACCTTAGCAAATCCTAATCCAGGTGACAGTCTGTAAGTGCTATGTGACCATTTCAGGTGCAAACAGTAGCTTGAGAGCCTGGCCACCAATACAATGCAGAAAAAAGTAGCCTTTATAATATTGCTCCACATTTGTCAAAAAAAATTTATTTGTAGGTGTGTAGATTGATATCTGGGACTTCGATTCGATTTTATTGGTCCTCCTGTCGGATTTTATGCAAATAGCAGGCTGTTTTCAGTACTGTAGTTCTGTAGTAGAGTTTGAAGTCAGGGACTCTGATGCCTCCAATAGTTCGTCTATTATATAGGATTGTTTTGGCTATCCTGGATTTTCTGTTTTTCCAGGTAGAGGTAGGTGGATCTTTGTGAGTTCGCGGCCAGCCTGGTCTACAAGAGCAGTTCCAGGACAGGCTCCAAAGCTACAGAGAAACCCTGTCTCAAAATCCAAATAAATAAATAAAGAAAAGAAAAAAAAAGAATAATAGACTCACTTAAAAATCAAATCTGGCTTTGGAATTGGACAATAACTATCCTCTAAATCCAAGCATGTTGTTAAAAGAAAAATTCAAAATTTCTGTCTCATGTCAGGAACCATCTGGCATGGGACAGAAAAAAAAGACATTTGTCTCTATTTCAGCTTTCAAATCTTGAATCATTTGTTTCACCTGTTTGATTGCTTTTTCTTGGTTTTCTTTAAGGGGTTTGTTGATTTATTCCAATATTTTGTTTGTCTTTTCTTCCATTTCTTTGAGAGAATTTTTCATTTCCTCTTTAATGGCCTCAAACATTTTCTTAAAGCTATTTTTTTTCTGTCATTTTCTTCTGCTTCATCTATATTGGGGTGTTCAAACCTTGATGTAGAAATGCTAATTTTTGGTGGTAGTGTGTTGCTGTCTGTGGTGTTAAATGTGTTCTTACCTTGGCTACCCCATGTTTTACTCTGATTCTTATATTTGAGTCCATGTCTCTGATGACCACTCTTCCAGGTGCCATGGGATCCAAGGCTCAAATGGTTGTTTTTCATCATGGAGTTGGGGCCACAGCTCCAGTCACCCCAGAGGTCTCTTTGTAATCCCAGAGGTCATCCAGTGATGACCCCACAGAGGTCACTTGCTTGGGCCTGCTCCTGAGGAGGACGCTGACTTGGGCCTATTCCAGCACAGGTCACTTGCTTGTACCTACCTCCACAGAGGTTTCTCTCTCAGAGCTGCTCCTGTGGAGGTTGTTTGCTTAGGCCTTGTTCTAGGGAGATCACTGGCTCAGACCTGCTCTGGCTGAGGTCACTGGCTCAGGCCAACGCATGTCTAGATTTTATTAATCACACTTAAGAAATGTAAAGTAGTATTTGTATTCTTTGCCTCTTCCTTAGATCTCTCATTGTTTCAGTTCCTTCCTTTTTTATACTTTGTAGCTGTCCTGGTAAGAGGTAAGCTACATTATTATTCTCTGCAGCTGTTGTCAGTCACCAATTAAGCTGAACAAATCGTTGCCTTTAGGTTTATTTTTTTTTTATTACTAACAAGTTGCTAATGAATGGAGGTATATGTGCTTGGCATTTTATAATGGCAGAATAAAACGAATGTAGAACGTGGAGGAACAGAAATAAACATGTTGAAGAGAAAAGAATATTAAAATTGGGAATGAAAATTAGAACTGAGAAATTATAGACAATTAGGAAAAGAGAATTAGAATTAAAGAAGAAATAAAGAAATTGACCCTCAGGTGCTATGTGGTGTTATTATAGAAATCTTTCAATCCCTGCTCCTGAGAAGCATTCTCTGTGTTACCCAGGGTAGTTGTTAGGGAGCTGGACTTCCAGACCACTAAACTTTTGGACCTTGACTACTTTCCAGTTATAGTTTTCTGAGATGTACACACTCCAAATCAATAGATTTGCATTAGAAACTAAGACTTTCTTTGGACAGAAATGTCCTTTTACAGCACTGATTCTTTTAATCCATGAATATTAACTATATTTCCTTTTTCTAGTGTCTTGCTAATTTTCTCTAGTAATATACAGTTCTCATTATAGAGATCATTGCTTTCTTGGATATCTTTATTCCAAAGGATTTTATTTTATTTGGAACAATTGTGAATGGGATCTCTTTTGATTAATTTTTTCCGCAACATGTTTACTATTGGTATATAGGGCCGCTACTGACTTTTGAATGCCAGTTTTTATCCAGCCACTCCTTTAAATACCCTGGAGGATTACCATGTCAATGGCATGTGTGGAGTTACTTAGGGTACACAGCCAGATAACATATGACACAGTAGTCAGAGAGCTATTTAATCATTATGTCATTTTCTCTCAGATTTTGTGATTGTGGTACTTAACTCATTTTCACTGTTTTGTACGCATGCTTTACTTTTTAAATAAAAATAAATACTTACTTTCCTATGTTCATACTTTTTTTCTTCATTTTCTTAAAAAGACCACAAATCTTGGAACTAACTTTGAAAAGACTGAAGTGTTTTCTGAATATACATCTTCTGGGTGAAGGATTCAAATCACATGTTATAGGCATCCATGATGTTTCTAGCTTTATTGGTCTTTAGCTCAACCTTCTAAAACAGTGGCATGACTGCTACCCCATCTGGAATGATACAGTTTCCTTTATTATTACAAGATGACCACCATCCACCATGATTAATTACACCTACCAGTTCTCAGGAACTAAGACGCACATGTGTGAGAGAGCTTATATTTACTTTGACTCTTACAAAAAGGCAAGAGAGAGCAAAAGAAGAAAGACAGGAGGCCAGGAGGTTTTGTCAAGAGACTCAGAGAGTTTTCCAGAGAAAAGTTTTCCAGAGAAAAGTCCTTGCCACCCAGTACATGTGGGACAGCAACAAAACAGTTAGAACGTAGCTGGTTCTCATTTTCTCTCTACTTATATAAGGGATTTTAGGAACAGAAGAATAACTATTTGGTTTCCAACCACTCACACAATGACTCTTAATCTATTTGTTTCTATGATTCTTTACTTGTGAACTATTATTCAAACTTCTCAATTAGCTTGATAGTCAGAAGGCTTTCTGAATGAAAATGAGGCAAAAAACATGCACACATTTTTCCTTTACTTCATAGGACATTTTTTGTGAAGAAAGAATTTAAAAACAGATGTGTTATTTTTTTTTACTTAGAGATATTTTAAATAGGGTGCTAATTAAAAATGAGATACTGATATATGTAAAATTTATACTTTTTATGTCAATAATAAATGGTCTAATCTGTAACTAACAGATTAGAAATTTTACCTATTGAGTATGACTTGATTTAAATGACTAGATTATTTTTCTTCAGCAAACCTTCTAAGCTGAGCTGGCATGATATAATTGGACCTCATTTCATTCTGTTACGCTGGACTTATCATTTGTAAAGAGACTGTGGGAGATCATGAAGGTCTAAAACTCCATTTGCTCCTACAGTGTCTAGTCCACTGGTCAATAACCAGTTTGGTATTTTCCTGAAGGGCATTTTGTCCTATTGTTCCCGTGGCTGAATGAAATCTATGTGGCACAATTGAATTCTCCCTCGACATGCTGCTTATTGCGATTGAGGTCATTGCCAGATAGCATCAGCCTGATTAGGATGTTAAGTTTCAGACACATTTTGAATAAAAAATGAAAGTTCATACTTTATTTCTTGTTCAGCTCTTAGCACTGACTTCAGAGGAATTCTCTCACTACATGACAGAGATTCATAAATTATGTTCATAATAATGCGTCTTTATCATGTTTGCCAACCATCTTCTCATTGTTGGTGAGAATAAATGTGCTTACAAATTTGGGAATACTTTGTGAGTCTAAAACAATGTGATTTCAATCATTTTGAAGTACTCCATGTTTATGCAAGCAGGCAATTAGAAGTCACTGTTTACAAAGGAAGTTATTATCTTACTTTGTACCCCATTTTGTTTCGAAGTATTTTGTATTGAGTTGAATGTCTGGGTGGCAGAAATAATCTTTCTCATTTATTTGGTGGAAAATGGAATGGTACAATAAAGTGTAAGAAGCAGATATTTAATGGTTTGTTCTTATTTCATATCAAACTCACTCATGACATATATATGAATATTTATGGTCCTTAAGATTATGGTTTTTGTTTTCTTGTGTGTTATGAAATATGAGTTTTCACTAGTTTTGTAAGTATCTATCATCTTTATTGTCTTTATTTCTTCAGTCTTTTTTATATCTATTTATTTTTTAATTTCATTTTTATATCCCAACCGCAATTCTCCCTTCTATCCTTCCTCCTGCCTCCCCTCCTCCCCTCAGCCCACTGTTTTCTTATAAAGAAAAATGAACAAAAAGACACCTCTAGAATCTTGTGCAGATGGCTTCTTTCATCTCCTTGCTGTCGGTAGAGTTTTCTTCCTGCTTCTGAACTGTAGCCTACAACATCACACCGTCACATTTTCTTTTTGATGGTGCCAAACCTTTAGCAAATATAAAGCCATCTTGCAGGGAGAGTCTCTGGCTCCCTGACATCGTCGTCGGGTAGCCTCCTCTAGGCTCACTCAGAGCCCTCAGCCCACACCGTGTGCTTTCATCCGTCCATAGATCTGCGTGTTTATTGAAGTGACAAGGAAGAACGTGGTCCTTCCGGCTCACAGATTTCACAGGAGAACGTCCTCCCCTCTAGCACGGACAGGAAGGGGACACACCTGGATTATCAAGAACAGAGGTTGCCGTCACTGCATGGGGCAGTGTTGAACTCTAACACCTAGGCACTTTGGAAGCATTGAAATTCCTAATCTGTGCAATTATTTGAAGAGTCCCAGATGGCTGCCCCTGGTTCTCTGTTTACCAGGGTAGAATTACAGCAAACCAGAGTGTTTGAGTTCCATCTTCAAGACCCAAAGGTCAGTACAGCCAAGCCACATAGTGCTGGAGATTATGGAAGGACTATGCTTAAAATTCAGCAACAGCCTATAGGGTAACAACAGAGGCCTATGAGGTATAGTGATGGCCTACAGGGTAATAATTGTTGCCTGTAGGGTAGAGTGACAGCCTAGGGTGATAATGACTGCCTATAGGCAGGGTAATAACAGATGCCTATGCCTATAGGGCATAGTGACAGTTGATAAGGTAATTATGATGACCTATAGGATATAGTTACAGCCTAAAAGTAACAATGGCTGCCTATAGGGTAGAGTGACAGCCTACAAGGTAATAATGGCTGCCTATAGGATATGATGACAGCCTGGATAATAATGGGTACCTGAGCCAAAATCCATCTAGATAAATGAGGTAAGTAAACAAACCACTCACAATAACCATCTCCTTCAGGTTCATACCATACTGGAAGACAGGGAAAAATTTTGTTATGTCTAGTCAGGAAAAAAAGAAGGGTTCACTCTAGAGCTGTGGGAGCAGCTGCACAACATAAAAAAGAACATGACTAGCTTCCATCAGTGCCAGCACACAAGAAACACCAAATCACTTGAGTGCCACCAGTAAGTAGGAGGTTTCCTTGAGCAAGTAAATACTGACAGTGGGTCTGTGGCCAACGAATCCCACCTGGCTGCTGAGACATTGAAAATGGGGTTTGCATGAGACTAGAGGGGGCCGTCTTGGAAACACCCTCTGAAATGGAAGAGAGGATAATTGATGTTTTTGTATTCCATGTGCATGGAAATACAGAAAGAATGTACTGGAAATCAAGGGTCCTAGAAACATCATAGACTGAGAGAGAACAAATGTTATCTAACAGGTGGGAAGAACATTGAAGCCTAACTTGTCATTACACTAATTGAAGGGAACACTGATGAGTTGGAAAAGATTCTTTTTCACGTAACCTACCATTCCTGTCTGAGCATCAGTTGCTATTGCTGGATGAAGGAAACTCTACAATGCTAAAAAGATTAGGAAAGTCAGTGATTATACACACAGAGGTATTTTAAAAAAAGGTAAAATATTAACCTTTCACAAACTAAGTTTCAGGAACGATAAAACACTAAAATGATATCAGATTAAAGGTGATTAGCAGATCTTGTAAAATATGCAAGTGTAACATCTATCTGATAACCAAAACCATAAAACAAAGACAGGAATATGAAAATGAGAGTTAACTGAATTCAAAAATTATAAAAAAGAAATTTAAGAATTACAAAAAGGAAAATAAATCATTTCAGAAGCGATAGTAGAATATTCAGCATTTGGTATAAAATTTATATAATTGAAAATATATGATAAAGTGACAGTTATGAGGAGAAAGAACATAATGTAAAAGCAACAGAGCTAATTATAAAATAATAACCAAAAGGACACAAGCCTTCAGGTCCAAATAAAACAGAAGCAGGTGATATATGTTAGAAAGCTTATAGAGAATGATGAACTCTAAAATGAAATTTGTTATAACGCCAATTTACAATGTATATTTAACTTTCCACTATTATTTCTTGATTTTAGCAAATATTTAAAATAATTATGTGATAATATAAGTTAATTCATTCAGTGTGTCTCCTTCCCTGAAGTCTTTCCACTTCCTTGTTACATTTTGAAATATTCCATTTATTTCCCTATTATGTAAGTTTCAGATCGTATTTGAAGCTAGCTGTGTCTTAGGTGATGAAATTGCCATCTTATATTTTTAAAAGATGTCTAGATAAATATTTCAATGGTGTTTACTGAGCAAACCTTGTGTGCTTCATAAAATCTAAGCTCTTCATTCATTATTAAGAAAGTCTGGTGCTTAACCATATTGATGCAGAGTTACCAGTTTATTTTCTGATGATTGGAAGCAGGATTATTGATTTGTTTCTGTCATTTACTTACAAAATTGGATATTGCAAATCACCAGTAATTTTTTTTTTTTTGGAAACCAGTATTAGCCTGATTTTTTTATATTCTGCAGAATACTTAGAGAGAAATCTTCTAAATTTCCCCAGACCTTTATTGAAACAACACAAAAGCTCATTCTGTGTATCTTGGTGTGTCTGTGTGATTTAATGTGGTACACATGTGGAAGTCAGAGGATATCTTTAGGGTGGCTGATTTCTTCCGTCCACCCTGTGGGTGCTGGATATTGCGTTCAGGTCATCAGGCTGTGCCTCGGGTCTCTTTACTGGCTGAACCCTCACATTGGCCCAGTATTTCCACGAATACCCTTTTTTTTTGTAAGAACAGTTTGCAACATCTCTTGTTTATTATGGTTTTTATGTTCTTCAGCAAAGTTTAAAAATGTTCTTCATCAATATCTTGTATGCTTCTTAAATTTTTGTGTGTGCTTTTCCTTGCTGCTACTGTTTGCTATTGTTTTCCTTTTAAATTTTCAATTTCTCGTTAGTTGCTATGTGTAGAGGTGAATACTGACCCTAAGTTGAACTTCAACTGGAGATGATCTTTGTTTGCTTCCGTAGTACTTAAGAAACATTTGAAGTGATCTCTGTGGGAGCTTCAGTAGACAATTACCAATGAACTCAAGGACTTCTTGAGGCACCTAACTCATAATGTCATGTCAGGACTGTTTTTGTTTTTTGTTTTTGAAGGGGGGGGGGGTATTTTTAGTGCTATCTTTTTAAATTTTTACTTTTTAGTTTTTTATTTTTTCTTTCATTATTTCACCCTACAGATCCTATGGGTGTGTTGTAGGGGGGTACAATATATACACATCTATCTCTATATATGTATATGTACACACACACACATATTTAGTCTTCAGGTTTTGTGCTTTTATGGGATTCCTGAAAGTGTGAATGAGCAGGTTTCTGTTTCTATGTTTGCTTCTTGTGCCTTTTCTTGGGCTTTTCTCCTTCTGTTTGTTTTATTCTGTTCTGATATATATGTCTTGTTTTATCTTTTACTTTAATTTACTTTATTTCCTCTTTCTTTATTTTATCATTATCCCTTAGGACCATGTTTGTTTTATAATGAGAGACAGAAAGGATTTTGACCTGGATGGGAGCAGAGGTGGAAAGAAACTGGGAGGAGTAGAGGGAGGTGAAACTGTAATCAAAATAAAGTATATAATTTAAATAAAAGAAAACAATAAAATAAAGTGATCTATAAAGTTGTCACCATCGGTTCCTCTTTTACTTCAGCAAATTTAATACCTTTGTCTTAATCGATGACTTTTACTGATTTCCTGAAGGTTGGATTCTCAGCCCGCTTACAACTCGAAGTTTGGACACTTGCGAGCTCCAGCACTATAAAAGCATGCTAACAGAGGCCTACTCTAGCCTCTGCCTCTTTATCTCTGCTTTCTAATGTCTGGAACACAGGACTTGGATCACCGCTTCCTCACAGTAGGGCTATGCTCTGGATCCATGGCTGGCCTGCTCCTTTCACTATTCCCTGTGATCCACTGTTTTGTTCTACACTGCCAGCTGTTTCTGTCTTCTGCACATTTAGCTTTTACATGGACGAATATTTTGATTATTGGAAGCAAAATTGAGGATTGGGAAAAGTCGCTTTTACAATCAAGTCTTTAAATGTAATTGTAGATATTACAAATGGTGATTAGCATAATGATATACTCTGTAACTTGGTTTAATGCTAACATAGCATTTTCCATTGTAAAACATTTTTCACAACTCTAGAAATTGTCTGACTCATCTCTGTGAGGGTAAAAGGTGGTTCTGTTAAGAAAAGGTGAAAACGGTTTCAAATTTTAGCATTATCTTTATTAGAAGGAAAAATAAACCTCTGACATAAACCACAATGTATTGGATTGGTGTGAATATAAAATAGAAAAAATACATAACAAAAATGCTGTTTAAATTTATTTATATTAAAAATCTCGTTTCTCTAAAACTCTAGACTTATGTTTTTAATTTTTTAAATTCATTAAATATTTAATTTTTTAAATATTTGTTCTGTGGAAATTGAGGTTTTGGAATGATAAAAATATATATTTTTTACATTGTTCTTTTTTCATTTATTTATTTATTGGAAAATGGAAACTTTGTGGGTACCCATGTGCCACAGCGGGTGTGTAGAGGTCAAAGGACAAATACTAGGGTCAATGTTTTCTTTCCACCAGTGGTTCCGGAGTTTTAACTCAGGTCAGACTTGTGGATCCAGCACCTTTCTCCACAAAGACATCTCATGAGTGCTGACTCCTTTAGATCATAGAGTATTTTTTAAAGTGCATATATAATTTTCTGATGGACTATTAGACCAGGTCATGCAAACAATCTTTATTACTGAAAACAGTTATGAAATTAAATATATATCTATGCCCATGGTTGTTAAGTAAGTGATGATATATTTGCATATTATTAAAATTAAAAACCAAACAAAGTGTACTGTTGTTTGTTGTTTACTCTTTTCTTATTTTGAGGGCCTGCCACCCAGTTCAGTTCCCAAATAAATCACACAGGAAATTTTTTTTTTCTTATTTGTGATTGCCCATTCTTATCTTGGCTTGTTTCTAGCCATTTTTTCTTAAATTATCCCATCTACCTTTTGCTTCTGGGTTTTTATCTTTCTCTATTTCTGTATACCTTTCTTTACTGCTTATTCTATGACTTGCTGTTCAGGTGGGTGGTTGGTCCCCAGTGTCTCCTCTCCTTGTTCTAATTTGCTCCGGCATCTCCCAGATTTCTCCTTATTTATGCTTGCTATTTCCTAGCCCTGCCTATCCTTTCTCCTGCCTGTCTTCTGGCTGCTCAGCCCTTTATTAGACTGCCAGGTGTTATAGACAGGCAAAAATCACAGATTTATAGAGCTAAACAAATGCTCCACAGAATAAGAAAAAGTAGCACACTTTAAAATAATATTCTACTACAGTGCACTACATGCTGTAGTAAACACATTTGTACTTGCTTTAAAATGCAACAGAGAGTTTCTTAAAATTCCAAATGTAGTTACTTCTTTTATCCATAAGTGGGTTACCTCTGTTTGTTTACAAAATAACACTTATTTGGGAAGATGCGCCATGAACTTCACCACCACACATAAGCACAGAAAATACATAATAATTAAAGTGTAATATTTTAAGTTAAATCTACTTATGAATTTGCAACAGTTTATAACTTGAAAAAAAGGGTTTGTAAATGGGTAAGCAGAATTTGTGTAGGTGTATTTGTAAATAGATTTATATACTCTTTGGGAGCTGAAGAGTGTTTTAGGTAAATCATGAATCTGAGTGACAGGCTTGACTGTGAATCATATGGGTAAAGAAAGTCTCTGTGTGTTATTGTCCAGAAGGTTATTGAGTTTTATGCTCAGGGTCTGAGGCAATCCCAAGGGCCCAAGATGGTCTTGGGAAAATGTTAGGAGCCATTTCCCTCCTAACAATCATTACAGGAACCATCACCCTGGGGAGTCTACAGGGAACCCCACACCCATAATTATGGTGAAAATTGTTCTATTGACAGAACCTACCCCACACCCAATTAGCTGTTATCTGTTAGCGGAACCCGCCTCACATTCCAGCTATCCAGGGAACTAGGCGTGTCAACTTGTGAATGACCTCCTGGCCTACGTGACCTGACCGAACGTAACCTCTGGCCTACGTGACCTGGACCACGCGGCAAGATCCTGCGCCCCTACCCCCAAGCCCTCATCCAGGGGCTATATAAACAGCAACCCTGACCCTAATAAACTGAGGCTTTGACAAATCTTTGCCTAGCCTCCTCCTTCTTTCTTAGCCCATTCCCTTCCAGATAGCACCCCTCCGTGACCCTGGAATAACTGGCTCCAGGGTGGGTTACAACGCCTAGACAAAGTGATCCACTCAAGGTGGCAACAGGAAAACACTACCTAAATCTATTCAAATTTAACAATAAAATAGAAGCATACAATAGTACAATAAGTCTTCACAAAAATAAAGAATATTTTATGCAAATTAAGAATTTTTAATTGAGACAAACAATTTACCCACGAAAACTTTTAAGTTAATGAGATATTTAACTGGGTAACTTGCTGACTTGAGTCAAACATTTTTATACCTGAAACAGTAATTTTCTATACCATAGGTGATAAAGTATTCAAGGTTAGTAGAACAGAAGCCTAAAACATTGCAACAGAATTAAATAAGTTTTCCAACAGGACTATGAGAGATATAAGGAGAGAGGACATAAGCCCTGCCCCCACATGCATCACAGTCTCCTGTTTGTTGTGTAAGAAGGTTTACATACTGAGTCTTGTTAATTGTTAAAGTTTACATACAAACCGGTTTCTTTATAACATTTTGTACATATGTTCATATGTTAAACACCAACTATCAGACAGAAACTTGTGCCATTCAGGAGAATTAACTGAATGCCTCAAAGCAAGGCCAGACCATGCAGCTATGCAATGTTAACAACAGAAGCTAACAAATTCTCTCCTTTCGCTGTTTAATAAGCTATCGGATCTGTGATGTTGTCCTCAGATGATTCTTTCATTGAAACATTGCCTTAATGACTTTACAAAATCAAAAGGAATTTTTATTTAGATGTCTAATAACCTATTTCGGTGAGGTAAAAGAAAAAAAAAACAAAGGAGTGGCATTATTAGGGGGTGTGACCTTGCTAGAGTAGGTGTGGTCTTATTGGAAGAAGTATGTCACTGTGGCAGGCGGTTTTAAGGTCTCATATATGCTCAAGATACTGCCCAGTGTCTCAGTCTACTCCCTGTTGCCTTCATACAACTGTAGCAGCTCATTCTCTGGCACCTTGTCTGTCTGTATGCTGCCATGCTCCCCTCCATGATGATAATGAACTAAACCTCTAAAACTATAAGCTGCCACCTCAATTAAATATTTTCCTTTATAAGTGTAATTGTTCAGCCACAGATAAGGCTGCACTTCTGGGTTCTAAAGGCAGGCACGTGCAGTCAGGCTCTCAGGCACAAAAGGCCCTATGTGACCCGCATGCACACACACATGCGTGGTTACATCCATGTATGACTCAGCTAAACCCTTGTGCGCATGTGTGAGTCACCCGTCATCAGTGTGATGTAGTCACACCAACCCCCTGTGCACATGTGCGGGGCAGCCTTTAAAAGCTGGAAGCACCATTTTTCTCTCTCTGCACCTCTATCTCCAGGCCTTTGCACACTCCCCTCTAATAAACTCCTAAGCGAGTTTGTTGGTGTTCTGTGTCTCCTTCTCACTCGGTCCAGGTAATTTCAATAAGAGTTGCTATGATCATGGTGTCTTTTCACAGCAATAGAAACCATAACTTAGACAGAAGTTGGTATAAGGAACTGGGGTATTGCTGTGATAGACCAGACCATACTTTTGTTTGAAAGAATATGGACTTTGGGCCCATGGATTAGAAATGCTTTTAAAATCTTTTAAGTGTAGCTTAATGGATTGTACTAGTAGGAGCATGAAAGAAAGTGGAGTTGAATTGGATTTGATGAACTGTGGGAGGCTGGCTCAAAATGTTTCAGAGGAGAGGAATTTTAGTATATTGCTTAGAGATCATTCATGTGAGACATTGATGAAGAATGTGGCTGCTTTTCAGCTCTTGTCTGAAGAGTCTTTCTAAGGTGAAAGTGAAGAGATTTGTGTTAATTCCATTGGTAGAAGCAATTTCAAAATAGCCTAGTATAGACTCTCTTCTGTGGTTATTAGTGGTAACTCTAATGGATATTTATAGTTAAAAGGAGAAAGCTGTGGAAATAAAAATAAAAGATGTATGAATTGAGAAGAGAGGCACCAGAAAGTGGAGGGAAACTAAGTCCCACATTCAAAGAAATAAAAAGATTAAGAAATTGAATAAAGGGAGTGGTGACCTCAGGGCAAGATCTCATCCAGCTAAATTTACAAGTTCTGAAAAGAGTTAAAGAAAAGCTGGGTGTGTTGGTGCACACCTTTATTCCCAGAACTCTGAATGAAGAGGCCAGTATAGTTTTGATTTTGGCCTGCACGGTCTACAGAGCAAGTTCAATGACAGCCAAACTTAGACAGTGAAGGGTAGAAAGTTGGTAAAATGTCATTGAATGAGGGAGTTATGTTCAAGGCCCAGCAAGCAGTGGAAATTGGCAGCTTTGTTCATGTGTTTCTGGAGTTAAGGGTGGAAGAAAGGGGCTATGATATTTGCCTCCATATGTAAGGAACACCTGTAAGGCCAGACATGTGTCCGAAGTGTCTCCCTGAATGGACACCTAGAAAAGCCATTGTGTAAAGCTTGTGAACTTGAAACCCTGACTGCTTTGGAGATCCCAAGATGATAGAGGTGCAAGAGTTATGTGATATATGCCCAAGAAAACTGCTAATAGGGAGTGGAACCAGACCAAGAGAAAGAACTATTGTATAGTCAACAAAGCAGAAAGGAGTTGGAGATCTGAAGAACATTTTGATATTAAAGATTGAAATGCAGAGTTTGGAGATGGCCCAGCTGTTTTGTTTGTTTGTTTGTTTTGTTTTAGGGCGCTACTTCTTCACTATGCTCCCTTCTCTACATTTTGAAATGGTAATGTATATCCTGTATAATGCTGTGTTGAAAGTATCTGATCTGCTTTTTTATTTTGGTCTTACAAGGGGTTACAGTTAAGAGATTGCAAGAATCTTAGAAGCGTCTGAAGTATACGTTTAAATACATTTGAGACTGTTTTAGACTATGGGTGCAATGGTAAAAATAAAATGCCATGGGTCATCGAGGGGCAGCAGAGGACAGCGGGCCACGAGGGGCAGCGCTTCCCAGGCAGGGAGCCATGTAGCAGGTTAGAGACCTTGCCAGTCTCATGAAGGGCTGTAGTGGGTGAGAGACAGAGACGGATAGGCATGCCATACAGAGAATGTGGGTATTTATTTAATGGATATGGAAGAGAAGGGGAAATGGGAGAGGGAGGGAGAAGGGGAATGAGGAGAGAGAAGCAAATAGAGAGAGAGAGAGAAAGAGAGAGAGAAAGAGAGAGAAACAGAGAGAGAAACAGAGAGAGGAGGGGGGAGAAGAGAGGAGATGCTACTTCTTCAGGAGAGAGATGGAAAAAGAGAGCTCACAAGCTTGAAGGGGAAGGAAGATCCACTTGCCTCAGCGGAAGAGGAGGGGAATGGATGGGGCTTGTCTCTTAAAGGGATAGGACAGACCATTGCATTCCCATCTCATTTTTTTAATAAAAAGGCAGAGGTTAGACACAACAGGCTAAAGGAATTGTGACAGTGGATTTTCAAGACTGGTTCCTGCTTATTTGTGGGTGTCATCTTGGGAGTGATCCTGAGAAAGCTGGGTGCTGGTCACATCCTGGGGTAGCTGATTTTTTTTTGTTGTTCCTGTCTGGTGTTTGTGGTATGGAAATGTCTGGTGTCTCTTAGACCTATTTAAAGCAGAAGAGAGGACAACATTAAGTTTAGAAAAAAAAAATTAGGACCAGGGAATTGAGAGGGGTGTATTTGACCTGTTTAAGGTGGATCCTTTAATTTGGCTCTCTGGAACTCACAAGAATTTTTTGGGTTTATGAAAACATTAGTTTTAAACAGCAGTATATTTATATCTGAATAACTGTGACAGATTTTTTTGCATAATGAAAAGTATCTTTAAGACTATGAAAGGCAGCATGAAAGAGAATATTTTATTGAAATTGTTTGGTGAGGCTGTCTTTAAACAAGAAAACCTTTCAGTTGTCAAACTGCATCAGGATCTTTGAGAAGAATAAAATTTTGCTTGAGTTATTGATTAAAAATGACAGATAACTTACTTGGTTATCACGTAGAGCTACTCTTCAGGATCCTTTATGGTCACTGAGGGTCATATTTGCCTTTTGCTGCTTAATGCAAGGCCAACCAGAAGATCTTGTGGCTGAGAAATCTGTAAGAAGACAAGCCCACCTTGACCTGAGCAGCTAAGTTATCGATTCCAGCAATTCTGTCCACTGTCTGGAGATCTTCAGTTTAGACAAAAGGCAGTTTAGCCCAGTGGTCAGCACTTGACAGTGGAAACGAATTGCAAATGGACATTGTTTTGTGCCCCATTGTCTTCTGTTTTCTTTGGACGAAATAGACTACTGCTGCTAGGAGCCAACCTGTCTCTTTTTGTTATGAAAAAATTTGTTAATAATTGAATATTTAAATGCCACATTCACTAGATCTCTGGGCAGTTGAGGGCTGTTTATCAGGCATAACTACAGTATTGAACTGGAGATTCAATATGCCTGGAGAGCTGGGTCCAACCTAGACTAATATGTGAAACAATCCCACACCAGTTTGGATTCAAAGGGTTATTTATTTGAGGGGGAAAAAACTTACAGAATACCGTCCTACATGACAGCCAGGAAAGGAGTCTAGTCGCTGGAGCAAGAGAGCTAGCAGAGGGCTGCTGCTGCTTTTTAAAGAGAAAGAGACCACGCCCCAGTGGGCTGGTATCTCAGCGGCTATTGGCTGAAGGAACGGAAGGAGCTCCTGCAGCACTAGACTGTACTGACTCTTAACAGGTAAGATTTACACTCATAAAAAGAAAGAAAGAATAACTGCTTGCAATAGGTTAATGGCAGAACTGACAATAGTAGAGAACTGCTTACTATATTTAATACTGTATTTTTGTAAGAGACTTAAAAGTACAACCAATTTAAAATATGAGACTTATTGTTTTTGTAGTTTGAAATGAGATACAATGAACAGATAATTTTAACATTTAACAGTAAACATATGTGCATTTATGTTACATTTGTGCACACACACAGTGAACAGGAATTGGGCGAAGTGGAGAAAATAAATAGAAACTATGAAAATATATTTGTTTGCTTTTTTATATTATATTTGTATGAACAATGCCTTGATACTTATTTGACTTTGAAGCAAAGCATGAATATATGGGCCTATATCATGGAAAAGGGTCAGGGTAGATACTTACAATAAGGATAGTTACACATGTATTTCACCATGTGTGTATTTAAATATTTATTTATTTTCTATATTCAAGTTTAGCTATGTATGAAAAGTTCATTTTTACTTAGACTATGAAACAATATTGAAAAAGTTGTCAATATGCTTTTCACTTACTGTTAGAGAATAATATAAGCAGACTAGAATTTAAAAGTATTCTGTTCACTAATTTTCGATAATTTCTTTAATTTTTGAAATTATAATATACTTACAAACTTTCTCACTTATTTTTAGTCTCTTCAAACTTTCCCAAATAACCCTTCTTACTCTCTTTCAAATTCATTGTCACTTTTCATTAATTGTTATATGCATATATGTGTTTGTACATATATTCCTAAATATAACCTGATAAACTTGTAGATTTTAGAGCTGACGATTTGGCATTGGATAACCAACCTGTGCCCTTCCCTGGGGAAAACAGTTTCTCCCACTCTCCGCACTCCTTAGTTGCCTGTAGTTATTTGTGTTCTTTCTCTCATCTACTTCGGCATGTCTATTGCTGTTCTTGTTCAGCCCGTGTTTAGGCAGTCAATTTGGTGAGACTTTATATAGAGACACAGTCTCATAGCAACCTTTCTGATCCTCTGGTTCTTTTTTGAGACAGGGTTTCTCTGTAGCTTTTGTGCCTGTCCCAGAACTAGCTCTTGTAGACCAGGCTGGCCTGGAACTCCCAAAGATCTGCCTGCCTCTGCCTCCCAAGTGCTGGGATTAAAGGCGTGCGCCACCACCTGGTTCTTACAATCCTTCTGTCCCCTTTGCTGCAAGGTTCCCTGAGCTTTAGGTGCAAGAATTATTTTGTAGATATATCTGTTGTGACTGGGCTCTCCAACCCTGTATTTTGACTGGTTGTAATTTTCTGTAATAGTCTCCATCTGTTGGGAAGGGAAATTGCCTTGATTAAGGCTGAGGACTAGACTTCTATGTAGGTACAAGGACAGTTACTTAGAATGCAGTTCGGGATTGTGATGGTTTAATAAACTGGTCCCTCCAAGATTCATGACTTCATTAGGCCTAAGTAATATCTGCCAGTTGAGTAAATATGTTTCCTATGGCACGTTTACATTTTCTTTGTAAAACAAGTTGTAAATGAGTGAATAGTGCATATACAATTCCATTATTTAAAAGATAATATTATTTCAAAATTTGCTCCAGCATCTCAAAATACAATAAATGACATCATGTTTATTCATGTGTCTGTCTGTTTATTTATTTATCTATTCATTTATTCATGTATGTCTTTTGTAAATGAGGACAACTTATATCTCACTGCTCTGTAGGCCAGGAAGTCAGGGTTAAAGTATTTTCTGTTTGTGAGAGCTGGTTTCCTTGTGGACTTTTGTTATAATAAAAGGCATACTAAGAATGGTATGTGTCTGCATCCTCTTCCGTAAGGGAACCAATCTTATTCATGGAGTCCATTTCTTCAGCATTAATGATGCGCTGGTGTCCCTACTTCTTAAATGCTATTGATTCAATTTCTTAATGCTTCTGCACTCAGGATGGGTTTCCATGTGCTCAAACTACAACATCATCTTTATTCTTCCTTTTCTCCTAATGGAAGGCTGAATTGAACTCCTCTAAACTGCTCATACTGTCGAGAGGACTGGCCTTGACAAAAATACTTCTTAGCAGGGTAGGAGTGTGGGAATAGAAAAATTATATGAAGACACATAAAAATAATAAGACATAAGGGTATTTCAGGAATCACTCAGACCCTGAAGTCTGTCAGCGTTTATTTTTAGCAGCTTTTATACACAACATAAACTGGGGTAGAAGATAACAAAAGACTTCATGAACATGATACAACAGGTTAACTCACACAGTCAGCTCTGAGACTTTTAATCATTAGCATTCTGTTGTGTAGGCCATGAGATGCCCCAAGTCACGGTACACTAAGTCACTGCACTGAAAACTGCCCTTCCCTAGTGCACCCAATCATTACAAAAGAAAGGAGCAGAAGCACATTTGCATATCTGGGCCACTTCAGGATGGCACCGAGCTATCTTTTTTTTTTTTTCAAACAAAAGGGATAATTTTAATTTTGGAGGATCTCTTATTCTTATCTCATTATCTGTTTGTATATTCATCCTCTTTCATCATTTTCTGGGAAGCCATATCTTCTTTTTTTTTATTTTTTGAAAAATTACCGCCTCCTCCCCGTTTCCCATCTCCCTCCCCCTCCTCCCACATGTCTCCCCCTCCCCCCATTCTTCTACCCCTCTCCCCCTCCCCCCACTCCATTCCCCCTCCCTCTCAAGAATGATGAGCAGTCCAGATTCCCTGCCCTGCGGGAAGTCCAAAGTCCTCCCACTTCTATCCAGGACCAGGAAGGTGAGCATCCAAACAGGCTAGGCTCCCACAGGGCACCAGGCTATCTTAACTTCAAAAGGGGCCAGGCAACCACCTCCTGAGTTAGAAGGTGCAGTTGTGCCTATTCGTCCCTAGACTCTCTGACCATCAGAGAAGGGGAAAATGGGCCGCATTTTTCAGCCTCCACACAGATCCTAACTCTCAGCTTGTGAATACAGACTCTAGCAGGTGTGCTAAGAATCTCCTGGTAAGTGAAGGCAAAAGACCAGAGTGAAACTTTTATAATATGGCAAAGGAAGTAAGAAGATGAAATAATTTAAAGATTAAATTAGACCACAATCCAAAGAAGGCAAATTATGTTTATGAAGTGAAAAATGCAAGAAAACAGATAATCCCAAATACAGTACCTAGAACATTGATTACCTTAGCATTTTAAATTTAGACATATTGTACAGAATTATCACCAACAGTTGATAGGCAAAATATTAAGTATTGCAAAACTCCTCTACTAGATGTGGTTGGATTTTTCATTGGGTCACTAGCTTACACATAATAGCATGGAGAATTATAACTTAAATTCACTCATTCTTACTAATCTGCATTCTCTCATGCACCCTCCATCTCCTCTCTCTCTCCTCACATCTTTCGCATGCACCTAGATCCCCCTGCTACTTCCTCTCTATCTGATCAGAAGTTCTGTCTATACCTCCTGCCTAGATATTGGCTGTTCAACATTTTATTACACTAACCACAGAAATATACCTTCATACAGTGTGCAAATATCCCACAACATCATAATACATTAAAGTATTTTATTTTACATTTTAACATTTAAAGTGTTTCCAAAACTTTGTCCTATAAAAATTCTGTGACAAACAACATTGACCATTTGTGCATAACGAATTTCTTAAGAAGGACTTTAAAAAAAAAGTATAAACATGTTAAGATGTAATGTATTGGATAAGTTTCTTTTAAGAGAATTTGAGACTGTTTCCTTAGCTTATTTTATGAGCATATAACTCAGTACTGATTGCTGATTCCAGGACTATTGAATATTTCCTACGTGAAATAAATCTCAATGCTTGACCTTTGCTGTCTAGTTGAGTTTTGAAAGCTATTTTGACTAAAGGTTTGCTATCCATTTATGTGCTTCTTTTTAAATGGATTTTCCCATTGTCCCAATTATATTTTTCAGAAAAATGTAAGCACTTTTATTTAATAAATAATTTTTACACAACAAAGAATTTAGTAACTTTTTCTTTCACTGTCATGCATCTCTTTAAATTCAATAGTTTTGAATAAAACTATTTTAAATGATATATATCCTAATTATCTTGTATTTCTCTTGAATTAATCATTTTTTGTTACAATTGCTTCTACCATTTTATTATTTTGAAAAATTATTTGTTTAGTTGTTTAAGCTAGGTTCTCTAATAATATCACAAGTAAATAGAAGTGTTGAAAAGGAATTTTTGATACCTAATATTTATTGAGAATTTGGATGTCTGGGTTTTATCCTAACTTTATGTAACTAACGGCTTAGCTTGTTTTTGAACTCTTATCCCTTTCAAATCTAAACCAGAGAATAAGCCATCAGTCAGTGGGCAATCCTTTCAACTATCAACATAATCAACATAATCTCCTACAGATATTTCTACTGGAAAACCTAATCTGGACAATTCCTTATTGAAACTCTTCCCAGGGGATATAGATAGCGTCATGTCAATGGGTAAAATTAGCCATCTTCGTCAGGTACACAGAGTACTTCACTGAGACTCTGGCTGTGGACTTCGATCCTTCCTTTCTTTCCATTGTAGGAACTAGTTAAGAATTGGGTCCTTCCATTCGATGTCAAGGTGCTCTCAGCTGGAGGAGGAGCTGGCACAGTCCAAATGAAGTAGCTCTTTGTTTTTCTTTTTCTTTTTCTTTTTTTATTGCTTTATAAATAACACCATTCAAAATTTCCACTTCCTCCCCTCCTCCCATTTCCCTCCTGTTCCCCCACTTACCCTCCTTCCTCCCCTTCCAGTCCTAAAAGAGGGCAGGATACCCTGCCCTGTCGGAAGTCCAAGGCCCTCCCTGCTGCATCCAAGTCTAGTAAGGTGTGCATCCAAATAGACTAGGATCCCAAAAAGCCAGTACATGCAGTAGAGACAAATCCCAGTGCCATTATCATTGGCTTCTCAGTTGGTCCCAATTGTCAGCCACATTCAGAGAGTTCAGTTTGATTACATGCATGGTCAGTCCTAGTCCAGCTGGATTTAGTGAGCTCCCATTAGATCAGGCACACTGTCTCAGTGGGAGGACCAACCCCTCACAGTCCTGACTTCCTTGCTCATCTTCTCCTTCCTTCTGCTCTTCAACTGGACCTTTGGAGCTCAGTCTAGTGCTCTGATATGGGTCTCTGTCTCTATCTCCATCTGTCACAGAAAGATTCTATGGTGATATTCAAGATATTCATCAGTCTGACTACGGGACAAGGTCAGTTCTGGCACCCTCTCCTCTACTGACCAAGGACCTAGCTGTGGACATCCCCGTGGACACCTGGGAACCCCCCTGGAGTCAAGTCTCTTGTCAACCCTAAAAGGCTCCCTTAATTAAGATCTCTTCTTCCTGCTCCCATATCCGCCCTTCCTCCATCTCAACCATCCCACTCGCCCAAGCTCTCCCCAATCCTCCCCTTCTCCCTTCTCTCTCCCCCTCTCTCCTTCACTCCACCCCCCCCTCCTTGCTCCCAAGTTTTGCCTGACAATATCTTCAGGCAAAAGTTGAAGCAGCTCTTTGTATCGGTTTCTTGATTCAGGGTTTATTTTCATCCACCTTGCTGATATCAGACAATTGCTCTTGATGTTCTTAGCCCAACAACTGTCAATGCTGCATCAGGAAAACTATCCCTTGGCATCTACCAGTGTGCTATGGTTTGTCTTACAAGGATTCGTGTGTTGGAAGCTTGTCTCTCACAGTGAGGCCAAATGCCGTCTTTAAGAAGCAAACCTTGTGTTACTAAGTGATTTCCTCAGGACTGAAGTAGTCTTCATAGAACCCCAGTTAGTTCTCAACAGAATCCACTGTTATAAAAATGTCTCTTTGATGGGATTATTTCCCCATGTGGTCTGCTTAAATGTCTTCTCACCACAGTGTTACACACTATGACATCCTCATCAAAGCTAAGACGGTGCCACAGCCTCCAACTTCCATAACTGGGAATTATGTTTCCTTACAAGAGAACTTATTTCTCACATTTAATTACAATAACAGCAAAGAGATTAATGCTGAGTCTGACTATAGATTGTCTATTGGATACAATGTTTTGAGTATATTATCCTTTTTGTTTCAAATTCGTGTGTGTGTGTGTGTGCGATTCGTTGTGTACATTTTGACAGACTGAAACACAGAAGGCTAGGCAATCAGCCTATACTACAATAGTTGATAATAGACATTCTTACTTTGAATTAGGATAATGGTTCTTCTATTTTCCATTCACATCCACTTTGAAAAGAATTTAGAATAACTTGTTCTGCTCACAGCCAGAGCTGGCAGTCGAAATGGATGTATTTGTCCAGTGGTCAAGTGATTCATTGTTAGCTACTCTATTTTCTGGCCAGCAATCAGATTCCCTTTGAAATTTTGACTTGAGAAATAGAAACTATAAAAAAATCAAACAGCAAATAGTACTAGGACTGTAAGTACAGCTGCAAAGTCCTGCAAATCTTGAAAATGGAAATACTTTTAATAATTTTGCAGTTATATAAGTGTATAATAATAGCAAATGGGTAAGTCATACTTGCCATGAGAGGCAAAATGGTAGAAAAAAAACAGAAATATTTATTGGTCCACATTATGCATATTAATAACCTCAAGATCTTAGTGGCTTCTATTACTCCACTGTAAGCTTTCTAATGACCAGCGATTTGCTGATAGAGCCCAGAAAGAGCTCGGCTAAGCGGATATTTCTGATCCTTATATGGTGTTGTCAGTTTATATACTGAGTTGATAAGGCAGTGTCTAGTCATTTGAAAAGACTGTGACTAAACAAAAAATCACAAGGTGAGGGTCTGCTTGTTTGTCCCCGCTGCCTGGCTAGCTTAGCCCCAAAATAACCACATGGAAACTGTATTGATTAAGTCACTGCTTGGCCCATTAGCTCTAGTTTCTTGTTGGCTAATTCTTACATCTTAATTTAACCCATTTCTATTAATTTGTGTATCATCACGAGGCAGTGGCTTACTGAGTAAAATTCCCAGCATCTGTCTCCAGCGGATCCATGCCATCTCTCTGACTCTGCTTTCTTCCTCCCAGAATTCAGTTCTGTCTTCTCTGCCTACCTAAGTTCTGCCCTATCAGCAGGCTCAAAGAAGTTTCTTTATCAACCAATGAAAGCAACACAGAGACAGAAAGGCCTTCTACACCACAGAGTCTTTGGAGAATGTGGCTTATGTAGGTAGGGCTACTAAGTTGTGTTTTCCCAAGTCCATCCTCCAAAGAACACAAGCTACTACAGGGACATGGGAGTCATGCCCAATCTCCAGATTGTGGTATTTTTAATGTGATGCTGATGTCAGAGCATACAAATACAGGATTATAGACGAATAGACCAATGTTCCAGAAGGTCCTGGGGATAGGCAATTTGTAGCAGAATCAAATTTCCCGGGTGGAACTCATGAATGGGCTATGAATGAAATTATGAAGGTGAAGCCTATGTAGCAATAGAGATTCTAGTATATCAGAGAAACAAGAGCCATAGGACATCTACCAATGATTGTAATGACACTAACGGAAGCCAACACAAGAAATATGTCACAACTGCCACAGGGAACCAACCTGGAAAATTGATGATGTCATCTCAAACACAGAACGTTAGACCTGGATCTGCATCAGTTGGTGTTGTATCTGCTTGATTAAAGTCTTGATTTGGTTTGATCTTTCCTTTCTCTTTCCATATTCCTCCTTTCTGGAATACTTACTCAAGGCATTATAAATTGGAAAGATGTAAGCTATTTGATTTGTGGTATCTATAAAGAGATTGCATACTTTTAAACACTATTTAAACATTTAAGATTATGGAGACTTTTGAAATAGGAATGACTGCATTTTATATGTGAGAAAGCCATGTAGGGGTTGTGGAAAATAGAGTGGAATACTGTTTAGATGCAAACTGTCCCTCATAGGACTCATGTTCTTGAATATCATCGGTGAGTCGATGGAACAATTTGTGGAAGTTTGTGTAAACTTTAGAAAGTAAAATGTGACTGGAGGAAGTCATCACTGCTGGTGAGGCCTGAGATCCAATCACTGCTTCTTTTCCACATTGTTTCCTGGTTCATAGACCTATGAAGAGGCCCAGATCTATGACCCTACTGCCGTGAGCCTCACCATGCATCCTTACTGTGATGGACTGAACTGTATCAAAACACAATTCAGTTCTATGAGCTATCTGTTTGCTCTCCTGACAGTTTCTCTCTGTGGAAAAGATTTTTATTTCATGAATGCCCATCTGTAATTCTTAGGGATAGTTCCTGTACTATTGGCATTCTCTTTAGAATGTTCTTGCTGACACATGGCAATGTGGTAGAAATACCTAATTGAATATTCATCTGTAAAGAAAATAGTATCGTGAAAATTTCAGGAAAAAAATATAGATTTGAGTGTATAATATTAAGTGGAGTAATGCAAGATCATAAAGAGAAAAGCTGCTCTTCCTTAAATGTAAATACTAGCATACAATTTACATAAGCATACCTACAAACAGATTTAAGTATGAAAATTTAAGTATATAAATCCTAAAAATATAAAAATATGGGCATGCTAGTAATAGCAAGTGATAAGGAAGTGTGGGAAGATAGAGAAAAGGATTAATGGAAAATAAAAGAAGAAAAGATGGGATTATTAGTGAGAGAGTAGCAGGGGAGCTGGGGAGCTGGGGGAGGAAAACCATAAAAACACACTTGGTTCAAAAGTATTGTAAGAGTGTATAAAGCATAATATGCTCATTGGACCCATGGAAGTTATGAATCACAATAAAAAGATATAATATTGAATAAAATATGTATAGGTGGCACTATGCAAGTAGGAAGAAAGCAGATGAAAATGATCAAAATATGTTGTATACAGAATCTTCTTTATTGAGGGTTGAGAGTCATGCTCACCTGTGGGTATAAGGATTAAATATCTAGAATGAATTTAGGAATTATTCTTGTTTAGCAGTGTTATGGTTGTAACACTGAACAAACTCTGCATGTTGTATATACATTTATACATACATATATACACATCTCTCTATGCATGTATATGTCTGGAATGAGGACAATTATAAAAGAAAAGGCCAGAAACCTAAGAAGGAGTAAAGGGAGGATTTGAGGAGCTCGAAAGAGGAAAAATAATGGAAGAAAACAGTAATCATATTTTAATAAAATTTTTCATAAATGCATGATATTTTCAAAGTATTAATATATTATTGAAAATAGGTCAAAGTAAGTTCTTACTATTGTAAGCAGCTTCTATTAAGTATTTTGACACAGCAATGGGAAAAATAACTAAAGTAGTGGTAAGGAAATACCACTTAACCAATTTACTTGGTTTGTAGAATCTTACTAACCACCAACTCTGGGTTTTTCATTGGGGAAGAGGACCCGAATGCATATGTGGGAAACATACAGGTTACTTAATAAACATAGAATGTGCTAATTTCTATTTTATCTCATAGTATTTTATATAATGGCAAAACGAAAAGTGTTGTAAGATAATGCTCTTGTACACTGTAAAGATTTGTCACTCATATTGGTTTAATAAAATGCTGATTGGTCAGTAGTCACGAAAGCTTTATTTATTAAAAAATAAATGAAATACCACTGCAATTTTGTAATGTAAAAACTAACAAGCATTTTCTAAAAAATCAAAATGGGAAGCTCTACCGTTTGTTTTTAAAAATTTATAATCATATTTGACTTTCTACAATGGTATACTGACAAAATTGAGAGGATATGACTGAAAAGCACAATGACTCATGACAGAAAATATAAAAATCAATTGGTTTGGGGAGATAAATTATATGGATTGCAAAATGTGGCAATTTCTAAAATGAAGAACTTTAATTTTACTCTTTAACTTTTACTCTTTTCTCTAAACTCCCAAAGAAAATGATATTAAGGAGAACATAACACACAGCAGGGCACAAAATGCAAAATATTAATTCTGTAATTATCTCTGTTTATCACTTCTCTAGTCTTCTAAGTACATTTAGGCCACATTAAAGCCACGTGTTACTTTGAGAGGGACTACTTGGCTAGCCATTAAAGTACACATTTTAGTTAAGGGCATTAGGTATCTTCTTAGAAATTCATTAATAATTTTAAAAATTAATTTCATTTTCACAATGTATTGCTGTGAATTATTCTTGTATATTCTCTGCAAAGAAATAAAAAAAGTAAATATATATGATCTTTCTGATATTCATATCAAGATGTTGCATAAGAACTCGAGTCCCGTGAACATTTTTAATGACTGTTTACCTAAGGGAACATCCTTCTTTATGACTTCCTTTTAATAATCGCTGTCTGATCATCTTTAATTAAACCTGCTGCATTCTTTCTGGAGCCAGAATACTTGTCCAGCACTCCATTAACTTTGAGAATGTGCCAACAAAAACAAAACGTTTGTACTCACATAGCAAATACTGTATCCAACTTATGGGATGAAAAACCTTTGAGATATATCTTTATCACAATTTGTAGGAGCCCATTTTCTCCTTCTACAATGGGGATACTTACCATAGAACTTGGGAGGGGAGAGAGAGACAGAGAGAGAGAGAGAGAGAGGGTAAGGCTCGGCAGTAAGCACCCTTGCCTGTTGAGCAATCTGCCTCCCTGCCTCCTCTTGAAATTTAGAACTTTGTTCCATACCTTTACATATCTAGGCTATTCTAATTTCTTTTTCCAACTTCACGTTTATTTTTGTGGCTTCAAAAATAAAAAAAGCCTCTCCTAAGACCCTGATGATAAAGTTGTCTTTCCAGAGTTTATATATTTAGTATATAAAATACAATTATTAATTTTATTGTACTCTTTAAATGAGTAATGCTAATCAGAAAAGATTAGCTGTTAGAGAAAAATTTCTCCAAAACAATTGTTGTCTATAAAACAATTGTATTAAATCGAGAGGCATACAGAGCTATGAGGAAAGAATATTGACAAATAGTTACATGTTCTCATGTGTTAGCCCAAATAAAATTTGTTACTTTGAAAGGAGAACCTGCTTTTAAGTTACATTTATAATGCATTGTATAATTTATAAAGTCTCCAGTAATGATTTTAGTGTTTTATTTTGATCTCCGTTGTATAGCAGCTGTGTAAATGAGCCACTCCCTCCATTGGCTTTGGCTCCAATGTGAAGACAAGGAAGGTGCAAATCAAATAGTAAAGTTACCTGTTAAAGATAGCATCTTCGACATATTTGACATCATCATGAGAATCTGTATAGATCATGGACTTGGATTCTGATATAAATAAAGGAGAAAGGCAAAGGTTTGAATTTCCTGAACATACTGTTCTATTTCTTGAATATGTGCTGTAAAATCATACGTGAATTCACAAATTTTGATAGGCTGTTAGCACAACTTGATTTCTTTGTTTTTTTTTGGCAAAGAGTATAGGCCTTGTTTGATTAGGGATTTCATGGCCAAGGGGGGGCTGTAAAATCAGATTATCTGTCAGCTCTGGCCCATTAAACTTAATGAATCAGGAAAAAAAACAGCCTTCCTGGTAAACAAAACACGATCTTGCTTAAATCATTTAAAGTATTTAATAATTTTACTATTTTAAGACCAGTCTAAAAGTAATACCCTTAGTGGAAAATGTTCTAAAATACTTTTTGCTGCACTGGGGAGTGAATACGCTGGCTTCCACGTTCTCTCATCCATAGTTTACGAGAGGAGTCTCAGGAATGAACTTGTGATAGAGTGAGGCCAGCTGTCATAGTCTGTGTGTGTGTGTGTGTGTTTAATGGAAACACAGGCCTGGGAGGTAACACAGTATGTTGGACTTACCATTAAGCCTGTCAACCTGAGTTCAATCCCCTTAACTCACATTGTGGGAGGAACCCATATTGCAAGACACATTGTGCTCTGATTGCTACACTTCCATTAGCTGACACATGCTAATCCACAAACTCACGCTGGATAAATGAGTGTAATTTTAAAAAACAGAAGCGTATTCTGCTAAACAGGCTGACATCCCATCAAAAGCATAAGATCTCATAGTTATTTTGACAAATCATTAATTAGGTGTTTTTCAAATATACAAATCACTCCACTGGGAGTTTGTAACTGTTTGAAACCCAGTGTATTCAGAACTCAGATAGAACCTTCCCACTAAGACTGATGTGGCCAAGCTACGCACTACCAATTCTACAACTCTAGAGTAAGTGTTTCCATAAAGTTTATTGATAAAGGCACAGAATCATATTCCACTGGAAGAGTATAATAGTGTTCATATCTATTCTACTACTAAATTGAAACCACTTAAATATGTGAAGCCTGAATTAGTTGATGAATCTATCAACGTACTTCTTATTCTCAAATAAAATAAAACTGTAGCACATTAACATTGTCCACATAAAGCAAATTCAGAGTAATTCTCTTTTATGGTATGTGTATATGTGTACTCTCTATGTGTGTGAGTGTATGAATACATGAACTCATGCAATGGTTGCATAGGCCACAGATGAACATCTGGTATTTTCCCCTGCTTTCCACCTTATATTCTGAGGTAGGGTCTCTCAGGGACTCACATGGTCACCCAGTGGCTAGAATAACTAGCTTGTGAATGCTCCAAGGATTTAGCTGTGACTGTTCAATATATCTGGGGATCAAAGAAAAACATGACTGTGACTGCATTCTATATGTGTTCTGGGGATCCCAAATTGGTTCCTCATGCTTGCATGGCAGATACATTAACAACTGAACATTTCCACAGCATCTAATATGTTTTGACTTAAGTGGGAACATATATTAAGCCACTATTATTAACCCCTAAAACCTTAAGCAGCAGTTAGTGAGTGAATTATGTGTCTTTTGCAATTAAATTAAAATTCTTTGTCCTAGAGTCATCTAAGAAATTTTTTGAGATTTATGGTAAGTGCTTTAATCACCTGAAATTCTTATTAAAGTACTTCCCAATTCATCTTTTTAAAATGAGGGCTTTGCCTTTTGATTAGAAACCTATGATTTCCACTTATGTGGGAAGCATAATGACCTTGACTTTGTTCTCCAAGCACAGACATGTAGTAATAGGAGCAGCTGGGCTGTGTCCCCGGCACCCGGCCGCCCGCACGGTTAGCTTTACCCGAAATAATTACACGGAAACTGTATTCTTTTAAACACTGCCTGGCCCATTAGTTTCAGCCTCTTAACCCATTTCTAATAATCTATGTAGCACCACGAGGTGCGCTTACCAGGAAAGATCTTAACCTGCGTCTGTCTGGAGTGGGAGAACCATGGTGACTCCCTGACTCAGCTTCTTTCTCCCAGCATTCTGTTCAGTCTACTCCGCCTACCTAATTTTCTATCCTCTTAAAGGGCCAGGGCAGTCTCTTTATTTAACCAATGAAATTAACACAGAACAGAAGACTCTTCCCCATCACAGACACAGCTTCCGAATAAAGAAAAAGCAGTCTGGATCAATTTATAAGGACATATGAGAAGGTACATCTATTTCTACAGAACAATAGGATTCCCTCGAGTTTACTAAACCAGATTTTTCATGAAAACAGTATATTTTATAGACACCGAACTTGGGTGTTTTTATCAAGGGGTTATTCCTTCATTTATTCTTCTAAGAAATCCACTCGTGTCTTAGTCCTTGACATTACTGAATATCCGCCATCCCCCTTCATTTTTCGGATACTATAAGTTGATTTGGATTATTCTTTCTGCACTGTATCAGGCTCCTCTGTCCTTTTCCTCTGCATACAGCTAGAGTTGACTTGTTCATGCACTTTAATCTAAACAGTGAATATATTCACCATTGTTTCATTTTCCAAAGCAATTCTAAAAACTATCAATAACATCTAAAACATATTTATAGAAGTTGATGGGTAAAGTAAGCACCCATGCAAAATGCACCTCAGCCTTAGGTATGAATGCCAAGCCCAGGTCATTGCTGATCAGCGTCTAGAACTGTACTGAAATGAGGCAAGGGCTTGTGTTCTCGTGAGGAATGATTGGTGCTTAGCCTTTGCCATTCCATGTTCCAGTATAAGCTGTGGTGTGTCCCCAACTCAACAACCATTACATCCATGAAATTCAGACTTATTATGGGCCTAAGTGACGAAAAGACTACTTTCACAAATACTAGCCTAGCTTTGGGTAACACAGAGGGGTACAAAACAAAACAAAAAGCAACAACAAAACACTCCACACCTTTATTAATTGTGGGAAAACAAAGGTTCTGTTCTAGGATTTAGTACTTGTTGGGGGTGGTCCTGACAGGCTATGTGTATGCTCATTGTATGATGCATTTTGTTGACTTGGATGGCTATAACCATGAAATAGTGGATTAGGCTCACTCACCTGTAATTAATTGGTTGAGAACTGGGCAGTAACTTGCAATGCTGATCCATGGGCATTTGCAGCTGTCTCTGAGGCTTCTAAGGTGGACCTTTCTCTCGAGAATCTTTGTAGGTACTCTGCTGGTGCATTCTGGTGACGCTGTACGTGGTGAAAGAAAGTTCAGATGGTCATACAGTATTCACACAGTGACACGCCCAGGGTGGATTCCAGCAAACATGGACATCTAGCACTGTGATGCTACCTCAGAGGAAAGCTGACTTCTTAGAATTTTTGGAAAATAGGCCCAAACCAACCAGTAATTCTGACATAATGTACTTCCCCTTCCCTGAACATAGTGAATTGTCTGATTTTCATGAGCTTCCAGAAAACTTATTATGCATATACCACTGTCACATATCCAGAGCAAATTAAGAAGGAAACATTAAAACAATGAAACTAATGAATAATCTGATACTACAAATAAATAAGAAAACAATGAAATGCGTCAAAAGAAGTACTAAGAAGTTTATGGCAGTCAATACCTGCATTGGACAAATAGAAAGATCCAAAATAAGTGGCATACTGTTGCAACATCTCAGAAAATTACATTACTACTAATAAACTAAACCTGACATTCATGAAGGAAAACCACTACAAAACTGGAGCAGAAATAAATAAAATGGGAACAAAATATGCAATTTAAATAATCAATGAGACGGAAAATAGTTTTTTTAAAGAAAGGAAAAAGATTGTTTTTAATAAAAAAGTAAATTAAAAATGTTTTAAATAAAATAACAGACTGTTAGCATGACTAAATGAAAAAAAAATAGAGAGAATGTCAAATTATGAAATCTTAAGTGGAAAGACAGACGATTGACACCTCAGAAGTACAATCTATGTGAGAATCTTAGCGTCTGGCACATCTGACACACTAAACATATGGCACCGTTTTAGACACATATACTTTAGCAGGAGTGGATGGAAAGGAAGTAGAGAACTTGGATGAAGAAGGCATCACAGGCTTCCCAGTGTCTTATGGGCGGAATAAAAAGCAGGAGAACAGCAGTATTTCCAAGGTTTGACACACTGGGAAGGCTTGAGAGGAATAGGGTCCTCGGGAAATGATAGCATGGTACTCCAAAGCATCCTGCCAGAGAAGGGGTTGCCCTCTGAAGAGCTGCTTGGCCAGTTCTCTCTTCTTCCCACAATACAAGCACAGCACATTGTTAGAGACAATCTCAAGAAGGCCTGCTCTGAGCACACAACTTTGGGAGACAAAGTTCACTGCACTGTTTTGTCTGAATTAAATCTCTCAGCAAAAGTCACAGAACTATCTAGAGAACTATATAGAAGGACTAGTCTTCTAGCTACAAGGAAAAGACAAATTGAAAACACAAAGAGGTTTATATCACAACATGCCAGACTAAGATACCAAAAAGTAAAAGCCATGTCTCATTTAGGGCCATATATTTAATAAGCTAACTTCTGAATAGGACGGAAGAAGACAGGTAGTTGCACGTGATATCCGGAAGACCAGAGCAGTGTGAAGGGCTCACAAAGGGCCTACAGCTGCCTCCACTTTAGAGAGCCTGGTAGCAAGCCTATAGCTCTTCCACACACCGCATCCCTAGAAGACACACAGTGCAACACTAGAGATATGAATTCTCCTGAAAGTGTTTAATACTCCTCAGTTAAGGATCTTAGGATCCTCTTACCCCTCTTGGCATGAATTTTTAGGTGGCTTGATTTTGTGCTGGTGTTGTGTATATAACTACAGTTGCTGCAACAACCTTATTATGTCCAGAAGACTTCCCAATGCCCTTCTCCATCCTCAGGTACTTACATTGCCTTCCTGCCTTCTATAATGACACTTCTACCCTGACACTTGGTTTTTAAGGGTTGATGTAGGTGTCTAATCTATAGTTGAGCAGCCACAGGTGCTTACTTTTAATATGGTGAAGAGTTATGTACCATTGGAAAAGAAAGCTTATCTGACCAAGGCTGAGTAGAGAACAAATCAATCAATCTATCTATCTATCTATCTATCTATCTATCTATCTATCTATCTATCATCTATCTATCATCCATCTATCTATTTAATAAGCAGTTTGATCAAATGCCAGTTTAGCAAACAACATAAATATGTCCCCCTCTTGAGTCAAAACAAATAAAACTCAGGTAAGAAAAGAAAAAAATGTATCCAAATTATAAAGGAGAAAAAACTGTAACCGCATTTAAACACATTCTTACAGATAAAAACCCTCCAAAGTTTCTATAAATCTTTCAAAAGTGAGAAAATATCTCCTGTCATCATAAAGTAAGAACACCCCAGCTACCATGCTTTCTATGCCTTGAGGGATGCATGCCCTCAAAGAAGGAACCAAAGCATATATACTCCATTCCCTTTAGTTGATTCCTCCAAGTATTTGTCACAGTCATGACAAAGATAGCTAATAAAGAGGTGAAATGGAAATAGACAACACTATCCTGAGTGAGGTAAGACAGACCCAAAAAGAGGAACATGGGATGTACTCACTCATATTTGGTTTCTAGCCACAAACAAAGGACATTGAGCCTATAATTAGCCATCCTAGAGAAGCTAAATAAGGAGAACCCAGAGAAAAACATTTGCATGCAAAATTCAAGAAGCCTGGGATAAAACCGGACTCGCTGAACATAGCGGACAATGAGGACTACTGAGACCTCAAGAACAATGGCAATGGATTTTTGATCCTACTGCACGAACTGGCTTTGTGGGAGCCTAGGCAATTTGGATGCTCACCTTACTAGACCTGGATGGAGGTGGGTGGACCTTGGACTTCCCACAGGGCAGGGAAACCTGATTGCTCTTTGGGCTAAAGAGGGAGGGGGACTTGATTGGGGGAGGGGGAGGGAAAGGGGAGGCGGTGTCGGGGAAGAGTCAGAAATCTTAAATAAATAAATAAATAAATTTAAAAAAAATAAAAAAATATAAAAAAATAAAATTTTAAAAGAATGATAAAAGAAATTGAAGAGGACCTAAAATGTAGACTATCATGGCTTGTTGATGTCTTGAGAGAACAAATACTGCTAATATCTCAGTATTACCCAGAGCACATTACACACTCAATAGACTCCCTTTGAAAGTAAAAAATGGCATTATTCACTAGTATCCAAAAGTTAACTCTAAAATTCATATAGAACCTCAATAGTCTCAAATGGTCAAATCCATGTTAAATAAAATTCACAAAGTACATTAAGCTTCCTGACTTCACAATCTACTATAGTCCTCCAAATGCATGGTATTTTCATAAAAAAAAAGACACACAGGTCAAGAGTACAGAACAGGCCTTATAAACGCAAACCCTTACAACTAACTGATTTTGACAATAGTGATATTGGAAAAGAACAGGGGGGTGATCTTGGAAAAATTAAATGTCCACATAAAGAAAAATAAAATTCAAAGCTGTATTATGGCTTGGAAATAAAATATTCCCCACAGGCTTATGTACTTGAATATATGGTCCTTAAATAGTGGCAAAGCTTGGGAAAGTTTTAACCTGAGGTGAATATACACATACTTAACTAACATCTAGATTCAACACTAAAAAACTCAACGCTATAGCTCAAAGCTCTTGAGTTCCCAGTTACATGAGTATGTGTTTTGGTTTATCATATTATACTGTCATGTTCACGTTGATGACGCAGTCTGAAGCATAATTTCAGTTTATTCGTATGTCTGTATTTCCCTTTTGTCTCCTTTTGTTTCCTTTCACCTGATGAATTCTCAGAATGCTCAAGAATATGTAAGACTGTGGCTGCTGTGTTACCTGTCAATTGGTGTACTCTATGGACTTGTCAAGCCAGCTACTATGCTAGCATCGTTTCTGACTGATTGGTCTCTCCATGCCTCCTGCCAAACTGAGTTCCTAGATCCCTGCTACAGAGCACAAAGATGCTCATGTTCAGAGTCTTTGCAAGGATGGAGGAAGTAATTTGATCTACCAATTTCACGTTCTGAAATAAATACGAATGCAGTGAAATTCTTTCCTCTTTAACCCTCTGTGGGTCCATCAGTCCAAATAATTCTTAAGGGCCAGGCAGCCGGAAGTCTATTCCTCTTTCTAAATGTAATTGCAAAAATGCCTTGCCTTCAGTGTCTGCTTTATGATTTCTAAACTAAAATAATTTGTTATATTTTTGGGCAAGTTATCCCTTTTATATTTAATTTTCCTAAAATATACTACAAGCATTCTTCTGAGTTAATATGTGTACTTGAGAGTGTGAATTTAGGAGTGAATTCAGGAAATCTTATGTTTCCACATTCAGAAATACTTTTCTGGAAAATGTTCTCATCTCCCGTTTTCCTATTATCACACTCTAATTTCTTGAGCATAGCCTCTGCATTTCATCTTTTAGATGTGCTTTGTCTGGTTTGGTAATACTCTGTGGGAATTTTCAAGTCTTTTTGTTTTGTAAATTGTGCATATTTTATGTGTAGATTATGATATTTACATTTCTAAAATGTCTAGATTTTTATTTCTTTTTACTTACCACTTAATTTTTCAGATCGTTTAAATTATTTATCAATTGTTATAAATAATGTGTGTGAAAGTACATATAAAATATGCTTGCAAATATTTGTGAATACACATATTCATGGATGTATCTATCTTTGTATGTGACTACATATGCCATTTATTCTTTTGTTTACATATTCTCATGTTCTCCTGTTGTCATAGTCAATTGTCATTTACTCCATTCAGTTAGTTTTTAAGATATTTTTCATAAAATTTCCTTATTTCTAAATGAATAAATCTTATTTTTTAAGACAGCAATAAAAAGTATTTTAAATAGCAGAGACTTCTTTAGCTGTTACATTAAAAAGTACATCTTCTAGTCCCCTCACCCTAGTAGGTAATGTCATATTTGATTTTGAATGGGGAATATATCTGCCAGATACACTGTCAAGTTTACAGATGTGGGATTTTACTTGGGAGATGTGCTTGATCCAGAGTTGAATTCGGAGACAATGATGTAAGTTGAGTGCCTTGAAATCTGTTGGATCACCTTAAAACATATATATTCCTATTTTAAATAATTACCTTCGTTAAGTTATAATATACACTAACGTGGAAAAGTCCTTCGTTGGTCTATTTTAAAACAATAGGTCAATGACATTTTAATATAAAACGTTTACATCCTTCAGAATTGTTTTAAGGTTGTGTCCGTGTGTTATACTAATTGAGATTTTTAAGGAGACTCTTTGATATACGTAGTAGAAAAGTAGGATTATTTTATTAGTATTTTAATATAATACCGGCATTGGTCTTAGAGAGTTTCATTGCAAAATATTCAAATGGTAGTCATTGTGGTTGGAGCATGTAATGTCTCTACAATCTTGTGGTACTAATTTGTGAGTTTCTTAAGACTGCAGAAGTTTGGTCTTCGTTAGAGGATGTGAGTGAGTGGCATATGCCTTCAAAATCTCTTGCTTCCGTGTCTTTTCTTCTCTCTATGAACCATGAAATAAACAGTGCCCCCGTGTCTGCGCTCTGTGCGCTGGCACCCAGTTTGCGAGCTTCGGGCAAGGGGGCTGGAGGTTAAAATACACAGACACACACAGACAGAGAGACAGCGACACGGGTCATCCCTGAATTCCCCAAGAATGCCCCCTTTATTGTGTTCAGGGGCAGATTATATAGAGATAGCCACGCTCCAGCCAAACCCACCAGAAACCACTCTCCTGCCATCAGGAACTCCTGAAGGTCTCGTGCTCAGAGCAGCTGTAGGCACTCAGATCAGGGGAGTACAAGAAATTCAGGATCTGGGGTCTCACTGCTCCCAACACCCAAAGGATATTCAATCATGCCACAAGGAAAATTGCTCAACAATGTTCATAACAACACTATGTGTGATAGCCAGAACCTGAAAAAACCTAGATGCCCCTAAACTGAAGAACGGATAAATAAAATGTGATACATTTATAAAATGGAGTATTACTCGGCTGTAAAAAAATATGACTTCATGAAATTTGCAGACAAATGAATAGAATTAGATAAAAACATCCTGACTGAGATAACCCAGACCTAGAAAGACTAACACAGTCTGTACTCACTCATAAATGGATATTAGATGTAAAGCAAAGGATCCCCAAACTACAAACCAAGCAATGATTTTCAAGTTTTAAAGTTTTGAATTTTCTAAGTGTAATTAAGTTTCAAAAATCTATGATGTATCCATTGAATGTTGAAAAGCAATACAATTTTCTAATGTTTTCTTCAATTAAAATTTATAAATATCTGGTGTTTAGAGAAGTGGTTTACTGGCTCAGATCTCATACTGCTCTTATAGGACCCGAGCTCAGATTCCATGACCTATTCCATGAGGCTCACAACTGTCTGTAACATCAGTTCGAAGAAAAGCCCTGCATCTTCTGGTCTTTTTGTTAACTCTAATAGCAGTGGTTGTCATGTCTACAGTCCCACTCAAAGATTCTCATATGTACACATAATTAAAGACACTTATCAAAATCCATTTTAATAGCAACAAATTTAATTGCAAATGAAAATATTACTGGACTTCCTTCTTGCAATTTATGACAATCCATCCAAAATATATATTATGTTGCACTTTAAGGTTAATATAATTATGGTTTTAGAAATAATAGAAAGAAAATGACATAAATAAAGTTAAAGTGAACAGGGGAGAAAGACAAAGATTTATTTTAGTACTGAACTGGACTAATGAATGATGATGGATCACAGCCAGGTGCCAAGACTGCTTCCTACAAAAGGTGCCTTTATGAGAATTTAAGTTACCATACAGTCTTTTTAAAAAGTTACAGATTTACAGAAATATTGAGCAGAAACTGGGATACATCTGAGTTGGGGGAACATTTGCCTAGAATGCTTGAAGTCATGTGCTTGATACCCTGTACTGTGCAAACCAGATGCTACACCAGGACCCAGCCCTTGGGAGTTGATGCAGGAAGACTGAAGTTCAAGGTCATCCTTAGCTACACAAGGTGATTGAGGGCAGCTGGAGCTGTTTAAAAACTTGTCTTAGAGCAATAAATAAAGAAATGGAAAAAGAAATATTGAACATTTGAAAATGACAATGTAATTCCCATTTCACACATTTTCTCTATTTTTAACAATTGAGATTTCTGTGGTTCCTTTACTCTATAATAAATAGGTCAATATTCCCATTGTTAACTAAAGTTCATACTTTACCCATAGGATGACTATGTCTGTTACACAGGTCTCTGATTCTAACAAGTGATGTCATGTGTCTACCTTGACAGTGCCACGTATAAGAGACCTTAAGGCTCAGACAGCCATTCTTTTCTTCCCTGTTACCTGAAAAAGGCTGACAGCCCATAAATTTTTATGTATTTGGAGTTATACTGACTTCTTTCAACATGCATTCAAATATACTTTCTTTTTCAGATTTTTGTGATAATACCTCTCTAATTTTACAGCCACCAAATAATTTCCTCCTCCACTAGTATGCTTTCCTGCATGCATGTGCATGTGTATGTGTGTGTGTGCATCTGTGTGTACGTGTGTGTTCATGCGTATGTGTGTGC
>JABTXL010001700.1:3786019-3813520 GCA_025134845.1 Neodon shergylaensis
CGTGTGTGTTCATGCGTATGTGTGTGCATCTGTGTGTACGTGTGTGTGTGTGTGTGTAACTGACTGCTCCTTCACCTCCTCAAGGGTTGGGGATACGTGACAAGTCTTCTCAAAACCCAATTCCACTTCAGATTTCAGGGTTGAGAGGGGCATGAGGAAGCCGTTGGTTGTCTTGTCTATGAAAATTTATTCTGAATACTTTCTGAACATACAGTTAACAACTATTTTCTTTCCTGGCAAGATGACCTTCATTAGAGTAAGGAAAATAATATTCTTTTCCATTCTTTGCTGTTCCATTTGACCCTTTGTTTTAATGTCACACCATTTTCACTAATTAGATTTATATCAATATTTAATTGCACCAGTTAAATCCATAGAATTTTTTCAATAATGTTGTTTTATTAGACAATGTAATTTTTAAGTCAAATATCAAAAATGCATACAGTCTAGAGCAAAACATTTCACATTGATTCAATCCCTCATCTCCCCAATTACTGTCTCTTCTTGTCAAATAATTATAACCACTTAAGTATTAATTCAATCTTTAGGTCTCTCTCTTTCTAATGTTCTTTTATTCTTTATGCTCTTATTAAGGTTTTTTTTTTTTTTTGGCAAACATTCCTTGGTGCAGAAGAAGATTCCTTATCTGTGTTTACAGCTACACAGCAATCTAAAATACAGATGTCCTGTAATGTGTCTCCCTATCTGGCAATGATGAACATTTAAGGGTTTTATGTAGTTTTACACAACTCAAATATTTAAATTCTTAATGTCATTTTTATACACAGAGTCATCAATATGGGAATAGACATGAATTTCAAAATACTAGATATTTTACTTTAAAAATCTCTTTCGTTTTTAGATAGTTATAAATATTGTATAAAGACAGCCATGTTTCCTTTATTTTCAGTCATAAATCTTGCAAAAGTCTAGTGCAATATAACACTAAGTATATTGGCCTTGATATAGTCAAGATAGTGCTAAAATACACAAAGTATTCTATCATCTGAAAACACAATATTATTTTTTCTTTTAAATGTTTATATCTGTTCTTTCCTGTCTTGCTGACCACAGCATTTAGATTTATAGTGAGTAATGTAAGTAGAAATCACTCCCTTGTCTTAGTTTTGAGAGGGAATGTGCTGAGCTCTACATCAAATAAGTTCTTATCTGTGGCGCGTTTCCAACTTGACCTTTCCAACTTGAGGGAGGGTCGTTCTAGTCTTGATTTCTGAGAATATTTACTAGGAGTATATGTGGGATTTTGTCAGATACTATTTTTTTCCTAAGAAAGACTGAATCAATTTTCTTGTTACAAACTTTTACTTGTGAATATGACATTTTATTTTGAACGATTTATAAATACTGTGGTAAAAACAGATTACTTAAACATAATATATACTTCATTTACAAATGTTGTTACATTTTACATAATAATTGTGTTTATTGTTTTACTATGTGTATGTATGAGGAACAGTCATAATTTCTTTTTCTGAAATTTCTTTGTCTAGATTTATGTAGTGCAGTAATTTTTTTTCTGAAACAAAACCCTCTATCTTGGAAAGAAGTTTCTCAAGACAGGGAGCTCTAAGGGGAGGTAAATCATCCATTTTGGAGGGGAAATCATTGAGCCCAGTAAGTAAACAACTCAATGGCTTCAGAAAGTTCCTTAAACTGACGAGATTTACTAGGTTCCTTGCTCCCAAATGCAGATACTATAAGTAATTCTCACCCATGACTTTGTAAGTACACCCTCACCCATGACTCTGTAAGTACACCCTCACCCATGACTCTGTAAGCACACCCTTACCCATGACTCTATAAGTACAGCCTCATCCATGACCCTGTAACTAGTCCCTCACTCATAACTCTATAAATAACACAGCTAATTGTTTTTCCATGTTGGATTTTGATGGTATCCTTACTTAGGTCTGTAGTAGATTCCTATTTGTAGGGAATAGACATTTATTAAAATCTCTCCAGGAACAGTGTAAAGAAACAATTTGTTATTAGAATAAGACTGGCCTCATTTCCTTAGTCAGAAATGCTCTCCCTTCTGTGTTATTCCTAAACTAGTAGTTACTAATAGCATTTCACAAGGACTTAAAGTTTAAGGACTCACATTTCCCTCCTAATGACTCCTTTCTCACAGCTGTATCCAGTTCCTTGCCAAGTAGGCCTCTTTTATTTAGCAGCTTCTTTTGTTACAGCATTCAACCTACAGAAGCAATACAGATTATTAGCAAAGTAACTGGCATAAGGCAGTCCAGGCAGGGGAGAAGGTAGGCTGTCTGCAGATCTTCACCCCTCTAGCTGCTGCAAAACCAGTCCACAGAAATATCCCTAGGTATTTATCATAGCACCTGCTGCAACCTCTCTTCCCTCCCTCTTCCCCATCCCCAGTGGATCCCACAGATCTTCCCACCAAACTCCCCTACACCCACTCTGTTCTTTACCCCATGCCCCAACCCCGGAAAGCACTCCCCGAGAATCCACAGGACACTACATCAAGGGAGGAAAGTCAGCTAACTGCACACACCCACATCCCTCTAAATTTAATATCTCCAGCTTTGTCGAGGACCACCTGCTGCGTGTAGTTCTCCTTATTCTTTACCCCCCACTCCCAGATGATTAATCAGATCTTAGTGAAATATTCTGTTTTCCTTATTTCTGTGGATTCATACCCCCAAAAGCCATCCCCATTCCTAAGTGTCAACTAGAAAAAAAATTCAGTGCCCACAATTATCAGAATCCCAGAATAGTTTCAACCAGGCAACACACAGCTATTCTCAAAACCAGAGGAGCAACAGAAACAAAGGTACAAAACACATACGCAAAAGAAACAAAACTAGGTATCAGCACCTAGAATTAAAATCTTCCCAACGTCAAGTGTATAGGCACAAGCATAAAATCATAATCAACAACAGCGTAGAGAATACCCTCCACTAGAGACAAGCAACCCTATCTCATCAGGCCCTGAGAATAGAAACATAGCTGAAGCACAGGGAAAAGACTTTAAAGTAGCATATTTTATGCCTATATAGAGTTCCTTGCAGAGGAAATTAATAGATCCCTTAAGTAAGTCTATCAAAACACAAGCAAAAGTGGAAGGAAATAAATTAAACGCTTCAAGACTTGAAAATGGAAATACAATTAATAAAGAAAACCCAAACTAAGGGAAATCTGGAAATGGAAAGTTTTGGAAATTGAACAGGACCACCACAGGCTAGTTTTGCTTACACAGTAGAAGTAATGGAAGAAAAAAAATCTCAAGCACTGAAGACACCATAGAAGTATGGATACCTCAGTCAAAGAAAATGTTAAATATACAAAAAAATTACTTAGGGGAAGAAGTATCAAAGAAATCTGGGACAATAGGAAAAAAACAAATATGAGAATAACAAAAATAGAAGAAAAAGATGAAACTCAGGTTAAAGGAACAGAAAATATTTTCAACAAAATCAAAGAAGAAAGATTCCCTACCCCAAAGAAGGAGGTATCTTTCAAGGCACAAGAAAGCTACAAAACACCTAACAGACTGGGCCAAAATAGGAAGTCCCCACGGTACATAATAATCAAAACACTAAACATACAGAACACAGACAGAATATTGAAAGCTACAAGAGAGAACCTCTAAGTAACATATATATTAGAAAAACACCTGACTTCTCAATGAAGACTCTTAAAACCAGAAGAGCCTTAGAATGATGTTGTATAGACTTCCAGAGTCCATAGGTGCCAGCCTAGACTACCATAGCCAGCAAATTTTTTAGTCACAATAAATGAAGACTATAAAGTATTCCAAGCTAAAACCAATTTTAAGTAACACCTCTATATACATTCACCACTATCACCACCACCAAAAACAAAATAGCAGAAATCAACAAACATTGATAATTGATATCTTTCAGTGATAATGGTCTTAATTCCTCCAATAAAAAAGACACAGTCTATCAGAATCAATATAAATTTTTCCTTCTGCTGCATCCAAGAAACATACTTTAACATCAAGAATCTAGGCAGTTTGGATGATCACCTTACTAGACTTGGATGGAGGTGGGTGGTCCTTGGACTTACCACAGGGCAGGCAACCCTAACTGCTCTTTGGGCTTACGAGGGACAGGGGACTTGATTGGGGGAGGGGGAGGGAAAGGGGAGGCGGAGGTGGGGAAGAGACAGAAATCTTTAATAAAAAAATAATAAATTAAAAAAAAAGAATAGACATCACCTCAGAATAAAAAGCATTGAAAATGGTATTCCAAGCAAATGTATTTAAGAAGTAAGCTGTTGTAGCGTTTTAAAATATATAACTAAATAGACTTGAACTAAAATCTAACCAGAAAATTAGGGCAGGACACTACATACTCACCAAAAAAAAAATCCACCAACAGTAGATTATCAACAACTATCCACCAAGCCTAAAGATACTGAAGATCATACATAAAATACTACAAAACAAAAACAAGCAATAGCAAAATAGCTAAGATAATCCTAAACAATAAAAGAACTCCGGGAGGTATCACTATCCCTGATTTCATATTGTATTACACAGCAATATTAATAAAATCAGCATAATATTGGCAGAAAATTGGAAACATTAATTAATGGAATCTAATTCAAAGCACATACATAAGTCTGTACAACAACTGACATCAGAGGTTTGATTTTTTAAAAAAAGACCATGCACACCATAAAAAGGACAACATCTTAAATAAACTGTTCTGGTAAAAACTGGACAACTGCATGTAGAAGAATCCAGAAAGATCCATACTTATTACCTTACACAAAACTCAACTTTAAATGGATCAAATACCTCACCATAAAACTTGATACACAGAATCTAACAGAAGAGAAAATGGGGGTAACACTGGCACAAGGAAAAGAACACCATAAACACAAGCACTAAGATTAACAATTAATAAATTGTACCTGAATAATTTGAAATGCTTCTATAAGGCAAGGGACACCATCATTCAGACAATGAAGCAGCCTACAGAATGGAAAATTAGTTTTACCAGGTGAACTTTCAACAGAGGGCTAATAAGTGAAATATATAAAAAACTCAAAAGTAGATATCAAGAGTAAAACTAACCCAATTTTTAAAAGGGGTGGATATATAAACAGAGAATTCTCAACAGAATTACTCCATTTATTTATATTGAATTGCTTGGTGTGTTGCTGTCTCATTTCAGAACAAAGAACAGAACAATTAAAGTATGAGGTATAAGACAAATTCACATAGATAAGTTAAATTCTTTTAATGAATTTATACACAGATTAAAAATATAAAACAATTCGCAGTGTCTTAAAGTATGTAAGATATTTCTTATGTGCGTGAAAGTGTCCAGTGTTGGTACCAGAGTTTGTTTTGTGAAAGGACTCTGATAATTCTAACAATTAGGAGATTCTTCACCCCTGGACTTTCATACCTTCTGGGTCTTCCACATTTGATAGTATTCAAGAGCAAAGAAAAAATGCAAGAGGTATATTAGGATTTTTATCCTTGTTATCTGTTCTGCTCTATTTCTGCCAGCTACTAGTTCAAACAGGACTACATTTATCTTCAAGGAAACAGAAATGCTGTGTAGGTCTCCAAGGATTCAGGAAGCAGACACACAATGGTGGACAGATTATCCCATTTTTCCCCTCGCAGGGTTTCTCATTGGAAGCCACTAAGGTTTTGTTGTTGATTTGTTTTGCTTTTGTTCTTTGAGCCATGGTCTTCGTTTGTAGTCTAGACTGATCTAGATCTCACTACTAGACAGAGAGGGCTGCATTTGCCTTCAGTGATTAGAAATGAGCATGACACTATTTGATGGGGAAAAAAAAAGTAAGATCCCTCTAAACAAGGAATAACTGCAGAGGCACTTGGGTGAAGAAAGCAAAAAGAAAAAAAAAGAAAAAATACTAGAAAATAGTGAAAACTGATGAGGGAATCCCCTCTGTATGCTATTAATATGTTTTACTACCATCGATTAATAGAGATGCTTCTTTGGCCTATGGCTGGACATAATATACCAAGGTGGGAAATCTAAGTAGAGATAGAGAAGGAAAGAAGGTGGAGTCAGAACCTTATTGGTAAGTCACAGCCTCATGGTGATACACAGATTAATAGAAATGGGTTAATTTAAGATGTAAGAACTAGTTAGAAAAAGGGTTTAGTCTTTGGCCAAACAGAGTTGTAATTAACAAAGTTTTTGTGTGATTATTTGGGTCTGAGCAGACTGTGTTTACAGAAAACACAGGAAGGAATAGGCCCATGGAGCATGGCGCACATGCTTCAAAGAATTTAATGACACTTCCAGCTGAAAGCAATTTGGTAGAGTACATAACTTGGGCCAAGAATCCTTCTAACTGCTTAACAAGGACAACCCAGTGATGGCCATCACAGTTCCTACCTATGAACCACCTCCCTAGAGCAGCTCTGTTGCTCTCAAAAAAAACCACTCTTGATTACTTGTTTTTAGGAAACAATAATGACAATTGAAATCATAACATCATACGTGAAAAATTACATGTTCTACCTTGTTAGTCTGTGGGGAAGTGATCACCAGCAGTATCTGACTCTCATCTTGTTCTGCCGTTCTCGATCATATAGTAAAGGGAGCGCTAGACATTTTCTGAAATTGTTTTTCCTGTTCCTAAGTTACCATTAACATCAAAGTTTCATTGTGTTTATATACGTGAAGGCAATCTAAGTGAAACTGCCAAATAATGGGGGAGAAAAAGCATAAACTGGCCAATCATTATCACTTGTCATCAAATAAAGTATGGTACTGTGATTGGGTTACTTCTCATTGAGTTGTTGACCAAAGAGGTACCATAGAAAACCCAACCAACCCAGTCTGTTGCAGAGGCTATAGGTTGCTCTCTATACACTGACTAATGGCAAGGCCCTATTGCTGAAGGCAACACCTAGGCAACTCATTGGACATGGAGAAGTTGAAAACATACACACAGAGAACCATTACCTCTATGTTCCAGAAATTTTGGTACAGAAGATACTCTGTACACTGTCAAAGGAGAAACTTAAACACCTACACAGCCACAAAAGCTTAATGTTTTGCCTGAAAGATAGGCAAAGACAATGATGGTACGAAGCTGATAGGAGTAGCCAACCAATATCTGACTTGAATTAAGGCCCACTCCTTGAAGGAAACCATTTCTGACAGTGTTTGGGAGACAAAGAGCCTGAGATGATACAGCACATGGACATAGCTAAAAATCAAATATTACTGTTCTATTAAAAACACATAGTAATAAAACGATGGCTCCTGACATTCTGCTATGCTTATGGATCACTGTCTTGCGTAATGGGATGTATCCATCAAATCCTTTCTGTGAAGGCTCAGGGAACTCTGTGGAAAAGAAAATGGAAAGAGTATATGAGCCAGAAGGGATGGAAGACATCAAGATAGCAAGACCCTTTAAATCATCATGGTAAAAACACATATGAACTTGTGATGGAGGCAGAATGCTCAGGCTTTGTGTATGAATTATGGCATCTAGTTTAGTATTTTTATGTGATTCCTGAACGTGAAAATAAGTGGATCTCTGATTCTTGTACCTACTCTTGATATCTTTTCTTTTTCTTTTTTGTCCAATTATGATGTATTAGCTTTTTAATTTTTATTTGCTTAATTTTATTTTGTTTTATTATTATCCCTTAGAAGCCTGTTTGTCACCCACATGCAGAGGTTCTAGTTTGGTCCTTTGCTGGTTCCTTCCTTGTCTGGCTGGAGTTGGTGAGCCTCCATTAGCTCTGGTAAACTGTTTCAATGAGTGTCTCCCCATCATGGTCTTGACCTCTTTGCTCAAATTCTTACTCCTCCCACACTTCAACTGAACTTTAGGACCTCAGCCCAGTGTTGTGTGTCTCTGCCTCTGTTTCCATCAGTTACTAGATGAAGGTTCTATGGTGACATTTAAGATATTCATCAATCTGACTAAAGGGAAAGACCAGTTGAGGCACCCTCTCTTCTATTGCTTAGGGACTTAGCTGGGGTTGTCCTGAATTCCTGGGAATTTCTCTAGGTGACATTTGTATGACTGGGGAAGACTGTGGCACCACTGGCACTGGCACCAGGTTTTATCCCTACTGCTTGTGCTGGCTCTTTGGGAGCCCATTCTCTTTGGGTGGATACCTTACTCAGCCTAGATATAGTATGGAGGGCCTTGGATATTCTCCAAAGCAATGTGCCTTACCCTCTCTAAGAGGGGAAAGGAGGAGGAAATGGGAGGAGGGGAAGGAGTGGGAACTGGGATTGGTATGTCAAGTGAAAAAAAGATAGCTTGTTTTCTTTAAAAAAAAATAATAATAAAGACTGTTTTCTAATGAGAGACAGAAAGGGAGTACTTCCAGATGGGAGGGGATGTTGGAAAGAAGTACAAGGAGTAAGAGGGGAAAACATAAGCAGGATATATGATGTGAGAAAAACAATCTAATTTCAATAAGAGTAAAAAAAAGGCACAAGAATTTATACATTTATTGTTTATTGTTTAAATATAGCATTTTAGCTTAGAAAGCAAATCCATGTGCATGAGTTCACTTTTACTCTTTTAATAGATGGAGATATTCCATCTAAAACATGTCATAGCCCTTGAGTGGAATCCTTCCCTAGGAGTTAAAATCTCAAGTCAATCCAGGTCTTATAGTTTTTTGTCCTCAGATTTTAATGTAAGGAAATTGCAAATGTTTACAGATTGTTGAGATATACAGCAACATAAGAGAAATGAAACAGAGAATTGGAAACTAAGAGCACCGAGACGGCTGTGTAGCAAGTATTGTCTCTATTGTGATACAGTCAGGAGAAACTGTCTCTACTATGACACAATCAAGAGATAGAAACTTTTATGCTAATAATATCGATCTAAAATGTGAAAATTAATGTGGCTCTTATGTTTTCCATGTGTAGTAAGTTATCTCTTTTAACTCATGTTGTTTTTTCTTACACGGCAGCAGGCCATGTCCAGTGAGAATAACATTAAATGGTAAAAGTCATGAGTCTAGGACATGAGTGTTGTAGTTTACACCTTGAACTCTCCGGATCCTTCATTCAAAGAATCCTGTTATTCTTGCTGTGTATGCAAAGAAGCTGTCTCAGAAAGAGTACAAAATACACAGTAGAGAGTCTGTCCAATAGCATTACAAAGCCAGACTTTTGAATAAGCTTCTTTTCTAAGGCTAACTCTAGTACAGTCTCCGAATAACTGCATCTCTAGGAGATGTCTGATGGCAATCATAGGAATGGGGTACCAAATGAGCCTTTCCAAAATGCCTAGCCTACATATATTCTCAGAGTTGTAAGCTATTTTTATTTAATTGCTATTTATAAATGGTAGGTAGGTGCTCTAGCACCGAGTTTAATCCTCAACTCAGATTACTGCTACTATTTTAAGCCGTTGTGTTTGGGAACTATTTGTTATACATTAAGAGGTAAATGATACACTAAGACAGTATAGTAAACATTGAAAGGAGCATATTTTGAGAGCAAAACTTTTGACTTTGTGTACTACACTGACTTGAATATATACAGTGTAAGTAACATAAAATCTAGATTTAATATTTTCAGTATTTGGAAAAGTAATCAGACGTTACTATGTTTTCGTAAATATCTCAGATTTATCATAGTTCAGAATTTAAGAGATGGGAATATGATATTCATGGCTGCTGTTTTCTCCTAACTTTTATATTCCTAACTAATTATTCACAAATGTATCATTTATTTTATACAAATATACTCTGACTACTGGGTCTATTATAACTTCCCACAAATAATATTTCTTGAGTCTAGTGTCTGTCTACCTGTTTCCGTCTATCTCTCTCTCTTTCCTGTTTCTAATGTTCTATTATTGTTTATATATTTATCTATATTTATCTATTACTACCTCATTCTATAGGCCTAAGACTCCCTTGTCTTTTCATTGCATATTCAAGATCAAAATAAGTATTTTTTTCAAGGTGAATGGGAAAGTTTTAGTATATCAGTGACAAAAAATCTATACACATTTTATAGAAATACATAAATAGAATACAATATTTTTTAACTGTAGCTAAAATTTATCCTTTCTGTTTTAAGCATTCCTCCTCTTTGATCAGAAATCTTTCCAGTCTCACCTTCATTTTAATTGCATTTTAATAAAAAACCTCTCTTAATTATTATGATTTTAATCATTTATTCTTCCTAAAATTGAGAGAATCTCTTTTTCCTCCTCAGCATTGATTCTCCCCATTTACTTCTTCCTTTAAACTTCAATTGTGGCTGAACACTTTTATCAAGTCTAATAAGTATTTTTAATTAGCTTATAGTCAAGTAATTATTGCCTTTTACCATGGAAAATGTGCATTCATATTATAGTTTAATGATTTCCCTAAGGATTTAAATGTTAAAGGCATTTTTAACCAGATTACAGTATTGGCAACTGGTGTGGTTCTTTATGGAGCGTATGTGTGTCACCCAAAGCATGGTCACAAGCAGATGGTACTCCAGTTCTGACTTGGGACATGAACTGTGCCTGTGCAAGCTTTAGAACGATGTGCTGCCATCTGCTGTCCGCACCAGAAGTCTACCCATGAGGAAGCAAATCCTAGCGAGTCTTTGGAGTTTTGATCTTAAGATCTATAAATCCTTTTTCTTTATGTTAGCTGCCTCAGGTATCTCTGTGGACTAATGCAAAATTGACCAATAACACTTTTGTATAATACAGAGATGACTGGGACAAAATGGAACCACTGAAACTGTTGTTCAATCAATGAATTAATAATATTTGGCTAATGGACATGCCTAATGATTAAATTTAGTACTGATCTAATAAGATGATTTTTACAAGCAGAACTATGAACTTGTGTTCTTCTGATAGCCTTATCAAATTAATTTTTTTGAAAACCTGTTTCTTCATAAGGGCTTTGTATGTATTAATTTTTATAGAAATCTTGCTCTGCAAAAGTTTTTGCTAATCTGGAGCTGGCTTTAAATATCTTAAAGAAATACCTATATTCAGAAAAGAAACAAGAGCTTCAAGTATCATATGTGAACCATAAACATTACTGTATAAATTATCCCAGTGCTGTGGAAAACCTAATACTCATAAAATTATCATCATCTATTAATGCTTGAGTTTTCCTAAAACATGCCTAGATAGTAATATGAAAGACTGTTACATGCTTAACCTAGTTTCATACAGATACACCACTGAGACAATCCAAAAATAATTTTACAAAACCTTTTTACCATTGCTATTTATAATCTTGCAGGAATGATAATTCTTGAGTATTCCACAACTAAGCTTTGGAAACAGAGATCAAGAAAAGAGGTATTTGGCACTGTTGTGAAAGAAGTTCTCTCTGCCTAGAACCCTTGCATTGGTGCTATTGGAAAGGAAGGACTGATTATTCTTTACTCTACTTATTATTTCTCCTGCCTAATGAGATCCATTTGGAACTTCCAAACATTGTGCCTTTCCTGTTAGCTACAGCCTCCATCATAAACCTTTCTTTTTTATTTGTTTCTTTATTTTAGGTTCCATATTGCAGATGTAAGAGTCATTCTTCTTTTCGGATGCTTGAATTAATCACAAGACCAGAATTCAGATGACTGGTCATCAGAACTGTCATTGTGTACTAGGTTTATGCCAAACACTGGGCTCTGAGTGGCAGGTCAGTTCATTTTTTCTTTTCAAAACTAAATTTGAATGTTGTGTGTATGCATCTGTTAATATATGTTACAGAATAACTGATAGAAATGATAACACTATAAAGAGACACGTGAGGGAGGAGAGAGACAAAAAAATAGAGAAAGGGGGAAGAAGATACTGCAAATACCTTCAAATACCTTTTCTTTTCTAGAACCTAATTTATTGATCTGCCTTGCTCAGGTTCACCAGATGTATTCTGTTAGAGTTTTAGGAATGTGGTTGATGACATTACCGCGTTCGCACAAGTGGCCAAATGGATTACAGAGTATGCCATTTCTGTGCCAATGACTTTGGCATATCAACAGCCTCTACAGAGACTGATCCACATATAATTTTTTTATGATTTATATGATCCACACATAAGGGGATAGATGGGTTGATCAATAAGCCTGATGTTTGTATGAAAAATCATCATGGAAGATTGCTTTCTCTCTCAGCAATCAGTCACATAGGTTTTATTTTAAATAGATATGCAAACAAGCAAATAAACAAGTAAATAAAAGCTTGGGTTGCTGCACAGCTAAGACGTCTTCAGAAAATGTTTGCTTTAATGAAATAGGAGTAAACTTTCTGTCCATTCACAACGTCTGAACTGAATCTATAAGGTGGTGACCATCCGAGAGCCAGACAGGTCATAGAAAGCTATTTCCAGGATAGCTGTTATTCTTGTCTGATATTCCTCAATGTAGAGACCATGGATTATAGCTGTGAGATCTCAGAATTTTAGAGATTGTAACTACCAAGTATTGAAAAAATTGTGTAAGTTGAATTTTTTTCAAATTTTAGTATTTTGGAGCATTCTCTTCTATTATAATTGCATGTTACATAGTTGATAGTTGCAGCTTTTGTTTGAAAGTTTCTAAATGTACGTGTGTGTCTGTGTGTGTGTGTGCCTGCAGGTTCCTGGGAAGGTCACACCCAAAGGACCTGGCGTTACAGGTGTCAATGAGGCACCATACATAGGTGTCAAAAAAAGATCCTTTGCAAGATTGGTAAATGTTCTTAATCAATGAACCACCTCTCTACCCATGTTATAGTTTTTAAAACAATTTTTGAAAGTCTCAAAGAAAGCATTCAAATTCTAATATAAATAATACATTATTTTGATATTTATTAGTGAGATCATCCATATGTTCTTTTTATATGAATAGACAGACACATTTAATTATTTTATATAAATCTAGTTTAAACAGGTAGATTAACAGAACTGAGAAATCACCAGAAATTTTCGGTCCCAGTGTTATTGTAGCTTTATATTATTGTCATTGTTAAAATTAGAATGCAGTAAATCATGTCATTTTAAACATATGTTTAAAAATAGAAAATTTATATATATGATATTGAATTTTAATAGTGTTTTTATTTGGCTTGGATCAAGCCAGATATACAACTATTTAATTTGTAATATATATTGTTTCCTAATATATTGAGAGTCTACCTTGTTAATTTAACCTTTCCAATATTTAGATTATTTAGATTGTAGCTATACATGATTGCACTCATGTGACTAACGGAAATCTTGAATAATGTAAACTTTTAGTGTGATGTATTATTTTTCCCAATCACTCAACACTTCCTGAAACTACTTGCTCTTCTAACTGCAGTAGTGTCAATTTCCCACATTTGTACTACTTTCTGTCCAATATCATAAAGAAGAGTAAAACAAGTATGGAGAATGAGAGCCTTACCAGAACTGTCCTGCTAGGTTTTCTACAAAGGTAAAGCCATCTCGCTGCTCCATGCTTTGCATTTCCCATCTATACTATCACACGCACTTCCTCCTGTCCTCATGCATTTCCCATCTATACTATCACATTCACTCCCTCTTGCCCTCATACATGTCCCATTTCCCATTTACTACGACACGTACTCCTTCCTGTCATTCTCCAAAATATGCTAATCAAACCTGTCACTGAGAGATGGACCCCAACTCCAAGTGTAAGATATCCTCACACTAAGAAGATTTTCTGTTCATTGTGACCACGGACTTATGGCATGTACAGTCAACCATTCATCCCTTGCTGTGTTTGTAGCTTTATTTAACTGTGTTAGTTACAGGTAACCAATATGCCTGTGTCATTTACCTAACTTCATGTCACCCCTTTAGCATTGTGTCATGACAACCATCACCAAAAGAAGTAGAATAAATACAATACAGTTTAATATAATACCTTTTAAAATAAATACAGATAAGACATTCATATAACTTCTACTACACAAAATATTACCATCTTACTTTTAATTATTACTACATGCATTTTATAAATTAATTCTAATTATACATAGGTTATGTGAGGTTCTTAACCATCTGTATTTCAGGCACTGACTGTGCATTTGAGAGTATGGATGTGACTTAAAACTTAAAAGCTTAAAAGACAGCTACTTGCTTCCATGTGTTATGTATAATGGTAAAATAATCAAAGAGTGGAGTTTGCCAAATTTAAAAAAAAAACTCATTTGGACAAGGAAGAATAACAAAATAAACATTGTAGCTATTATTGAGATAATAACCTGATATATGAATACAGAAATCAGTGATGTAGAAAATGTTAATGTTCCATTGGTGGAGTCTTTGTGAATACATCTCTCTGGACTTCCTGGGGATGATTCTCTATAAGGAACTGAAGAGCTGTCTCAACCTGTTTTCTCTAGGTCTGGGATTAGGGGGGGTGGGCTGGAATTTATTATGTTTCGGCCTTTACTAGTTCTTGTCATACTAATACCTGGCAATGCAGTTCTATCTAAATATAGTAAATGCTCGATTAGACTTCTGATCCTATCAGGTAGAACATGATTTTACCTATACACTTTGTGTCTTTACCTGTCAGAGGTGTTAGCTCTTCACTTTGTACTTTTCTATGCTACCCATCCCCCATCCCTTAATTGAAATCAATGCCTTTGATGTAATTTTAAAATTAAACATTCTATGATATAAAATACCTAGCAGCTTATTTAACCAATCTTTTCTAAACGTCTTAGTAGTAGAGCATTGTAACAACCCAGAGAAACGACACAGATTCCATTTCCTTTTTCTCTTAAACTTATGTTACCTACAAACTTCATCTGCTCCAGCATACAGTCAATGATGTTCAATTTCTCGCCCTAAATTTAAGTTTACCATTTCTAAACCTTGCAAGGCTTCATAGGACAAGAATTAGTCCACACAGTTAGAAAGTTACAAAGACCTTCATACTTATAACTTGCAAATTTAATGAATCAAATCTACAAGATTTATCTTTTTTGATAGGTATTTTAGGAACCGGGCTACATTGTGAATTTTTCTATTATTTTCATTAATGTTACATTTGAGCTCACGTGGTTCTACCATAGACAACAGCTGGACCAAATGTTTGTCTTCATATAACAAGAATCAATACCCTCCTGCTTGACAGTTGATAGGACTTGGCTTCTCAAGGTCTTCCTGCTTCTACAGTTGAAAAAAAATCAATATTTCCCTTTTGTTTTCTGAAATTCTTTATTTCAAACATCAATCTTGAATATTTTCAAAACATTGTTTAGCTACAATGCAGTCAGTGGACCCATAAAAATGCCACCTTAATTTTTATTTTTTTTCTCTTATGGTACTTAAGAGTGATCCTGGGTTTTTCCATTTCCCTGGTTGTTTATCCCATAAATAATAATTTTGATTGACATTCACATGGAAGATGTAGGAATGAAGGCAAACAGGCTGGTTTGTTGACTATTTTTAAAATGATTTTCTATCCAATGGTTTCCCAACCTGATAGCATCTACTCACCCTTATTGAGTTTTCATGCTACTTCTACTTTTACAGCAACAAAAAGGACCTATATTTTACTTCTTGAGTGTATATTGGAAACTAAGGGGAAAACTCATCTGTAACTTTTGCAAATTTTGGCTTTTGTATAACATCTCACTGTATCTACCTCAATGTTTCAAAAGACTAGAAACTAACTTCCTCATAATTCCTATTACGCCAGGGATTTCATAGTTAAAATCATTACACTCTGAGCACCTAATCTCTGTCTTTAAAAATTTCTGAGCTCCAGAGCTGAGTAATTATTTCAAAGTCTAAATATCATTCTGTTCAAAACAAAACTATTAGTACAAAGAGATAGGCATTTTAATAGAAAATCCAAAATTTATCCTTTTATTCTCTTAGAGCAATGTGCAAGATCACAACTCCCAGTAAATATAAGATTAATTTGATTTAACATATAGAAAAACAATCAACAAACAAACAACATAAGACACTTAGATCTTTGCTAAAGAACTGTTCTGGCAGCCGGGCGGTGGTGGTGCACGCCTTTAATCCCAGCACTCGGGAGGCAGAGTCAGGCGGATCTCTGTGAGTTTGAGGCCAGCCTGGTCTACAAAAGCTAGTTCCAGGACAGGAACCAAAAAAAGCTACGGAGAAACCCTGTCTCGAAAAATCCAAAAAAAAAAAAAAAAAAAGAACTGAACTGTTTGTCGATTTCCACAACCAAGAATTGCCTGATAAGACCACACCAACTCATGGATTGTTTAAATCATGTTGACCTCTAAGCAAGACTTTGAGGAACTCTTCCATTGCTAATACTGTAGAAAGACTCAGCCCACCATAGATAGCAGCACTTCCTTGTCAGGGGTGCCTGAACTTTACAGGATAGGGAAAGCAGGGCAGCATGAGGGCACGCATCTATTTCTCTGTGCTCTGGACTATATGGAATTCTTTCCTTTACCTCTCCTCAAAGATGGACTGGAATTTCAAGTCTAACAATCCTTGTTACTATGTTGTTTATGGGGCAGGGTGTTTTATCACAGCAGCAGAATTAAAAACATATTGACAACCCAAAGGGGAATTATAATATCTTTGCAAAATAAAGAGTATATAATTTAATTAAATTAATTTCTATGGTTTGCAAAGTTTGTAGTCACAAATAAACAAATCTAAGTTACATACTCTCCTCAAATTAAAGACAAATTAGCTTTTGTCAAAGATGTGTTTACAAAAGTAGTTCTGAACATTTATTCCACGGTCCTTAGAGACCCATGGTTATGTAGAACTCTTCTCGCTTTGCTGTAGTGTTAAAAAGAAGGCACTTAACCGGATTTCTTTACAATGATGATTTTTTTTTCTTTCTTAGAATCTTAACTAGGAAAAATTCATTTGAAAAAGTTTGACCCTTGTCATGTTAAGTGACTGGGAGTGAATGTGTGCTCTCCTGGGAGCTGCTCCTGCTTGGCAAAGGTCTGTGCCCAGGCATGTTAAGAATGTGCCCTTTGTCATTTAAGAAGAGAAGGAAGCGAACTTAGGTGAGGCACAGCACTGACACAGTAGACCTGGGGACCTCACAGCGACTGGTGTGCTCTCTACTGCAAACTAATAAGACCCGCATCGCTGATTCTGCAAAATATGTCTTCATTTCGTGTCTTTTATTCCTCTCTTCTGAGAAGAGATGAGTCTTCTCTTAAGGGCACTGGATTTTCAGAATCTACACAATTACACAACATAGAGGGAGATAAAAGAAGATAACAGAAACTTGGGATTGCCGAATATAAAATGGCAAAGAAAAATCGATCCCCTAATTAATAAAATAATTCTGGAAGAATTCAACTTCTTAAGTTAAAAATCATGGAAATAGGTTTTGTGCATGAAATGATCATATTTGTAAAATGAGAATAGAATAAGTGTTATGATTTATTGGCGCGAGTGACCCTTGTGGATCCCACAGTGGGTGAAGACTGAGGCTGGTTAGAGGACAGATAGATAAACCATGTATTGAGAGAGAGCTTAGGAATAGAAATTTTATTTAGTGGATATTGGGAGGGTGTGAGAAGGCAGGGGTATGGGGGAGAAGAGAGAAACAAGGAAAGAGAGAGGAATAGAGGGACAGAGAAAGAGGGAAGAAGAGGGCAGCTGCTTCTTCAGTAGAGGAGTGGGCAGAGAGACAGATGATAAAACCAGCTTGCAGGAAGGGGGAGATTGGGAGTGGGTGGAGCTTGTCTCTTAAAGGGGAAGGGTAACCAGGTCACAAGGCATACCTGTATACTTATAATTATATCATTTCCTTCTTTTTCTTATAATAAAAAGACAAGGAGTTTGGCGTGGCAGGCTAAGGGGAGGAGGACATCGAGTTTGCTTCCTGGTAATTTGTGGGTGTTAAATGTTAAGATCTTGGGAGACCTCAGAAAGCTGGGATGCACGCCATGTCCTGGGCTATCTGGTTCCTTCACTCTACGCAGAATTTGTGGTGTGGGACTGTCCGGTGTCCCTTGGAACCGGTGAGGTGCTGGCAGAGCAGAGGACAAAGTTAAGTTTAGGAAGAAAAAAAATTTCTGTAGGTCCTGGTATTTGAGGAGGAGGGTGTCATGACCAGGGAAAGGTAGGAAGATTTGGGATAATTGAGAGAAGGGTGCACTTGACCTGTTTATGGTGAAATACTTCAATTTGGCTCCCTGGAATTCACAAGAATTCTTGAATTCTTTGAGTTTATGTAAACATATGTTTTAAACACACACACACATACACACACATACACACACACACTGTATAAATGGCAGCATATTTATGCCAGAATGACTGTGACAGATGTTTTTTATTTTTTCTTCACAGTGAACAGTATCTTTAAAAAATGACCAAGGAGAATGTAAAATCTTGATCTTGCAGTACAGTAGTGGTAGTATTCTGCCCAAGTTATATTAACTGCTTATCAGCATTTTATTGATAATATTAAGACTAGGAATAGCAGTATAACGAGAGAGTAATCTTACAGCTTGCATTTCTCCTCAGACCTTTATAACTTGCAGGTACACACCTTAATAACTTGAATTTATATACTTTAAAACACCTTCTTCATTTGAGCTTCGCATCTTAAAATAGCATTTATTGATTAGAATGTTGAATTTGGGTAATATATTGTTTATTCATGAATCTTATCAAATGATTTCCTGAGGTGTATTTTTTCTTATAAATTAGACTATTGATTTCTAGGTGATTTCTGCTGTAGTCTAAGACATTTTAAACCAGGGTATGGTGGTTTGAATAAGAATGACTCCCATAGGCTCAACTATTTGAATGCTTGGTTGTAAAAAAAAAATTTATTTGAGAAAAATTAGGAGGTATGGCCTTGTGGAAGTAGGTGTGACCATGTTGGAAGAAGCGTATCACTGGGGGTGGGCTTTGGGGTTTCAAATACTCGAGCCAGATGCACTGTCTCTTTCTGCTACCTGTGGAGCCAACTGTAGAAATCTCAGTTATTTTCCAGCATTATGTCTACGTGAACATTGTCTTGCTTCCTGCCATGAGGATATAGGAGTAGACCTCTGAAACTATAAGACAAACCAATGTAAATGAACTTTTTTATAAGAGTTGCCATGGTCATAGTTTCTCTTCATTAACAGAATACCAACTGAGACACAGGGCTTATTTTACTTATTCATGTCTTCCTTCTGTCTGCTGCATTATTCTTGTTATATCTAAGCTTTGTTGTGTCTAGATTTTTCTATTACTAGATTTTGTATTCAAATGTATGTTGCAGTAGAAAGTTTATGCATAAAAAACTGATTTGATGTCTATTTTAACCTGTAAAATAATTCTTGTAAATAATTTTATTTATTATTTAGTATTCATTTTAATTAATTTATTTTTTGAAACAGGGTTTCTATGTGTAGCTTGGGTTATTCTCGAACTTGCTTTGCAGAACAGGCTGACCTTGAACTCACAGAGTATTGCCTGCTTTTGACTTTCTAGTGCTGGGATTAAAGATGTGAGCCACCCCTGACAGCATTTTTTAAATTTTAATTTACAGTTTCTTAATGCAAAATTAAAAAAAATATTTGTTGTGGCCTATTCTGTAAACATTGCTACACCTTTTCCTAATGCTTATTTACATGAAAGAAACTTCAGTTCTGCTGGGTTTTACTGTGTAGCTGTTAAGCTAGCTTCAGGGTATCTGGCTAATTTCTTTTTCAAATTTTGTTACTATTCTACATAAATTTTAGAATCATGCTTTTAAAATCCTATTTTTAAATAAAAAGTCTTACTTACAAAATGAAGAAGGAGAACGAGAAAAAGGAAGAAGAGGACGAGGAGAAGGAAGAAGAAACTAACAACTATTAAATTTAATCCATTATCATGAAATAATTATATGATCATTCTCTTGTACCGTTGTCATAGATATCTATGTGTTTATTGTACACAGCTATGTGAGCTGTATGAGGCTTGTTGCCGACCTAGGCAGTTGTAATAAATAAACTGTCTCACTTTGTGACTCACTCTGAAGAAACATCTGATGAGTTGGTGCTCTTCCATTTCTATGCCTGGCAAAGGAGAGAAATAATGAGTAGAGACTCAACCTTAAACTCTAATCCCATTATTGAAATATGAAAGACATGCAGATCTCTGTGACTCGTGATGCCTCTTTTTTTTTTGTGGTCTTTTATGTCGGAATCTGTTTTATTGTATCGTGATGCCTCTTAATCGCCACTGCTGCTGCTAATCACTTACATTCGCAGAAAACTCACTGTCAGTCAGCAGTAAATAACCAAGACTCCCTCTGCTTCCCATAGTATTGATCCAGTGTGTTTTAAACCAGAATTATACTGCAATCTATTGAAAAACTGTCTCATGTCACAGCAAACTATAAGTTCATTATTTTGATACTTATTAATGAGCATCAAATCACTATAATATCATTATTGTTAAACTACTTGTACAAAATCAACAATCTGTCTTGTGTTTTATACTTATTTTTTCTAGTTTTGGTAATAGAAAAATGAGAAATTTTCCTGAAATTGTGACCCGCCCAGCAGGTCCTAAGTTACTCCAGGCTCTTGAAGAGGCACTATCTGAAAAACATGGGGGGGAGAGAGAAATGGACGCCAAGCAGTATTCTTTGTCAAGGCATCCGTTTATTGAAGCAAGTTTCATGTCTTAAATACTCCTCAGTAAGGAGCTTGGTCAGGGGGAACTGAGGAAAGGGGGAAGGGAGAAAGGTGAAGGGAAGGAGGGGCTCGGTAGCTAGGCAGCTAAGTGGCAGCTAAGCGGGGCAGTTTGGCAGCTAAGCAGGGCAGTTGCAAGGTCAGTGGCTAGAACACCTGCTGTTAGTGATAAGCAGCAAGCTATGAAGACACTCTGTGCTGCTTTCCAGAGCTTGAGTCTCCACGGTCAGCACATAATGTTTTGGCTAACTTTAAGTTTTCTTGTCTCAAGATTTTTACTTCAAGGCCCTGTGAGATGTGAGAAAGGGGAAGCCTGAAATGGCTCCTGACAAAATTGGAGGAAAATCCCTAAAAATTAATTGTGAAATTATGCTGTAACTTAAAGCAACGATAAAGCTTTCTTTTAAGTATAGTCATTATTAAATAAATGTAGCTTTAATAAACTCATAATATTTGCCAAAAGGATGAAATTCAGGTTTTTTTTTATAAAATAGTTTTCACTCTATTCTGATTTCCAGAGGTGAAAACATGTAATCTCATGCTGTGTTTTATTCTAATATATTCAATAACATTTTTGATGGCTGAAAAAAAGAGTGAGTAGTGCTTAATCCTCAGCTATCAAACATAGAGAGATAATATCTGATTCAATATTGACATTTTCAGTCTTGAAAATTGCTGGTTTGGAAGCAGATTAATAATCCTTTTTATCATGATACCATAATCTTTTCAACCAAATAGAGATAAATACATCCCAGTCAGGAAACAGTGTAGAGATCTCAGGTTATAAATATAACAGTTTTAATCTCAATTGTGCTTTGCCTACTGAGCATTAGGTTCTGTGGTCATCGCTGGAGAAACAGAGATAAAGATGGTTTGATTCCTGCCTTCCTGATACTGAGGAGGGTAGGTCACCCATCAGTAGAAACACATACAAAAGATAGACTGCGTGAACCTATTAGCAAGATTTCTTAGTGATTTAAGGAACTCCAAAAAGAGCTACTTAGAAGATGAGTCATATTTCTTTTATTCTTTTTTTTTTTCATCATTCCATATCTGAACCCTGTATGGTGTAGTAAATACTTCTGTATATGTGTTGCTTTTACTGGTTAATGAATAAAGAAGTTAGCTTGGCCTGTGATAGGAGAGAACAGAGCTAGGAGGGGGGAACTAAACTGAATGCTGGGAGAAAAAAGACAGACTCAAGAGATGCCATGTAGCCACTCCAGGGAACAAATGCGCTGGAATCTTGCCTGTAAGCCACAACTACATGTCAATGCACAGATTAATAGAAATGGGTTAACGTAAGATATAAGTGTAAGATAAAAATATGCTTAACAATGGCTCTCAGAGGCAGTGAATGGACTTTCATCATGTTGGACTGGGCAGAGGCAAAAGGCAAAGCACCCATCCTTACAAGCAGATGCCAGAATCAGAGGAACACAGTCCTATTTGTATCACACAGTCTGTGCTTTCCGTGAATAATGTTGATATAGAAAACAGCAACATCAATGTAAAGCACAGGAGCCCAGGAGAGCCAGGAGAGGGTATTGGGGAGACATAAGCTGTATTAACACTGCAGGATTGTGGAATGTGACGAGCTGGCAAGAGGATGAAACTGTACCAGTAACACGTACTGATGGCTACTTATGGGACAGCACAAAATTACAGTGTTTAATTTTGACCTTTAATGGGGAGAACTATTGGCAAAAAAATCAATATAAAGGAGTGATCTCATCGTCTCAGGTTGTTAGTAAAAGATATATGAGACAAACAAGAAAGTCTGTTTTATAGAGTAAGACATTGCTGTGTATTCTGATTTAATATATAGTTTGAAAAGTGGGTATTTCAGGAATTTAAGGAAGGTTTGAATTCCCCCCCCCCAAAAAAAAATGAGAGGAAGACATCAAGGCTCCTATCTGCTGTTGTTTTGGTTTTTTGGTTTTAGCCTTAGGAGTTAATAACTGCTTTCTGATTGAGTAAAAATGGGAGGACAGGTTGAGAGAACACTCTAAATGACTTAACTAGTCTGTTTCCCTTGGAAGTGCAGAGAAAAGCCATGAGCAGCTATCTGCATCGTGATGGTGCTATTGAATCTTCAGGCATTGTGGAGGCAGCTAAAAAATAAAAAAGAAGGCAAGAACAAAACAAACCCACTACAAAATGAAATATTAAAATATTATTAGACCTCAGATATAGTTGGTCTAAAAAGCATTGCTGTTAATACGCTTACTTAGCACTAGTGAAAAAAGTAGCTGTTTCTCCTGGAAAAGTTAAGAGTCTAGGTGTCAACTGAAATAAACACCAAATGCAGAAGTTTGAAGATACTTTTCTCTTGTTGTAATTTTATACAAAGCAGTTGATGACTAAAGAAAATGAAGAGTGAAGGACATCCCTTATAAACACCTCACAGAGCGTTCAATTATGTGTAGGCAGAGATGGGATTCATTTGGCTTTCCCCCTTTTTCAAGTAGTTCTTACTAAATGAAATCAGCTGGCATAACTATGTTTGACACCAGCTACAGAGCAAAGCAAATTGCTGAAACCTTTTTAGAGCTGAGAAGAGCCACGATAGGAGCACATCAGCATTTATTTGAATTACGGCACCAGTGGGGATGGAAGGACACTTTACGAGAAGGAGAGAAGTAAAATACAGCACTGATCTGAATTTTAAGCACTCTGTTTCTACTCAATTGAATTTTGGGTTTTCAGGGCTTATAGAAGAGCAATGGTTTAGAAAATAGAACAAGTCTGGGTGAGGAGATTTTTTTTTATTTTTATTTTTTTTTTGAACAAAGTTACTTAAGAGATAACTTTATTCTTACTTGTCTCCAGAGGCTGAAAGATCAGACATCAGAAAATGAGTCAGGACCATAATAAGGTAATTTCAGAGATACAAATAAGAATTGAACAACCTCTCAAACACTTCTTAGGATTTAGTTTTGCTCAGAATCTCCTTGTTTGGAAGTATCCCAAACAGTACCACTTCTTACTTTCTTGATTCTCTCAGTAGAATATTTTTCTTATCCTGGATATCTCTAATATCCGTCAGTCAGACTTCCAAGTGTTCATTTTATTTAAAGCAGCACTTCAGAGAAAATTTATCAGAGCAAATGTTACTCCTTTGGAGTGAACTTCACTGTGCTAACTTTAGAGTTGAAGAAGAGAACCTAGTTGCTTCAAGTTTGCCTGAAGGCTTGGGGTAACACCTCTCAGGTGTAAACCCTAAAAGGGAAATTATGATTAAGGCCACATAATACTTTCCCTTTCTTGTGCGTCCTAAGTAGCGAAGCTGGCCTGGCTCCTATTTGGAGGCTGCTGCTGAGAATATTAGATAAAATGGTGGGTGCATAACCCAAATCAAATACCAAAATTTCTCAAGAATTCAAGGACTCCAATATAAATTTCTGCAAGACAATGGAAACTTCTTGATATCATGATAATTGAAGTCAAACAGTGGTTTCTGCTGAAGGTTAAGTCATAAGAAGCCCAAATCACAGTGGCAGTGTTGTGGTGCAGGAGAATTGTCTGTATTCTGTCAATCATGTTTTAAATAAATGCTGATTGGCCAGACAGGAAGTATAGGCAGGTCAACTAGACAGGAAGTAGAGTCAGGGCAATGAGAACAGGAGAATGCTGGGAAGAAGCAGGATGTGTTCTGCCTCACTGAAAAAGGTACTGAGCCTTGTGGCTAACATAGATAAGGATAATGGATTAATATATGTTATAAGAGCTAATACGAAACCTGAGCTAATGGGCCATTCAGTTTATAACTTATGGAGACCTCTGTGTGATTTTTTTGGGGAATTGCCAGCTGTGGGAACTGGGCAGGACAAAAAACCGCTGACAAGCAGGCCCTCATATTACAGTGGTGACATTTGCCTTTGATCATAAAACTCGGGAAAAAGAGGCATGAGAATCTGTGAGTTCGAGGACAACCTGATTAATCTACAGAGAAGGTTTTAGGAAAGCCAGGGTTATGCAGAGAAACAAAACAAAATAGACAAAAGAACAAGAACTAGATCACTATAATTAGATGCTTCTCTCTCTCTTTCTCTGTCTCTCTCTCTCACACACACACAAAACTAAAAAAAGAAAATAAAAATAATTAACAATCATTTAGGGATGCTCCTCATATTGTGGAAAAAAATAAAGTGAAACAATGAAGGCAAGAAAGTTAATTAATTTATAGAACTAACTCAGGCAGAAATCTTGGTTGCTTTGAGTGTTAAAGATTTTCAGTTTCATAAAGCAATGCCACTTTTAAATAGCCAAGATTTGGTTTGCTCTCCCTCTCTAAAAGAAATAATGGGTAAAAAAAAATAGTAGTTGGGATACTTATCAAAATACCACTACATCTAAACACATTCAGCAATAGAATGTTGGATTTAGCATTGTTAAGCACCAACCTGTGATTATGAAAACATAAACTATTACATTCAAATTTCTTCATATTGATACTTATTATTTCAGAAAAGGTTTCAATTTCTGTGAAGAGACAATATTACTACTTTTATGAAGGAAAACATTTTATTTGGGCCACCTTACTATTTCAGAGATTTAGTTCATTATCATCATGGTGAGAAAAAAAAGCAGATCATACACTTCTAAGATATAATGGCACAGGATATCCATTATCATTTAAAATCATAGGGAAGGGAGCATAGTGGGGAAATTCCAGACCAAAGACTTCAAACTCTGCATCTGCATGTCTGATTTCAAAAGGTTCTTCTACTTGTTTGGCCTATTAAGCAGCACTTAAAGTGTTCAGTTGCTTTTCTAATGCACAGTCATGATGTCCATATTTCTTCAAACAATATCATGGTTATGCCCATCACAGCAATACTCCAGTTCCTGATACCAACTTCTGTCATAGGCTTATTATTGAAGTGAAGAGACACTATGACCATAGCAACTTTATAAAGGAAGACATATTATAGATAGCTTATAGTTTCAAAGGTTTAATCCATTAGCATCATGACAGTAAACATGGTGGCATGCAGGCAGTCATGGAGCTGGAAAAGGAGCTGAGAGTTGTCCATCTTGATCTGTAGGCAACAGGAAGTAAACTATGACACTGGGTGTATCGAATGTAGGAGACCTCAGATCTTACCCTCGTAGTGACACACTTCCTCTAAGAAGGCCATAATCACTTCAGCAAATCTACCCCCTTTTAATAGTGCCACTCCTTTTGGTGGTCATTTTATTTCAAACCACCACACTCATCAATGGGAAACTGAATTGCTTTATGCTGTTAAGGCATTAGATAAAAGGTAAATATAATTGATTTCTAATCTTGAAATTTATCTGTTTTTATAGAAAATTGTAGCACCAATAAAGGGAACAAGTAACATGTTATAATAATTTAAAACTCAAGCTATGTAGTGAAATCCCATAAATAACTTGTTTCTAGTAGAAACAAGCTAGCAAATCTCTGAATGCATAGATGCTACAAAAGCCCAAAGTTCAATTTGTTGGGTTTCAGGCTACCCAGAAGAGACAGTTAAATCATGAGCAAACAGAGCAGGTAAGAGTAACACATTGGTCTTCACCATTTCCAAGTTATGAAAGTGGTCACATAATGAGTGAAGGTCATTTTAGAATAGTTCATCCCCCCCTCCACTTTTAAACTATTGACTTCATTTTATGAAGTCAAATTTAAATACAATCAGAGCAATTATTTGGCTTTTAATGACATTAAAGGATAGTTTTGATATATTTATGTGGTATTAAAGCATGATTAAGTATGTATTTTGGACTTCATCATCATGCATTTGTAAATTTTGTTGTTATCCTTCAGTTTGCTTGTTTAGATTTTTTTCAGGTTTTCATTTGTGTATGTTTGTTTTTTTCCAGTGAAATCTCTGCTACTTTATAATCACAAAGATTTCGACAGCAAAATATGTAGGCAATTCTCAATACTGGCCTTTGCTTTATATAAGGGTTTTAAATATTTCCTTATGACTTGGTAATTATATTAACTCTACAGTTGAGCTCACTCTCTCAGAATTGATTTAAGGACGAGAGTTCTTTTCACCCCAAACTAGCTGAATCTTATTCCTCACAACGTATCATTTAACACACACTTGGATCTTAAGTACAGTCCTATTTTTTCTAATCACAAATTTTGTGATGTATCTTATACTCTACTTTGCAGAGTGAGACTTAAGCCATCTTTTATTAAACTTTATTGACTCTTTGTGCATTTCAAGTCGTGCAATCTGATTCTATTTATCTCCTCATCCCCTCACACCAGTTCTCTGCCTTTACGACCTCCCCACCAAAACAAAACAAAATTTAAAAGTAAAACCAGATACTAAACAAAACAAACAAAACACAACGACAAAGGAAAAGAATCTCATCATGGAAGCTGTAGTGTGGCCTGTTGAGGCACACAGTTTACAGTTTACTCCATTCATCCTGACTTACCACGAGCTAATGGACTGGCTTGAGCCTCCTGGTTTCTGCTACACCACAGGTAATTGGCTTTCACTGGGACTCCTCTTGGATATCCAGTAGTTGTCCCAGTGTGTGGAAACCCTCCTGTTTGGGGATCTGTAGCTTTATTCCCCTCAAATGTGCCACGAGACTTCAGAGATTACTGTTAGAAAATTTATTGTTTTCTGTTGAAAACTTAAACATTATTAATTTCAAGAGGGACTGTCTTAATTTCCAACTGAAACAGAGTGACAGAAGCAGACATGGCTCCTGGCAGCAGCCCATGGTGACAAATAACAGAGATCAAAACTAAAACTATTATGAGTCTGAAACTTAGCCTTTGCTTTAAACAGTTCAGTGTATAAAGATAGGTTGTCCAATGAAGATCAATCAATCTATTTGTTTATCTATCTATCATCTATCTATCTATCTATCTATCTATCTATCTATCTATCTATCTATCTATCTATC
>JABTXL010001700.1:3813530-3926601 GCA_025134845.1 Neodon shergylaensis
ATCTATCTATCTATCTATCTATCTATCTATCTATCTATCTATCTATCATCTATCTCTCTATCATCTATCTATCTATCTATCTATCTATCTATCTATCTATCTATCTATCATCATCATCATCATCTGTCTCTCTATCTATTCATCATCTATCTTTCTATCATTTATCTATCTGTCTATCATCTATCTTTCTACACACATATTCATACACATTGATAGTAGTTTAATTTATGAGGTTCCATAAATTTCTTTCAAATGTATGATAACAATTTAGTTTGCAAGTTTTTTATTTTAAATTTAAATTCAAATATAACTACCTCATCTCTCCCTTCCCTTTCCTCCCTTGAACTCTTCCCTGTTCTCCCTCAAACCCTTCCTAGGCACCTCTTCCTGATTTAACATTCATGACCTCTATTTCTTCTGATGCATTTACAATATAGCCTTGCACCTAAGGCCCAGGGATCATGGCAGAAGGTGGGCCAGGAAATTTCAAGAGGCATAAGAACAGGAAGTTGTGAGATTTTTGTTTCCTTGACTCTAATTTCTTAAAACAGAGAAATAAATTTTTAATTTCTTGGGCTGTTCATGGCTTACTTACTGAAAGAAAATGCACAGAACAATACTTTGCATTTATTATTACCACTTTAAACATTCACCTGCTGAAGGTTAGCCTCGTAGACTCACAAGGTCAGAGGTATGTCCTAAAGAGGCCTGCATTGACCTTCAGCTGTTAGCCAGGTCTGAAGCCCAGGTGACCACCTTGAAGAAAATGGTGGTTTTAAAAAAGTCTAAGTCAGCTGATCAGTCCATTCCTTCTATTATGCTATATTTCCCCAGTTTCATTAATTTAAATGTCTTTGGATTTGAGCCAGATTTCCCAAGTGCCTTTATAAGAAAGCCATGGCAACCCACTATTTTGTTCTGTAATTTTCTTTATTTTTCTAGGTTGATGGTTATCTAAAATTGTCTATTTATTTATTTTGCTTAAATAATTTCTTTTTCCCTTGAGTGGAGTGTAAGTCTGACATTATGTCAAGGGACTAATATCAATATTGATTTCATGTATGCTTGATCTAAAATGTATGACCATCTCTGAGACAGCAGAGAGAAAGTTAGGACAGAATTTGAGGAAATATATTCATTGCTATTACATTTTCCCAGATAATCTGCAAATTTCTAACCTATAATCACAAAAAAGGGTGTGTCTTTCATTCATTTGTGCATAGTGACATCCTGTTGGTGTTTGTGTATGGGCTGGGGTTGAACCTATGGCCTTGTGTCTGCACTTTACCTGGGCCTAAATCTTTTTACTTTTTATTGGGAGATAAGCTCTATCAAATTGTTTCTGAACTAGTTCTAGAACCCGAGACATCCTTGAATGTATGATTCCCGTTCCTTAGCCTACTGACTAGCTTGAGTTACAGCTTTTTGTCAGTAATCATTGTTTATATAAGCATCATTTTAGTAAAATTGTAGCACTTTGATATGAAGAGATAGTTCTTGTGGGGTATTTTAAAATGTCTTTGGGAGTAGCTAAAGTCCCACCAGTTGGAGATGACTTTTCTGAAGGGAGAGCTGGCATGTGACTCAAATAACAAAGCATTTTCCAAGGAAAATATACATAAATGGTAATAGCAAAGGATTAGAATGTAGAAAAATTGTTTTCATAGGTAAGTGTAAATGATGACTCTACATACAACTAAAAAGAATTTATCATTAAAGTAGATATAGAAGACTGGGTGTAGCTGAGCATTTAATAACTGTTGGAATGAATAAAATCTGAAGGATACTTAAACCATACTCATTCCATGTGCATAGATTTACCACATGAATTCATTTTATGAAGGCTACTAAGTGGTGTACATTGCTTGCAACAATAAAAAAAATTCTTTTTGAATTTATTTCTTTTATGTGTATGAGTGTTTTGCTAGCATGTGTACCTCCTGCATGTCTGGTGCCCACAGGTCAGAAGATAGCATCAGATCCACTGGAACATCATAAATGATTGTAAGCCAAATACATGAGTGTTGGGAACAAAACCTGGGCGTTCTGCAAGTGCAACGGGTGCTCTTAACCCCTGAGCAGTCTCTCTAGCCACTCGTCTTACTACTTTAATTTATGAATTCCTAGGTGATTTGTAAGAAGAAATCAGGAGGCCTGCACCATTACTAAGGGATATTAAATAGTGGTGGGTCTTTAAATCAATGATATTGACATTCAATGAGCTAATGTTTATTAGTATATTATCTTTATAATAATAACAAATGAGATTATTGAAGGCCATCTGAAAGGAAGGTGTTTACTTGCACTGAAAAAAGTCATTAGCAATAATAAGTATGGTAATAGTATGTTAATATATGGTATTATGGTACTAATAAGCCTTTATTTCTTGCTTGCATGACACATAGGATGCATTGATATAATTTATTTTGGGTTGATGTGACTATGAGTGAGACTAATACATTTTAAAAATAAAAAGTCATAAGCTGGGCAGTGGTGGCGCACGCCTTTAATCCCAGCACTCGGGAGGCAGAGGCAGGCGGATCGCTGGGAGTTCGAGGCCAGCCGGGTCTACAAGAGCTAGTTCTACGACGGGCACCAAAGCTACAGAGAAACGCTGTCTCAAAAAACCAATAAATAAATAAATAAATAGTCATACAAATTCTATTTCACTTTAACAGATTTTTTCTTTTCAATAAATATATATAATTGTATTTAAAAGGTTAACGGGAGAATAGTCTTAGGGAGAAGAATGTTAAGTTACTTGGTATCTTTTACTCAGAGTAACAGTAAGTGACCTCTCACCAAAGGCTATGCTAAAACCATTAGGCCAATTGTAGAGGGCAATTATCTTGTGAATTAACTACTGATAATAATCTGCTTTCTGAAAATGTCAGCCTTTGGAAAATACATATCTAGGGCAGCAGTTGTCTCAGTGCCAACCTGCATGATCTCCTCATCCTTGTATGTAAAATATCCTGCAGAATGTTAATTTCTCAAGACACTGAAGTCTGTTTGGAGATGAACTCACTCTGGAACTGTCAACTCTGAGCATGTAGTTCGTGGTAAGTACAGCTTTGATCATTACACACGTGTCCTGTCAGTTCCATGACTGGAAGGACAGCTGAGACAGTGAGAACTAGAAGTGCCCCTGATTCCAGAAGGTGAGCAGCTATGAAGTAGCGGAAAGATAATTCTATGCTAGTAGATAGTAGTGATTGGACGCAAAGCATCATCTTCTGGGTGCTCAGTATCTTGCATTGGATGATTTCCTTCATACATTAGTTTTTTATAATATCACAGGGCAACTATGGCCACCCCAATTACACCCAGATACTTATCACGAACAGACACGATAGCTTTTCCCCATCAAAGTTCATGTGGAACCGAATCAGACCTTTGAACCAATCTTTTTCTTCTCTGGTTTTCATGCGTACAAAGCTGAAAATCTATTAAGTGGCTATGAGTCTCTGTTTCTTCATCTGCAAAAAAAAAAAAAATTGTAATAAAAGCTGCATTCTGGGATATTTGTCAAAGCCCACAGATGTGGACTTGTTGCACCTTGACTAAAGGTCAGAGAGTACAGTCCTATTCTTGCTCCTTCAAGGTTATTGACAGGATGTTTGACCAAGAGTATGGATACTAACAGGATGTCTTGACCTAGGGTGCGGTTGCTTGATGCTTTGGGTATGTGAGAAGATGATCACTTTCTTTGTTCCTAGTACTTTAGCAAAAGGTCTTTTGTCTTCCCCCTTCTTTTTGGTTTGGGGTATATAAAGCCTATGAAAAATAAATATGGGTGAGTTCAGTATTTGCTGGGTTGTCCTCCTAACTCCATTCTGTTTCACTGTTCATTTCCTTTGTGTCTCTGTTTTTTTTTTCCTAACATTTCTAATCTACATGCCCCTTCCCTGGAATCTACAAATCCATTGAGGCTGGACACTGACAGATGGCCCTTAACGTGGTGAACCCAACAGATATTTATGCTAATTAAACATAAGAAGGTTATATTTAGAAATATATATATATATATTTAGAGAGAGAGAGTCATGAACAACAATTATTGAAAAGAGAGGTCATGTAATTGAAAGAGCAAGAAAGGAAGGTATGGAGGAAGGAAAGGGAGGGAAAAATCATGCAACTATAATATAATCTCAAATAAAAAGAAATAATTAAAAAAGGAAAATAGACGAAGTCACATGAAGTCCTTAACACGGTGTCTTCTCAAAGTAAACGACCCATTTATCTAAATGACATACAAACAGGCTGATGTATTAAGTACAGTATGTGATTAAAGATTATTACAGTCCTGGTGTCTCCCACAAAAAAAAATTCAAAATCAGGAAATTTATCCAAAAGAAGTAATAAACAAAAGAGGTAGCAAAGAAAACAGCAAAAAGGAAGACATGACAGGCTATTTTCTCTTATTTCCTCACAATTTGTTCCATATCCATTTTTGTTTTACTCAGCAGGTAAATTTGTGCGTTTGCATAATTTGGTCTTTCCTCGTATAATATATATTATCACTGTAAGATAGGAAAAAGGACTAGATGGTTTTTCAATAGCATGTAAGAGTTTTTGTGTGACAGGGATTTAGTTAAAGTATTTTGAGATCTACATTTATTTAAATAATTTAATGTACAAACTTTTACTATTTAGCCACCACAAAATAAGAAATATTTATGAAAGTAAAACAGAAAAATAAAAATAAGTTTATTTAATGTATTTTCTAGGAACACCATAGTATTGTGCCACTATCATGGGTATAACTTGCCTGGTTGATCAGTATTTCACTTCACAGGGTTAATATCTATCTAAGACTTCTGCTACTGCTTTTGCAGTGGTAGTCTGAGTAGCACTTTCAAGAAAAATAAAGAGGAAAAAACTTCCTTGTCTGTACTAATTGGATTTCTCCATGTCCCATGACTAGGGCACATGGTGCTTTTCATAATGGTCTGTTGTCATCAATTTTTGGTGGTCAAACAAGAGCATCAGCAATAGCCTGGATTTATTGAGGATGTATGAGACATTTCTGATCAATAACCTAAGGGAAGTACCCTAGAGCTGGTGCTGGTCTTTTGGCTTGGCAAGCCATGGTTTCTGAGTTGAAAGTAATCCCTTATAAAAGATGACTCCAATTAAATTGTTTAACATGGGCATGTAAATGTGTCTGTGTGTATTTGAAGTTTATGAAAGAGTGGGCTTATGGTTTTTTCCAGGATCCTCAGTTGTCCCATTCTTCAACTCCTTTCTTAGTCCCCCAACTCCCTACTGAAGCTCCCTTCCCTATTGTCTTCCCTGTTATCCCCTTCGTCTTTAAATCACTTGTGCTCTGCTATCATCTCTCAATAGAAATCACAACGAAAGAAGACTGGACTTTTACGACATGCAAATTATAAAAGCGTGAAATAAAAATTTTAAAAAGTCATCAAATTTGGAAGTAAAATGAAACAATTTTTCTAAGTTTATATACAGGGTCTTTTTTTCACAGAACATGACTAATTTGTGACACAAATATTAGAGGAACAACCAACCACTTTGTACTTGGATTTAAGATCCACTTCATGGTTTGGAACTTATGTCTGTCACTGCTGAATTGATCAAAATCTTGAGACTACCTACGGCATGGACTTAGATGAAAAACTACTGCTATAATTCTGTTAAACAGACACAGCAATAAAACAACTCCCTAATAACTCTTCCTATAACCATCACTCATCGTTCTCCAGAGAAGCTTATTGTACAGTATATGGTAATCAACATAGAGACTCACAACAAGACACTCCATGGTCCTAAATGGAATATCTCCATCAGACCTCTCTCCTCAAACCTCAGACATCTATTCAGAAGAAGAAACAGAAAGATTTTTAAGAGCCAGAGATGGTTGATGACTTGAAAGAAAGAGCAACTTCTGGACACCACAAGGGTGAACTAAAGAGACTTTGATAGCCTGTACAAGATCTGCACAGATTCAAGTCAGAGGATATCCCAGCGTGGAGAAGAGAAAGTAGACTCATAGTCTCAATGAGAGCTGGGAAGTTATTTGCAGTTGATACCTGGTAGGAAATAGAAAAATCAGTTTTCTGTAATGGAATGGCACTGGGTATATAAATCTCACTCCAGGGCAAGCCCCATGACTTGGTCAATACAAAGCAAACTCTGAATTATGTGTGCTTCTTGTTTTGTTTTGCTTGGTACTTTTTGTATGATTGATTTTAATTATTTTGATATTAATTTTTTGGTTTAGTTTCCTGTGAGAGAGAGAGAGATGAGAAAGAACATAATACTGGGGTGCTAGGGAAGTGAAGAGAATCTTAGAGGAGTTAGGGGAGAGGAAACATATGATCCAAATAGAATTTATGAAAATTGTTTTAATTAAAAATAAAAAATACTTAAGTTTTTAAAAAGTAGACAAAGTTGAGTGATAAAACAAAATGATCTAATCTCTGATAGAAAATATTAAACAAAATATATTAAGATTTAAACATTTCCAAGTATGTTGAAGATAGTATTATGTTTTGTTTTATATTATTACAGAATTATATTTTTCTATTATGTGTTTCCTTATATTTGCATATATTTCAAAATGTTGAGAAAACTGATTTTGGCTACTAACGAAACACAGTATTTGGAATCTAGAGAAACAGAAATACAGTTATATGGTATCAATAATGTTCTCGGTGATCTTGAATTTTGAATTAGAAATACAAGTAGAAAGTCATGAGGTATTTTACAAAATTATCATAGACATTTCTACATAAAGGCAAGAAAGTAATAACAACTGTCATATGAAGGAACATACCTTTTCTCATATGTCTTCTTTAAATATAGTTACACATACACACAGAAACACACACACACACAGAGAGAGAGAGAGAGAGAGAGAGAGAGAGAGAGAGAGAGAGAGAGAGAACCTGGTACTTAGGTTTATCCTAGTCTGAGCAGAAACTGTTAAAAATGAGTATTCATCAAGCACTTTATTTCTTGAAGACTAGTAGTTTTATAGCAAAAGACTCTAGGCGGCAATGTGAGTAGATATCAATTGATAAAAGGCATGGGCATTTGTCTACATCAAGAATATTAAACTGATCGTAGTGAAATTCAGTAACAAGGCAAGAGGACTTTGATTTCAAAGTCATTGTGTACTATATAGTCAGATCCCATTGATCACGATTTTTAGAAAAAAGCTTGGTGTGTTGGGTCATGATTATAATACATACATACATGTATACATTCTTACATACATACTCTCTCAATCACAATTTACAAACATATACATGATATATATATATATTCTATATATGTTATATATACTCTTTCTAGGAATTTGAGACTCATCAACTTACTTTAATTGGAAAATTTTATTTGGATCTAAGTTATTAAATAAAAATGTAAATGAATCAAAAGTGAAAATTCTAGATATTTGATGATGTTTCATGAATTACTAATATTAAAACATATTAATGGCTGTTTTACTTAGAAAATAGAAGTCCATGTATCTAAGAGTTTCATATTGAGATATATAGTCGTGGTAATGTTTATTTGCCATTTGCTTCAGCATAATTAAGGTTATAGGAAAGTAGGTTGTTATATATAAAATTACTTAAATTTGGACACTGCTGACTATGAGTAGAAAAAAATACTATTACTATAACTGTGTGTTTTATGAAATTTTTTAATAACCTAATTTAAAATGCTATAGCAATTTTTGTTCTATAGTCAGGGTAACGGATGATTGTCTTGTGAAATCCTGGGAAGTAAGATATTTTCATATCTTAGCTTTTTATCAGTCAAGTTAGATATTGGATTTTTCCTCTATATTAATTCACAGATATGCATATAAAATGAATTCAGTTAAATATTATTAAACTTCTTTAGCTATCAGTTCTGCCCATTCTTTCAAGACGTGCATTTAAAGTAACAATTAGTTTATCAGTTTAGTTATGGCATGTCCATGCATTTAAAAGTAGCAGGTTTATGGGTAAAAAGACCGTGTTAAAATGTTTGGCTGCACTACATTATTTTCAAGCACTTAGAATCACTGTGCACACAGTTTCCACTCCCGCCACGGGAACTGAGGATTGAGGTTTACTCTGGCTCTGGTCTAGAGTGTGATGCTTCTCACACAAGCCACTAACTTGTCTCTGTCAAGGCAGAAAGCCTGTGAAATTGAAACCATCTGAGTTCATCACTGCTTCATTCCTTTTCTATTGGAAACTGCTCTATTATGTGGCACTGCCTAATAGGAGACCAGGTAGCAGTGCTGTTTGAAAGCATCAATTTGTCTTGAAATCAAATTCTAGCGAAAATAACTCCTGGAAAATTTATGCTATTGAAAGTTATGTTGTAAAAACTACTGCTGCTATCTTCATCTTGCAGTTTTTTATGATTTATTATTATTCAGAGAGGAAATTCTCACTGATTGCATTAAAATTAAAGCTAATTTGTGGTATGATATCTTTATATATGGAGTGTGATGGATTTCAGCCATAAATTATAAGTTGTGTTCAGATATTTATGCTATACAATTTGTTGAGTAAAATATGTATTAGTGTGAGGTTTAGATTTCTGTTATAAAAACGTCACAAATGGAGTACACACAACTGGAACAGAAAACAGATGAGCCTTGTACTCTCCACCCTTTGAAACTCAATGCATCCACTCAGTTCACACCAGCAGCCTTGTACCCCAGTCGTGACCAAAGGACAGCAGATGGAAAATATTGACCACATTTCATTGTTTTTTTGCTATCAAAGTTCCAATATGTCAGTAACAAAGGCCGAAGCTATGAGGCTATTACTCAGTACTGTGTCACAAGGCGGCAGACACTACTTTGTGGCTCATTGATTATACTGATGAACTTCCACTCTGGGAGGAACAGCAGTTTAACTGACATGAATTAACATATATAGTCATGACAGATTTATCTGTCTTTATAAAGGATTTCAGTCATCTTTTAGCCCAGGGGTTAACTGAAGTCTGACTAATTTATACAGAATCCTACCTAACAGCATATTAAAGAGGGACTTTATCTCACAGCAATGAAGAAGCAGCTATGAGTCTACGACTATTGACTCTACTCATCCTGTTAGTACTGTTACAGGATTAGGAGGGTGCTTCGGATTTAGAATGGCACCTTTCCATTAAAAGACTCATACAGAGTTTTCAAGTAGAATTTCTATCGTGAGAACATCCAGTGATGTCTCCTAGAGCATGGCATGCACACTTAGTAATAATTCCAAACCATAAATATGTGTCATATTCCATGGGTAATATTCCTAAGTGTTCAGAAGCTTTCTCTAAAAAAATCTCTTTCTCTCTCATACACACTTGTATTTTCTGGAAGTCTGTTCCAATAAACCATGCTTATAAATCTGGAGCTTCAAATCTATTACTCTATTTCCTGTGAACAGGCCCTGAAACATTAGATTTAAAATAAAAGTTAGTTTGGGTTTCTTAGTTTAAAGAAATTTAAATAATTTATTAACCCATTATTAGCTTTATTTTGTAAGGTTAATTTCACCCTCTACAAAGAAACATTATTATGATCCTCTTTCCCAATTTGTTAAGTACTGGCTTTTGAATGCAAGTCTGTACATATTATATATTTAAGTCTGTCATATCAAGTAAGCCTCATATTCTCAGTAAACCAGCTAGAAAATTTAAAGGAATACTGCAGTCCATGTTTGACACAGACTCCAGAAAATAATTTTCCCCTGAAAATTGTAGAAGATACTATATATATATATATATATATATATATATATATATATATATCACTGTACAACCAAAAGTCAGATAAAAATAACATGATGTGAAAAATTGCCTTCTATACATTTGGCACTTCAAATATCAGAGAACATCTACTGACATTCCACACGTATTTAAAATTACTTTAAAATCGTTCAATTTTTATAATAATACCGTGTGCTTTAAAATATCTCGCTCAAGCTTGTTATTTCTTGATTCATTTATCTAATTCCATAACACAATAAATATTTTTTATAATTCAGAAATAGCTTCTTAATCTCCAAAATACAGATATTTCTTTTAGATGTCCTAGACATTTTATTCAGTGTACTTTTGCCTACATTATTAATCATTATTGACTTTACCATAGTTTAGACCTTAGAGGAAACAATGTGCATTTTTGCAAGATTTCCACAGGTAGTTATATGACAATATGAGAATTTCTGTTTTAGAGAAGAAATAATTCTGGATCTATTAGAGCAAAGTGTTCGATTTACTAGAGATGATCTTCACTTAGATGAAATTAAACATGCCACAACAAGGGACCCAGCTGATCTCAACATAGGACAACCAGACTTAACATTTTCTCCAACAGACTGGAGTAATGTGTAAACTAAGGGCTTTTAACTTGTCCCTGAACACAAATATAATCTCTGCCATGTTTCACCCCACCAGTTCTGATAGAGACTGTGTATTTTAATCATTACAATACAGACAGTAAAAGTAGTTGTCTGTATTTTCTGAGTAATGAACACCTTGAATAGTATTTTAAGAATTGTTTCTGGTACTTCCCTGAGTTTACCTTCTTTGTGTTTCCAGAGTTGCTGTATTGATCCTATTCTGTACCCCTTCCCCTGGCTACAGATGCTCCATTGGCAAGCATCTAGATAAACAGAATCTCAGGATCTCTCTGGTAATTTTGGAAATTTGAAGACTGTGATAGTCTGGATTAGGGCTAGCAACATACTTACTGGGAGATGTCTGTGGTCACTCTTTTTCGGTAGTAAGAAGAAAAAGAAGTTACATGGAACGGATAACCTAAACGTCAGAAATCACAGAAAAACAGCTTACAGGAAACAGAGAACTTGTGTTTTCTAACAGTAATCAAAGCATGCATTCTAGTCTAAGATTACTGCATGTTTTTTCGACAATCCAGGATATCCCACTGTGTGAGTAAATTTTTTTGGTTTTCTCAGCTTGTTCAAATTACATTTCCTAAGAAGACCTTGAAACGCTAAGCTTTGTGAAGACAAAACTGCTGTGTACTCCATGCTTTTTCCACAGCAGTTAACACAATTCCTGATATCAATTGAGCACATAAAAGAATTAGTAATCAATTTGGTAAATGAAAAATATCCATATCTGCATTGTTATCTCTTAATATATATGTTTGATTAAATTCTCTAAATTATTTTTAGACTATGCCCTAACTTCAACAAATTCAACATCATCTTTGTGTGAAGTTGCTGATTGTGTCAACTTAACACCATCTTTGCCCTGGCATTTGGCCCACTGTTTCCTGCAGGACATTAATTTTGTCTTATTTGAATTGTTATAACCATACTCTCTTCACAGTTTTACACTCATGTCCTGGGTTTGGGTGATCAGAATGTCTCTCTATGCTATACAAAAGAATTCTTTTCAGAACAGATGCAGTTCCTGATTAGTTCACCAAGTCATCCTTGGAAGTTTTTCTGTAGGAATAATTAAAGGAAACTATTTTTAATATGATATGAGTTCATCTGATTATCAGGGTATAAAGATTTGCCTCCAAGCCGGGGACCTGGGTCAAATAATCTGGTCCCATAGAGAAGGAAAAAAACAGTTCATTCTAGCTGTCCTCTATCAGTCGCATGCTCACCCTAGCATGTGTACTTGATATACAAGCAAACGTATACTGTATTAATTAATCAATTACATGTTTAAGATGTAACAACTAGCACTTGGATTCTTTTGGTTAAAAAAAAAACTTTACACTAGAGGACTCTTAAATGGCTTAGAGAAACATTTAAAGAAATGTTCAGTGCCCTTAGCCATCAAGGAAATGCAACTCAAAAACTATTTTGAGATTCCATCTTACACCTGTCAGAAAGGCTAAGATCAATAACATAAAGGACAGTTTATGTGAATGAGGATGTGGAGCAAGGGAAATACTCCTTTATTGCCCGAAGGTGTTCAAACATGTACAAAAACTATGGAAATCAATACGGCAGTTTTTCAGAAAATTGGGAATTAATCTACCTCAAGACTCTGCTATATTACTCTCAGTCATGGACCCAAAAGATGCTCCATCATACCACAAAGACACTTCCTCAGCTTGCAGCTTTATTCATAATAGCCAGTAACTAGAAACAACTGAGATGTCCTGCAACCACAGAATGGATATAAAAAAATGTGATACATTTACACACTGTAATATTACTCAGCTGTTAAAAAAATGGCATCATGAAATTTGTAGGCAAATGAATGAAACTAGAAAAAAAATATCACCATGAATGTAGTAACCCAGACCCAGAAAGTGATTTGTACTTACTTATAAGTTGACATTAGCTGTAAAAGATGACCATTCTACAATCCACAGACACAGAGAGGTTGAGTATCAAGTAGAATTCTGGGGCGGGGGGGTGCATGGTTTTCCATGAGAAGGGGAAATAGAATAGATTTTGGGGGAGGATGGGGGGTGGGTGGGAATGGAAACTGGAGGAATCAGTTGCAAGATGGAGGGAAGGGAAGAAAAGAGTGTTGGGAGAGACAATTGGAACTTGGGGATGCTTTATAGGGCTTTGTGGAAACCTAGTGCAATGGAAACTACCCCTCCTATGAAGGCTACCCTAGGGAGGACTCCTAGCAATGGAGTATATGGAGACTGAACCAACCATCTTCTATAACCAGGCAAGGCTTCCAGTGTTGGGACTGGGAAACCAAACAAATCGCAAAACCCAGCCACAAAACTGACCTACAACCTGTCCTGCATGCAACATGTGGTAGACCAATGATGGCTGTGATGTGGGAATGGCCAACCAATGACTGGTCTAACTTGAGGCACATTCCACTGTAGGAAGCCCAGACCCTAGACTGCCTAGATGGCCAGGAACCAGAGGCTGGATAAGCCAGTGACCTATTGTAGAACCAAACATGACTGGATAAAAGAAAAGTGAAATGATTCCTAATAATATTCTTTACTTGTAGACCAGAGTTTAGCATAATTGTCTTTAGAGAGACTTCATCCAACAATGGATAGGTGTAAAGGCAGAGACCTAGCATCAAACATGAGGTAGAGTTTAGGGAATCCTGGGACAGTGAGAGAGGAAGGATTGTAGGAGCAAGAGGGTCAAAGACACCAGGAGAGCATGGCCCACAGAATTAATTAAGCAAGGTTCTTCAGGTCTTACAGAGAATGAACAGATAATTAGAGAGCCTGCATGGGACTGAGCTGGGTCCTCTGCATATACGTGTGGTTGCTTAGCTTAGGGTTTTTATGGAACTCCTAGCAGTGGGAGTGGGGGTGTCTCATATTCCTTTGCCTGCTCTTGGAATTGCTTTCAACCTACTGGGTTATGTTGCAAGGAGGGGTTACTTGTTGTCCTAGCCGCCCAGCTAGCTTACCCCCGAAATCACCACACAGAAACTATATTAATTAAATTACTGCCTGGCCCATTAGCTCTAGCCTCTTATTGGCTAACTTTCACATCTTGATTTAACCCATTTCTGTTAATCTGTATATCATCATGAGGTGTGGCTTACCGGGAAAGATGCAGCATGTCTGACCTGACAGCTCCATGGTGGCTCTCTCACTCTGCTTTCTTCCTTTCAGAATTCAGTTCTGTCTTCTTCAGCTACCTAAACTAAGTTCTGCACTATCAACTAGGCCAAGGCAGTTTCTTTATTCATTATCCAATAAAAGCAACACACAAACAGAAGGAACTCCTACACCAGGGTTATCTTGTCCAGCCTTGATATAAAGGTTTGTGCCTACTCTTACTGCATCTTATTAGACAATGTTTAGTTGCTATCTATGGCAGGCCAGTCTGCCTTTTTCTGAAGGTAAATGGAGGAACAGTGGATCTGAGGGGAGAAGGGACATCGGTGGAGGGGATTGATGGGACTGGGAGGAATTTAGGGAGGTGTGGCTGCCATTAAAATGTATTGTATGAGAGAAGAATAAATAAAAATATGAGGATGCTATAACAGTAATGACTAGTGCAAGGGCAACTAAAGGTATTATGCATTTAATTCTTTTAGTTCTCAGAATAGTTTACATACAGTTTTATTGTTTGAAATAGTTCTTCAATATCTATGTAGCTACACAATACACATGCAGAAGCACACACACATACACATACATGCATAAACAAAAATCTATCACTAGTTGAAACCTTATAATATTTTTTTTGTTTTGTTTTGAGACAGGGTTTTTCTCTGTAACAGCCCAAGTTGTCCTGGAACTAGCTCTTGTAGATCAGGCTGGCCTCAAACTCCCAGAGGTCTACCCACATTTGCCTCCAGAGGGCTAGAATTAAAGGCATGCATCATCACTGCCCAAATAATAAAAAAAAATTTAAGGAAACAAAAGTTTTGAGAAGCAATTTGGTGATAGATTTAGTTGTAGTAATATATCTTCATGGCATAACACCTTGATATAATAAAGGACGAGAAAATAGCTTAATTGTTCTTGTATTATAAGTTAACCATTTGAGGAAAAGTATCTTTCCAATGCGTGGTAAAAGTCATAAAGGGAAGTGAGAGCAGAATGTGTGTAGAATGTGGGGACTCGGTGTCATGGCAAGAAGAGGGGGTTCCAGGAGCCAGCAACATCAGGAGGAATTCCCACACCAGCTACTGCTCAGGGACCTTTAGAACACAAGTGATTCTTTTGGACTTAGTACTGTGGACCAGAGAAAGTTGAAGAGAAAGCTTTACTTTTTTTTCTACAAAAATACCAATAGAAATAATACACAAAGCAAAAATATTGTAAATAGTAAATAAAGTCACAGAAATAGTTTTTAAATATATTAAACTATTGCTCAGAAGTTAAAATAACCAGTTAGAAAATAAAGTGAAATTGAAAAAAAGTGTAGTACCACCGGTATAAGAATCCAAAAGAAACATATGACAATAAATGTCATCAACTACCTGAATAAATCTTTACATTTATATTGTAGAGCTAAAAAGGATTGAATAAATGGAATAGAATACTGGCTTTCGTTTTTCTTGAGACAGTTTCTCTTTTTAGCTTTGGAGCCTGTCCTGGAACTCACTCTGTAAAGTAGGTGAGCCTGGAGCTAACAGAGATCTATCTGTCTCTCTAGAGTATTAAAGGTGTGTACCACCAACTCCCAGAAAATACTTTCTTTTATGTAATAGAAATGAAAGTGACAATTATCCTGATTAAATTATGTAATTATTGATCAGAGGTCTATAGTGATTAATTGTTCATATAGAAGAATATATGTTCAGAAAGTCCAATAGCTGCTGGAAAATCTAATTTCACTCTATATTAAATGTACATTAAATATGTGTTAAAGCTATAGCAGTCGAATCAATATTTAGCATGCTAATGGAAGGATAAGAATGCAGGTTTGAGAAAGTCGTACAATATATTAAGAAATACATTCCAATAAGAGAAAGAAAATAGAAAGCATCACTTAAATCACTGTGAAAAATAGACTCATTGATGAATGATTTCAAGTTAACTAGTCTACATTTATTGAAAAAGAAAGGAAGATAGTTGAAAACATGTGATTTAATATGAAATATTTCATTTGAAAATAAAAATGTGTATTATGTAGAAGCAATACTATAAGCAAATAGATTCCAGGGAAAACTACATGAAATGTGTGTGAATATGTGGTGCTGTCAAAAAGTTAATTTGAATTTCCTAGAAGTAAAGAAATATTATACCTCAGGAAAATGAATAAAGAGTAGAAACAAGAGCGCAAAACAGTGGTAGAATGTCCAGTAAGCGAATGAAATATGATGCTGAAATTAAAAGACCCCTGGAAAGTGAATACCAGAAGCAGAATTTCCTTTAATGGACATTTGGGTGGGCTTGGAACTCACCTTATAGGCAAGGCTGACCTTGAAGTTACAGAGATCTACCTGTCTGTGTGTCCCAAGGGATGGTGTTAAAGGTGTGTTCCACCAGGTCTAGCTCTGCCACTTATCAGCATTTTAAGGAACATCTACTTTCTATTCAGTAACTTGTGACCGTACTGGGACCTTAATCACAGACCTGCTGGGATACAGGCAGGCAGGCAGCACAAGAGGTGTAGATATGCAAGGGGGAGAGGGAGCTGTGCATTTGAATACAGCCCAGCGCTTTTGAAAATGGAATATTTTGAGTTTCCATACAAGTCAACTAAATTCTCTAGACATGTACAAATGGTGACAAACAACTCTATCTCTTCAAATTGTTGGAATTTGTAATTTGTAACTAAATGGTGCATTGACAAGTAAAAACTGAACATAGAATTAGTAGATACAGCAATCTCACCTTGAGGTAGGTATACAAGTGAAGGATTTGAAATCCACATATCAGAGAAACATCTACACCACCATGTTCATTTTAGCATTACTCATAATAACAGAGAATAAAATCAACTTATATGTCTAAAGATCAATAAATAGATGAAGAATACATGCTGCACATGTATACACAAAAGGAAATTCTGTTATTTATAACAGTATAAATAAGCTTTAGAAGAGAAATATTACATATTGCTTATTTGGAAAATTGTTTCTCCAAATTCCCTTCAATGAATTGACATTCAATGAACTGCCTAACAATTATTATAGTCGGAAGTAATGATATAGACGATAATGCCTTACAAAATGAAAGATAACAAACACATGATACATTTCTGCCTGTGTAAAGAGTAAGGTAAGACTTCCAAATAATAACAGGGTTGCTTAAGCCAGAGACTTTCAAAATCATGCATATAAAATCTTAGTGTATTACTCACATAAGGATTAATTAAATTTGCATTTATACATAACAGGAGAATGTGTACTCCTTTTCTCTTGATTTCTTGGTAAGGTGTCCTTTTCTTGGTATTATGATTACTAATGTCCCCATCATTAGTATTGAGAATCAAGGTTACATATGAGACCATGCGTTTTGGTAGCACACTCACCTTTAGGCTCCAGAAAAAAAAATTCAAAGAAACATGAAGAAAATTTTTATAAATAGAGATTTTATGCCTGGAAAGATGTGTTGTAAACACTCTCTGCTACCTCTCAAAGGGATAAGCAGATTCTTTGTATACATATTAATTTAATAAACTCAGCAGGGTATAGATATAGATGTACATATTTATATATAGGTTGAACAATATGCGTATATAGTACATATATTATAGATAATAATATGAAGAAGAAGATGCCATCAATTTGAGGGGACTTGAGAAACATAGGAGGAGTTGCAAGGAGTTAGGAGAGGTGAAAATGATGTAAATACACTACTGATATATGAAATTATAAAAAATAAGATAATATTTTAATTAGTTTTTTATTTTTGAAATTATAAGAGTTAAACCATTTCCCCCTTCATTTTCCTTCCATGAAGCCCTCCTATGTATCTTAGTACTGGTGCATTATTCCCTGAGAAAGACGATTTCTCTTGCTCTACAAATTCTTAGTTGTCTATTGTTCTCAGCCTCTTCCTGCTTGCCATACCTGTATGTTGGACCCTGTTCCTGTTTCCTCATTGAGATCCATGAGTTTCCCTTTTAATAAAGACAACCTTAATATACCCTATTTGGAGCTATTGTGGGATTATTTGATTCATGTTCCTCCCATATGACATGTTCTGCTTTAAAGAAACTCCATGTAAGAGGAGGTTCATATGAAATACATATGATGATAAAGACTATGTGACTATGTGGCAGACTCCCAAAGACACGGTCCATCTCTTTGTAGGAAATATTCTCTTCCAAATAGATCCTTGAGTTGGTAGTGAATCAAGATGTTTTATTCATTTCTACCTTTTGTGTACATGTCATAGTCTTTACCTTAGATTTGTTTGCTTTCCCAAAAGTTGAATTCTTAACTTTTGAAGGCTTAAATTTCTAAAGTTCAGAATATCATCTTGCAGTGTGAATTGTGCCTTAAGTCATTATCTGTAGCCAATGCCCAAGTTCTCTATTTGGTGGCTGTAAGAGAAAGAATGAAATCTTCTAAATGGTTTTGTGAGAACTCATTGGTAGTGCTTCAGTTGAATGACTTCCCAGGAGGTTGAGTGTCATGCCTGTATACAGAGATGAGATGTATAACTTATGACTATGGCTTTGATCTGCAAGTTGAATGAGCAAAGACCTTTAGGAAGCTGGAGCTTCTGAGAATAGGTGACAGTTGTGAATGAATAGAGTGGGTTGTGTCCGTGTTGTGAGAAGGGAGCCCCCCATGTTAATATAAAAATTCAATACAGTAAATACAGTAAATACAGAACATATCACCATCATGCAAAATGAGTGCTTGTGTTGAGCCTTGTGTTGCTTGAAGGATGTTCAGGACTTGTTTCCCTTATATCCATTCTGGATTCTATAACATATGTTTCATGCCCAGGGTCATGATCTATACTACTTAGATGCATTCCAGTTTCACTATTTGATGATAGATCCATCAAAAAATAATGGGCCCAAATTGCCTTGTACTTAACCTATATTAATTTTGAGTATTTCTTTTTAGTCCTCAAATATGCTAATAAGATGTTTATTTTGAGTATAGATTATCTTATTAATTGAAAATACTCTACAATACTTAACTAAAAAATAAAAGACTATTGAAAGATAAAAGAAATGATTTATAAAGACCCTTAATGTCTAACAATATTTTTAATTGAAATTCTCTCAAATGTGACTTACATTTAATGAGGCACTGTATGGTAACACTGTTCCCAGAAAATGGCCATTTCTAAATATCATGACATTAAACCCGAATGTTCTGTGACAGCTTTAAAATATATTGCACATACACATTAAGGTAATGATCAGTAGATTTTTTTTTCTCGTAGACTCATTAGATTGATGCATGCTGAGGTAGGACATGGATTTCAGATCTCCATTGTTTTTACTGCTAGGCATTAAAATGTGAAAATTCATATACATAATAGATGAATAAATTGAATTAGAAAGTTATTAACAGCTTTTGTTCAAATTTTTGCATTAATATATTTAAATTCAGACTTGAAATTAAAAATTAAATCAATATCTTTTGTGATTGTAAACATGAATCAGAGTTAAAATTTCAGATTTTCAAATGATCATTTAGGTATTCACCATAATTCCTACACCATTGAAGTATTGTGAAAAATAAATATTCAAAAGAATTTGTACTGACCTCAGTAATGCCAAGAAAAGGGAAACACATGCATTCACGGTTTCACTGTGTTACACTGGAGAGAAAATAAAAATAGAAAGGGCTGCTGTGATTTCAGCATCCCTAGGAGAGCAGAAGATTGATTGTTATGGAGAGAGAAGAAAGCCAACATGATTGACATCAGTTATGGAAGAGGAACCACTGGTTATCAGTGGCTTGCTCCATAGAGAATACTAGAATATTTTTCAATAAGGCAATTATTAGCCATTCAGACAAAAAAAAACCCAAGAAAAATATTCATCTGCTGTGCACACAGATTTCCTCCTCAGGAAAAGTGGCCATGTCTAAGTCAGTTCAGGAAAGGAACCTTGCCTCTCCTGAGAATGTCATGTTCCAACCCTTAATCTGTGACTGTGCCATGTGCCCCCACCCCACTAGCTGTGTTGTTGCACTGTAGCCACTGACATTTTACACACTGGGATACTCCTGTCTAGTGTGTACTCTGGACTCCAGAACTAAGTTGTCTATGAGCACATCCTTACTACCTAAACTATTACAGCTACTGGGCATAGAAAGCCCCAACTAAAACTACAGAGCTATGAGATTCTGTTCAGAAGTGTCCCTGGCCTCCCACCACCTCACAATCTCCTATACCCCAGGCAACTCCTCTCCTGCCACTCAAGTCCTATTACAGTATCCTTTTCCCTGGTTCCAGGGCTTAGAGTATTAGCAAAGTGGTCACTATACAGATGCCTTGCTGTAGACACTGAATTCACCAATGTGATCTGGGGAATATCAGTTGAAAGATGCAGGTATTTTTGGGACACTTAAAGATAAAGTCATTAAACACTATTTTTTTTTGAGGAATAAATGACTTAAAAGAAAGTTGAAGAATATTTGTTTTGTATATAACTTGTTCAGAAAAGTAAATGTCATGCTGTTTGAAGGACAAAGCTGGTTAAATCAACATTAGACCACAGTTTGAAGAGCCAATTAAATAACTAACCATTGGTCACTTAATAAAAGGGATAGGTTCTTAAAAAAATCATTGATGGGCTATTTCATCTAATTTAAAGTCACAGAGTGATAAAACTTCCAGGGCATAGCCTATAGTGGATATTCATAATACACGTTACATGTATGCAGCACTTCAGTGAATGCAATGCTTAGTATAAGTGTCCACAATAGTTGAAAATTGGTTATGTGGTATTATACCCAAATAACTGGTCTGAACTGGTCTTTAAATTTGAGAGGGTTCAACATTGATTCTTATAGATTGTCATATCTTAGGGCCAACTTTACTTTTTTTGTCTCTGGGAATGACTTGCTCAACAAATGTTTTTGGTATGTACATTTTTCCTTTTTTTTTTTGCCATGATGACATGCTATGTTAATCAGAGAAACTGAGACTTTCGATGATAGCAAAAGGACCCAGCTACAATTGTGCTTTTCTCACAGTGGTCTTAACCAAGTACTATGAGGGCTGAGTCCTCCCTATGGACAACTGTCTCTAATCTAAGCATTAGTTACTGAATCTACACCATCTTTTCTGGTTGTTAAAGCCATGAACATTTTTAATGAATCACACTGAACATGAAACGTAAAAACATTTATATAGTCAATGGAAAAAAGTATGATCTGTATTGCATAAAGAAAACATAATAAATCCCACTGAACTATCCACGAAACTGAATCAATGATGCCCCATGCAATGACTTTAATTTGGTTGTTACTGCAAACTGCTAGGATTTAGCAGAGAAAGCTCTTTTCAGAGCTATACCCTCCATCTACAGTGTTCTGAAGCCACTCATAGCTACAGTTCCTTTCTATGTGCACACAGAAAGAGAATACAGTGACATCGTAGACAGCAAAAGTCTAAAATACTTCAACATCGCCAAGCTTTTTGAGGATACTCTCCTTTATATTCCCTCCAACTCATCCTCCCCAAATTCTAGTTCTATTTCAATAAAAGGAAATATTGGTTTCCTAAACATGACTATGTTTATAACTAATCAATCAACATTACTTTAGAGCAAACATTATGCAGTTCTGAGAATACTGAGCAACATACAAGTATTTAACTGCAATAAAACAAAACAAATGGGAATCTCTGGCATCATGACAGAGAAAGCAAACTGATTTCAATAGAAAATCATTCATGACTCAATATATGCAATTAGCTAAGGAAATTAGACATCTTCAGATTTATTAAATAAGGAATGTTCAGCTTTTCTTTTTCTCTTTTTGAGTAAAGAGAAATGTGATAATTTTTAAGAATGGGCTACAAAAATAGGCTCATATATTTGAATGCTTAGAGAATGCCCCAGTTTGAATTGGTTAGATGCTATCTCCTTATGGAGTGGTTATGGCCTTGCTTAGAAAGGCTTGCCATGTAGGAGGGTGTGTGCCAATCAGGTATGCTTTAAGGCTTTCGAGTGCCCAAGCCAAGCCCAAAAGCTCTCTTTCTTCCTGCTGCCTTTGGATCTGGATATAGAATTCTAACTACCATATCTGCCTGACGCTCCCATGCTCCCTGCCATGCTGATAATAGACTCAAACTCTAAAACTGTAAAGCAAGCCTCAATTAAATGTTTTCTTTTTATAACAGTTGTGTTAGCCATAGTGCCACCTAACTACAATAGAACATGAACTAATACAGGAAACTTTGAAAGACAAGACAGAGTTAAGACATTTTTCTGGGTGCTCACATTGTAAAGGAAGGAAGTTCTGAAGGAAGTAGATGAGCCACCAAAATACTACTTTCAGATTTGTCACAGCAGTGTTCTTCTGTTAAGTAAACAAACTAGAAGATGTGTTCATAATTTATATTTTATCATATTTTTATACTAGCTACATTGTTCATTTTGAATATAACTTGAAATTAAGTACTAGTATGTGACAAGAATATTTTTTAGGTGTTCCTTAAAGAATTGCTTCTCTCGAGCCAATTTCTTTCCTGGCTCAGTATCAGCCCTCACTTAGACTTGCAGATGAAATCTTTTATCTTCTCTCTCTCTCTCCATCTCTATATTTCTCTGTGCATTTTTCTGTGTATCTGTCTCTGTCTGTATCTGATCATTTTTCCACATTTCCAAGGATGGTTTTCTAAAGTTTCAATCTAACCTTATTTAGAGCTTTTGTGTATCACAGTGGGTAAAGTTTAGGTTCTTTAAGATGACACAGAATTTCTTAATATTTTGAATTTCCGTGGCCATTCAATTAAAATTTAAAGACATACAAAGCTATTAATTGTTTTTATAAATCTAGCTCATCTCCTCATTTTCTGTCATTTATGGGGACGAGAAGCAGGCCAAGGCATCCCAGGTTTATGTTCCAAGCTTTGGTGGATTGAGCATGCAGGTGATCACTTCATGGTAAGAAGCCTTGAATGTCACATTCAGTGCTTGACCTTTAGTTTGACAGCAGTGTTTAGCTTGTGACAGTTTTATGTCATTTGTTTTAACAACTTACTTAAAAGACTATGTCAGAACTGTGCAGAAATAAAATCATGGTTTGGAGACAAGAAGGAAAAGGATTTGAAAGCATGATACAATGATGAAGATATGCAGAAGTATATCCTGTGTCTCTGTATGATTATAAAAACCAGTAAACCTCAGTTCAAGACAATCTGTCTGAGAATTGAAACACAAGAAGATAAAAAGCATTAAAATTATTTAAAAATAACAGTCCACTAAATTTATTTAATCTAGCAATGTATAATTTAGCCAATGGTTGTGGTGTGACTTAATAGGTCCAGGAATCATAAAATGAAGTAAAGACTTCATCTTCTCATTGCATGACATTAAAATTGATAAGCATACTATATAAAGGATGTTTTCTACTGAATGGCTGATGTAGGTGTGTCTTTAAGGTCCTCAATAGTCTATGTGTTAAAGGCACAGATCGTGTGTGGTAATGTTTTGAGATAATAATTTTTTTATTCTTAGAAAATTTAATGTTTTTCCACTATTTTCAACATTTAGATTTTAGAATTCAGATGCATGATCCAATGCTTTGCTGTCGATCTCTATATTTACTTCCATCACTTACTGGATGAAGGGTCTATGATGACAATTAGCATAATCACCAATCTGATTATAGGAGAAGGCCCGAGTTCAGGCACCCTCTCCACTATTACTAGGAGCCTGAGCAGGGTCATCCTGTGGCTTCCTGGAAACTTCCCGAGTACCAAGTTTCTCTCTAACCCCACAAGTGGCTCCCACTATTAAGATATCTCTTTCAATGCTCTCCCTCTCCATCCATCCCCCAACTTAACCATTCCATTCCCTCATGTTCTCTTCCCTCATCTTCTCCCGTCTCCCCAACCCCCAAGTGTACCCAGGAGATCTTATCTATTTCCTCTTTCTAAGGCAATCCATGCATGGCCCTCTTAAGGTCTTCCTTGTTATCCAGCTTCTTAATAATAACATTTTTATTGGAAGGTCTTCAGGTTTGTTTTTGTCAGAGTTCTCTAGAGCAGAAGTGATACTATTATATGGTATAGAATTTATGATCATAGTGGATTTATTGTGTTAGCATACATAGTAAATATCTGGGCAGTCCAAAAATGGCCACCTGCACACTGGAAATACAGAAAAGCCATATTTCCTCAGTTCAAGAAGTCAGAAAACTCTGTTTCCAAGTCTGATCCTGAAGTCCACAAAGCTCTCTGAAAGTTTGCTGAGTTTGAGACGACATTGAAATCCTGAAGAAGTTGGCACTGAGTGTCTATGGGTAATGGAAAATGACAACCATGACAGACAGCTGATACTGAGTGACTGTGGGGAACTGTAGCAATGGTAGACGTCTGTCACTGAGTGTCCATGGCAACCACGACAGACAGCTGAAACTGAGTGACTAGCAATGGTAGACGTCTGGCATTGAGTGTCCAATAGTAGACATACTTGTCTGGGAATCACAGAGCTTGCTTGGATGAGCTGGCCCTCTGAACTTCTAACTTCTTCCATCTGGGCTCCTAGCCTAATTGAGGATATACCAACATTCAGAGTAGACTTCTTCCCTTCAGTAACTTTGCCACATGTCAAACATCTTTGCAAACATCCCATAAACCCGTTTGGTGTTGAAGGTCACTAGTCTGAGGCATCTCCCAAACAGTCAATACGGCAAGACTATCAAAGAGTTACTCAAGTTGTATCCTAGAAAGTAATTATGTGACTTGGGCTTGACCTTCACTCTTACATTTCCTCTTGGCTCCCCCCACATACTCCTCTCATGGTATTCTGCTTCCACGTGGATTCAAAGCAAAAGGACTAATTCATTATGAACTAAAATGCCCAAAGTGGGGAGGCAATATAATACTGATCCCTTCAGAAGTTTTATCTCAAGTGTTCATTATAGCTACAGAAAGTTTAAACACTGAGATATATCATTTTTCCATTCTAAAAATAAATGGGAAGCCTGAATGGAGAGCTTTATAGAACATTATTATTTACAAATTATTATATATATTAATTATTTTATAAGTATTAAATAAAATAATTAATTATTTTATTAATTAATGGTTGGGTACTATGTGAGACCACACCAAAAATATTTAATGCTGCATTGTTCTGGTGCCATTTATTTTGCCAATAACAGAGATAACTACATAAATTTCAAACAACAACTAGAAATTCTTTCCTGTAAGTTTAAATATTGGGACTTTATAATTATTGAGTTCAAGGAGAAAAGACTAATTTTAAGATAAATATTTAGCTGTCAAGTTTAATATTATAGTAATATGCAGCTTAAATTTGCTGGAGAAAGATTTATTGTTTCTAACAAGCTATCATGGTCTTCTGTGTTTCCTATTTCTAAAACATATATGCTGTACTCCAGCTATAGGTGATTCTATGTTTATATTTGTAAATATTTGAGATGAAGAAACTTAGAATTTTGATCCTGTGTGCAGAAAATAAAAATTCTATATGATAGCAAATTTAAAGTCAACATGTGCAGATTGAAATGATCAACATGAGAAAATATTTGATCCAGAAATTGTTCACACATGCAATGTCAAGGGGACTGTGATGTTATACTCAAACTTTAATGGCTTAAAAGCACTTCTGGGGAGTTTGATTCTGAAAGATATAATTACTTTCATAAGTCACTGTTGGGAGCAGTGAGCCCCCAGATCCTGAATTTCTTGTAATCCCCTGATCTGAGTGCCTACAGCTGCTCTGAGTATGAGACCTTCAGGAGTTCCTGATGGCAGGAGAGTGGTTTCTCGTGGGTTTGGCTGGGGCGTGGCTATCTCTATATAATCTGCCCCTGAACACAATAAAGGGGGCATTCTTGGGGAATTCAGGGATGACCCGTGTCACTGTTTCTCTGTGTGTGTTTGTGTATTTTAACCTCCAGCCCCTTGCCCGAAGCTTGGTAACTGGGTGCCAGTACACCGAGAGCAGTCACGGGGGCGTGGTGTGCGGTTCAAGTCATATTGCTGCACAATACAATTATGGTATTTTGTTGTGTAAATCATGAGCATTTCCAAGTAGACTGAGTAGTGTTGGGAGATGACTCATTATTCTATCTATCTCTGTTAATAAAGAGTCACTGGTTCAACAGACAGCCTGTCCTTGTTATCACAAGCTGGTTATGGTGCCAGCCACTTTGTAAATCATGAACTCGGGCCATCAAATGAAGACTGTTCTCGGGCTAGAGAATCATGACCTGTCCTACTTTTCATCCTCAGTCCAAAACATAAAGTAATAATCCATCTCGAAATAGTAAGAAGTTGAACTAAAAGACTCCTCAATTTAAAATTTATGTTAATTATTAAATAATAATAAAGGTATTTGTACTTCAAATTGTACTTATATAGTAGTTCCATAACTGAATAATTTATAAAAATTAAAATATGCTCTTCTATTAATTGAGTCATTAGATGTTATGTACAGCAATCTTCAATTCATGCCTATCATAATATGTGTACTCAGTGTGAAAACATAATTATAACATTCCGTTCTATGGCTCAAATAGGAACAAGCTTCCGTTTGAGATCCCCAGCTTTAAGACACAGATAAGTGAACACATGGCACGAAACACATGCCACTGCTCACCAGAATCCGTGAACTACTCAGACCTAAGAACTTTTTCAATCAATATTTTTGTTTCTCCAAAGTGTTTTGGTTAAATGAAAGTGAGTTTCTTTTTTTTTTTTGTTTGTTTTTTTTTGTTTGTTTGTTTTTTGTTTTTCGAGACAGGGTTCTCTTGCTTTGGAGCCTGTCCTGGAACTAGCTCTTGTAGACCAGGCTGGCCTCGAACTCCCAGAGATCCACCTGCCTCTGCCTCCCGAGTGCTGGGATTAAAGGCGTGCACCACCACCGCCCGGCGAAAGTGAGTTTTTTTTGTGGGGAAAGGGCTGGAATAAAGAGTCACTGATAACAAGGTTTGGAAATGAAAACTAGAATATTTATGCTCCTACAATGTTGCAGGATAAGAATGACCTGTTCTCACTGCTTGCACTCACTGGTTTGACTCTTCTTCACCCAAACAACCATAAGTAGGGAGAAACAGAAAAATAATTGTAAGTGTAAGAGATCATTAGAAGTATGTATAGAGATGACTTTACAATGGCTTAACGTTTGGCAATATTAATCCTTATCTGGTGAAGGAATAGAGATTCAGGCCCAGAGACACTACTGTGATTCAAATATATCCTTGTAAAATATTGGTGTTGAAATTTTAATGTCTAAAATACAAATAGAGACAAGACCTTTAGAAGTTAATTAAGGTTAAATGAGGTCATTGCACTGGAACACGTGGTAGTATTAGTAGCCTTTTTTCTCTTATTTTTATTTTTTTATATTATTTTTTTAATAAATCTCATTTTACATTCTAACCACAGTTCTCCCCCTACCCCTCCTTCCCCGGCTCCCAGTCCATCCCCCATCCACTGCTCATAACAGGGAAAGGGCTCTGAAGGGGAGTCAACAAAGTCTGGTCCATTAACTTAGGACAGAACCAATCCTCTCCCCCTACATTAAGGCTGAGCACGGCATCCCACCATAGGGAATGGGCTCCAATAAGCTAGCTCATGCGTAAGTGATAGATACTGATCCTACTGCCAGGTGCCTCACAGATAGTCCAAGCTCCACCACTGTCTCCAAGATACGGAGGACCTAGTTCAGTCCATGAAGGCTTCACAGGTCTCAAGCTAAAGTTCATGAGATTCCATGAGCTTGGTTCAGCTGTCTCTGTAGATTTTTCCATCATTACCTTGACCTCCTTTGCTCATATATTCCTTCCTCTCTCTCTTCAGTTGGATCCTGTTGGGCCAAAAATATCTCAGGGCCTGTACCTTGAGGTCTATAGAACAGAAAAAAGGTTGGCTTGAGTTAAAGACCTATACTTCAAGGCCTGTAGGACAAGTTTGAGTGAGGGTGAGGCAGCAAAAACTAGGTAGATGCCCCTCCAGTCAGAGGGAAGGCTTGGCTGTCTCTCATTGACTGGAGGTACCCCCACATCTCACCATGTCACTTAACATGTATGAGCTGATGCTCACAGTAATAAACTGAGTTCCTGCTTTGCCTCGAATCCCTAGCACATCTGATTGTCCTGTATTGTGAGTATTTGGAATGGGTGGATTGTACACTCACCTTTCCCTGGTGAATAAGGGGTCTCAGGAAGCCTAGTAGCTTCCCAGAGCTAGGTCTGGTGCTTGGTTGTGGATCTCTGCATTTGGTTTCCTCAGTTATTAGTTGAAGGCTCTATGATGTTAGTTGGGGTATTTACCAGTCTGATTACAGGGAGGAATTCGAGAGCACCCTTTCCACTATTGCTAGGAGTCTTAGTTATGGCCATCCTTGTGAATTTTGGGGAATTTCCATTGTACCTTGTTTCTCCCTAACCCCATAGTGGCTCTCTCTATCAAGCTATCACTTCCATTACTCTTCTACTTCTTCCTTATGTCCCCAAATCATCTTGTTTCCTCATTGCTCATTTTTCCATACCACTCCCTTTAATGTACCCCCTGCCCAGTTTACTCAGGAGATCTCATCTAATTCTACTTCCCTAAGAGGGCAACCCATGTGTCCCTCTTAGGGTCTTCCTTGTTAACTAGTTTCTCTGGAATTGTGAATTGTAGTCTGATTATGCTTTGTATTATATCTAACATCCACTTATGAGTGAGTACATACCATGTTTGTCCTTCTGAGCCTGGATTGACTTTCTCCATATTTTTTCTAGTTCCATTCATTTGTCTGCAAATTTTATGATATCCTTCTTTTTATACAGCTGAGTAATACTCCATTGTGTAGATGTACCAAATTTCTTTATCCATTCTTCAGTTGAGGGCCATCTAGGTTTTTTCCAGGTTCTGTCTTTTATGAATAATGCTGGTATGAACATTGTTGAGAAATTGTCCTTGTGATATGATTGAGTATTTTGGGGGCATATCATCAGGAGTAATATCGCTGGGTCTAGTGGTAGGTAAATTGATTGCTAATTTTCTGAGAAACTACCATACTGATTTCCAAAGTGGTTGTAGAAGTTTGTATTGTCAACAGCAGTGAGGGAGTGATTCCCTGACTCCACATCCTCAGCAACATAAGCAGTTATTCGTGTTTTTGATCTTAGCCATTCTCACAGGTTTAATATGGTATCTCAGACTTGTTTTGATTTGCATTTCCCTGATAATTAAGGATGGTGCGTAATTCCTTATACGTCATTCAGCCATTTTAGATTCTTTGACTGAGAATTTTTTGTTTAGACCTGTACTCCATTTTTTATTTGGATAATTTGGTATTTTGATGTCTAGTTTCTTGGGTTCTTTATATATTTTGGAGATCACCCCTCTGTCAGATGTGGGGTATGAGAAGACTTTTCCCACTCTGTAGTCTATCATTTTGTCATATTGACTGTGTCCTTTGCCTTACAGAAGCTTTTCAGTTTTAGGAAGGCCTATTTATTGATTGGTGTTCTATAAGCTTCTTGTATCATTTTAGGCATTTTTTAGGTTGGGACAGCTCTTCTGTGATTTTGTTGAATACCTTTTTCTGTGCCTTTGAGCTGGCATTCTTCTCATTCTTATTTCCCTATTATTCTTAGGTTTGGTCTTGTCACGGTTTTATAAGAAGAGAAAAGAGGGAGACTAGATCTGTCTCCCTGTGTGATGTCAGTTACTATGATATGATGCAGTATGCTTGTGACATACTTTTGGACTTCCCAACTTGCAGGGAAACCAACTAAATATACCTCTGCTCTTTATAGATTATCATATTGAGGTAGTGTGTGACAGAACCATAAAATGGACTAAGACAGGTACAAAGCTGGGGACTCTTTTCAGGAGTAACCTTTTTTTTTTTTTGAGTTGGACAAAAGAATTTTATTTTTTTATAGGGATGTGGAGGAAGGGTTAGAGTTCACCTGGAGTTCAGTAGCATTAGGATTTGACTCTCATCTCTGCACACACTAAGCCGGGGTGGCTGCCACAGCCCTCTATGTATAAGAAGGGGATAAGAAAAGACTCTTCTCCCATCCTGAAGTGGCCCAGACAACCTTTCTGTGCCACAATCATCAAAACCGGGTCCCGTTTCGCTTTTCCCCGAAGGACAAGCTTAGAAAGAAGGAGCTGACCACAGGGCTGGCCCTGAGGTGACAGTGCCGCTGTGACAAGCCTGGGCCTCTGCTGGCAGCAAGTCTCTGGCTACCCAGCAGGTCTCAAGCTGCTTGGCCATGGACCTCCAGATCTGTACCTACGCTCTCATTCCAGAGTGTCAGGAACAACCACCACCAGAGGTTTAAGAGAAACACAAGCTTCCGGAGCCTGGGCCGGAGGACCCTGGAAGCTCAGCTGTTCTTCAAAAGCCACTGGGATCCGCAAACCCCACAGGCGGCATCCCCCCACCCCCCGCAACAATTCTGGTATACCTTTGGTCTTGAGTCCTTGAAATAAGAGCTCCGTCCTTTACTTCCCAAGGAAGTAAACTTGTTGTTTAGCTTAAACTGTGCTGGATGGTGAAGGGCCACCTTTTCCTCTTGTCAATTTAATAGCCTGCCAGCTATAAATGAGCAGGACCAGGGCAGTGCTCTTGGTCCATGCCAGGACGGTCCCTGAAACAAAAGAACTCACCTACAACTAATAGAACGCTAATTATTTCAAGAGAAGCTGGGACAGGAGGGAATAAAAGGGGCAAGTGAATGAAGGCACGGGGAAGCGTTGTGTCTGTGCACAAACATGGCCTGTTAAACTGTTCTCACAGTGTCTAGGACGATGGATGACCTTAAGGATAAAGACAGGTCCTGGTAGAGGGAACTTACAAAGACACTGAACACTGTCGTCTGTCTGCTCCAAGGCTCTCAGGGAACGGACACTCAGACATTTGGAGTTTTGGGGCACTGGGGCTTCTGCACAGGGGCCATTGATTACCGGAACATCAGGCCTCTTCGCTGGGGTACTGACCACGTCTTTGAGGGACTCCAGACCACAGGCCCTCTGGGTTCAGGTCTTGTTTCCACCCATGACTCTTTCATCTCCAGCGACCTTGAGTGCGCTAAATGTCTTGATAGAGGAGGTCATATCTGGGGATATTCTTGGGATCAATAAAACTTTGGACAATAAGTTTTCCCCTCATTGCTCCCCGGTAGATGACTTCAATCAAATCCACGAAGTCTTGTTTGGTTTTGAAGCTTCCTACAAATTTAGAGTGATCCGGCGACCCACAATCCACTTTCATGTGCTGCCTATTGAAGAAAAACACAGCAGAGGGAATATAACTGATGTCAAAATACTGCGTGTAAACCGGAGTGTGGTCCACATCTACCAGCAAAATAGCCGCCATTGTACTGAGGTCAGCAGAAGTCTTTGAGAGAATGTCATCCAGCTGCAGACAGACAGGGTCCTCACCCCTCCCAAACCCGAGAACCAACACCTTCTCCGCAGTGCTTTTGATGGCCTGGTCCACTTCTTTCTTGTAGTCAGTTTGGGCAAGAGGAAACTCATCTGGAAAAATCCCAGTGGGAGTCTTCACTACCAATTCTGCGAAGTTTACAGGCTGTTTAGATGAAGTACATGAGTCCATCGTGCCCCAGTCAGGAGACCAATAAGCAGACCAGGAGTAACCTTTTAAGTAAATGTGATCGTAGAAGCAGTTCCTGTCCAAACACTAAACAGGAAGCAATGTATAGGATTTCTGATATGCGTAGTTAAGGGAAACAAAATTATTTTCTTCTCTGCTATTAGTTTGTATGAATAGAATGATGATGGTAAATTGAGACATTTCCCCCAGCGTCTGAGGTAGAATTTCCATGGATAGGTTGCAAAGCAGTGAGCTAGTAGGGGTCTGGGTCATCTGACGTCATGGGGCAGATTGGCTTAACAGACTATCCTCAAGTATCTCTTCTTGCTGGGGTCATTGTTAATATTTCCAATCTTAGAGAAGTCACAGAAATTAATACAACACAGAATATAAATAATGTTAGGAAAATCCGCAAATCATAACCTGGAGAAAGGGATGATTTTAGACTCTAAAGGAGTTGTCTGACTTGAACATATAAATAGCAAATACACTATCCAACAGACTTTCTGTAATGATAAATAATTTCTGTGGTCTAATTCAATATTAAGGCTCTGAAGAAATATGTAGATGTTGAATAATAGGTAATAGGTAATACTTGGGATTTTAAGTTTCAGAAAAATTAAAAATATTCAAAATTTGAATCAATACACATTATAAAATGCTTTCCACACTGGGCCACACAGCTATAATATACATGTGCTTATTATTTGGCAATTAAACTCATAAATTCTATTTCCTAGCCATATAAATTATGTAAATGGTGTTATTAATAAACTGCTTGGAGAAAATGACTAATATGTATGTTTGGCAGTTAAAAGAATACAAGCTTTCATTTCTTTAGATTGTACCACACTTAAATTTTAGACATTAAAATTACTCTGAGTTTGTGTGTATGTGTATATGCATGTGTGTCAGTGTGTGTGTATGTGTATGGTGTGTGTGTGTGTCTGGTGTATGTGTGCTTGTGTATATGTGTGTTTCTGTAGGGTGTGTATGGGTCTGTGTGACTGTGGTGTGTTTGTGTGAACATGTGCGTGTATGTATGTGTATACGTATAGATTGTGTATGTGTTGCTGTGGTGCGTGTGTGCTATGTGTATGCTTGTGTGAATGTGTGGGTGTATTTGTAGAGTGTGTGTGGCTGCGTGTATGCATGCATGCATCAATATGCATATACATGTGACTTTTAATACAAAGCAGGAAGAGTTTTTTGGTTTGTTTGTGTTATTCTTGTGCAGCAGCTGACTCCAATCACTTTAGGTCATAGTCAGACACCAACATAGGCAGCCTAGACACTTAGTGCTCTCCTCCCAGCTGGAGCTTTTGTCCAATGTCTGCTTCCAAAATTAATTTTTTTCAGTGTCTCAATCAAATGGCAAGCACATATTCTTAAAGAGTCACCTTTTATTTCTCAATCAATCTACCTATCATCTATCTGAACATTTCAAAAGAGACAGGCTGAAGTATTATTTTTATTTTTATTTTTTGATTATTTTTCTATACAATCTGAAAGGATTTTTGCTGACTTATTATTGGAAGTTAAGTAGACGAGATAGTTGCAGAAGACAATAAAGGAAGCAAAAATCTATGTTCTTCCAGTTCTGAGCAAGAATTAGAAAGGGTCCTAGCTGAATTCAGACATTTGGCTCTTGATATTGGCCAAGTCTAATAAGCAGACAAGAGAAAAGAGGGAATTAAGAGACACGACTAAATGCCAGATTGCTAAGTGACTGCCATTCAGAAGCTTATAAGAATTGTACTTTCAAACCTATTCCGAGTCATGAAAAACTTATTTTATTTTTATATTTTTAAATAATGACATTTGCATCCTTCCAAGCATGGAGAGAGATTCTACATATATATCATTTAGAAATTAAATGGAGAGTAAATTAAAAATAGTTTCTAAAACCTACCAACTCCTGCATTTGCACATTTATGAGGGTTTTTCTGTTCTGTCTATATGTACAACTCTATGTCACATACTTTATTTGTCCAGAATCATATACAAAGAAGCTGAGATCAGAGCTGTGCTCAGACAGCATGACTCAATGAGCTTCAGACCCACAAGGCAACAGAAAGATCTGGTAGGAGTGAGGAAGAGAAGGAATGTGTAGAAGTAGGGAGGGGCTGCTATTAAATGAAAAGACAGGAATGCTTTTTTTGCAATGTTCATTCAATACCAGAATAATGTAAGGACAAGATGAGATGGATATGCATTCCAGGCATTTAGAGGCCAGAAACAGAACCAGGGACATGTTATAGAAGGTCTGAGGTGTGATCTGATGTCAGAAACTTTTATTAACCAAAGTTCTGGGAGATTGGGAATACCTCGGCCTCTGAGACTGGCAAGAAATTTGGTAAGACTTGTGGAGCTTCCTAACTAAACAGACAATGAATGATGAACACCTACAATGGGAAATTGCTTATCAGAAGCAACCAGAGGAGCAGGCACAGCAGACAGAGGGTTTGTCTAAAAAGCCTGACACAGAACTGGGCAAGCGAACTACCCCTGGGAACAGAAGAGCAAATCTTCACATTGTCTGAGGCCTTGATATCAATGGCTTAAAGTATTTATCTGTTCCAATGGCCTGGGGAGAGTTTTCGTTTCATTTTGTAGTAAAATCAATCAGTTTTGAATTGTGAAAATGGGTGGGTGGAGGAAGGAGAGGATAAAGGGAAAGGTGTGGGGGGGTGAAGAGCAGAGGAAAGAACAATCAAAGAACAGGGGAGAGAAAAGAACGAGAAGGGAGCAAAGAAAACCCCAAGAAAGATAAAGGAAAATAGGAAAAAAGAAAGAAAAGAGTGAAGGAAGCCAGACAGAATTTTTAAACTTGTGCTCAAGGCCAATCACTGTCACATGATAGACACTGGAGCTAAAACTGGAAATCCTCTTCCTCCTAAACATTCAGTAGTTCTAATTGCCCTAACTTTACAGGAATTAGTGTTAGCAGAATCTGTAGGTGGCTTGAACTCATAGTATTTATGCTCAAGTCCTCTGCATGCTGGATTTTAGGGGCGTACCATATGCCTGGATAGTTCTTTCTTTAATTCTGACAACTTTGGTATGGAGGATAACAAAATTCTTATAATAGGATTAGCTGTGTTCCTGTGTCCAATTGGCTTCATTTTCTGTGCTAATCTTTTACTATGTTAATTCTACCTACTCAAGAGGAGGGAATCTTTCCATTTTCTGGTGTCTTCTATTTCTTTCTTAAATGATTTAACATTCTTATCATATAGGTCTTCCACTTGTTTGGCCAGAGTTACTCCAAAATATTTTATGTTATTTGTGGCTATTGTGAAGGGTGATATTTCTCTGATGTCTTTCTCAGCTCATTTATCATATGTGTACAGGAGGGCTACTGATTTTTTTCTAGTTAATCTTGTATCCTGCTAATCACTGATAGTATTTATGAGTTGTGGGAGTTCTTTGGTAGAATTTTTGGGGTAGCTTATGTAAACTATTCTATCATCAGCAAATAGTGAGAATTTGACTTCTTTTCCGTTTGTATCCACTTGATCTCCTTTTGTTATCTTATTGCTCTACCTAGAACTTCACAAGGACTATAATGAATATATATGAAGAGAGTGGACAACCTTGCCTTGTTCCTGATTTTTGTGGGATTGCTTTGAGTTTCTCTCCATTTAATTTGATGTTGGCTGTTGGCTTGCTGTATATTGCCCTTATTATGTTTAGGTATGTTCCTTGTATTCCTGTTCTCTCTAAGATCTTTATTATGAAGGAATATTGTATTTTGTCAAAAGCTTTTCAACATCTAATAAGATGATCATCTGACTTTTTTTTTTCAGTTGGCTTATATGGTAGATTACATTGACAGATTTTCACATTTTGAACTATCCCTTCATGTCTGGGATGAAGCCAACTTGATCATGGTGCATGAGTTTTTGATGTGTTCTTGGATTCGATTTGCCAGTATTTTATTTAGTATTTTTGTATCAATGTTCATGAGTTAGATTGTTCTGTAAATCTCTTTCTTAGTAATGTCTTTGTGTGGTTTGGATATGAGGTTAATTGTAGCCTCATAAAAGGAGCTTGGCAATGTTCCTTCTGTTTCTATTGTGTGGAATGGAAAAATTTGAGGAGTATTGGAATTATTTCTTCTTTAAAAAATCTTTTAGAATTTTGCACTGAAACCATCTGACCATCTGGCCCTTGTTTTTTTTTTTTTTTTTTTTTTTTGGTTGGGAGACTTCTGATGACTGTTTCTATTTTTTAGCAGTTATATGTCTATTCAATTTGCTTATCTCATCTTGCCTGAATTTTGGTAAGTGATATTTATACAGGAAATTGTCCATTTCCTTTAAGTTAGGTCCCCCTTTTCATTTCTGATTTTTTAATTTGGATATTTTCTCTCTGCCTTTTGGTTAGATTGTATAAAGGTTTGTCTATTTTATTAATTTTCTCTAAGAACCAACTCTTCGTCTCATTGTTTATTTGTATTCTTTTCTTTTTGGTTTCTATTTTGTTGATTGTGCCTCTCAATTTGATTATTTTCTTCAATCTAGTTCTCCTACGTGAGTTTGCTCCTTTTTATGCTAGAGTTTTCAAGTGTTCTTTTAACTCCCTAGTGTGGGATTTTTCCATCTTCTTTATGTAGTCATTTAGTGGTTGGACTTCCCTCTTAACTCTGCTTTCACTGGTTACCATTAATTTGGGTATGTTGTGTGTGTCTATTTTCACTGGATTTTATGAAGTCTTTAAATTTTTCATTTCTTCCTTGACCCATTGATTATTCACGAGAGCATTGCTTAATTTTCATGTGAAATAATACTAATGGCAAGTGATTGATAGTTCCTGTTATTTTAGTTTCCATTGTTGGTGATGTTATTCTGTGTGTTTTGCCCATCTTTCGGATTTGCTGCTGTAAGATCATCTATTGTCTGTGTTTTTGTTGATGTAGCTAACTTCCTTAGGTTGCAATTTTCCTTCTAGTACTTTGTGTAGTACTGGATTTGTGACTAGGTATTGGTTAAATCAGGTTCTGATGGGAAATATTATGTTCTGTCCATCTATTGTGATTGAAAGTTTTGCTGGTTATAGTAGTCTGGGCTAGAATTGGTCTCTTAATGTTTGCATAATGCTTGACCAGGACCATCTGGCTTTCATTGTTTCCTTTGAGAAGTCCGGTGTAATTCTGGTAGGTCTGCCTTTATATGTTACTTGACTTATTTCCTCTGCAGCTCTTAATATTTTTTATTCTGTATGTTTAGTGTTTTTATTATATTGTTATTATTGGTTAATTATTAAGGTGGAGAAGGCAAGAAGTAGAAAGAAAGGGTTCCAAAATAAAGCAACAGAGTCAAAGACTGCCCTTAATCCCTCTGTCATGACTCCCACAAGAAGATCAAGCTACATAAACTGCAATATACATGCAGAAGGCCTAGGTCTGTCCCATGAAGCTCCCTGGCTCAGTCCCTGTGAGCCCTAGGAGCCCAGGTGGGATTCTGTGGGTATTCTTGCAATGTCTTTGATGCATCTGGCCCCTCCAGTCCTTCCTCCTCTTTAGCAGGATTTCTGAAGCTCAGCCTAATGTTTGCTTATGGGTATCTGCATGTGTTCCATCAGTTGTTGAATGAATCCTCTCTGTTGACCTTTGGCCTAGGGACCAATCTACAAATACAACAGAATATCAATAGGAATCATTTCATTGACTTTTTTTGCCAGTCATGTTTGGTTCTATCCTAGGTCTCTGGGGCATCCAGCCTCTGGATCCTGACCCTCTAGGCAGCATCAGAGTGGACTATCTCTCATGTTATAGGTCTCAAGCCAGACCAGTCATTGGTTGGCCATTTCTACAATTTATATCCCACCTTCACTTCAGTAAATTTTGTAGACAGGAGAAATTATAAGTCTAAAGTTCTGTGGCTGGGTTGGTGTCCCCATCCTCCACTGGAACTTGGCTGATCACATGAGAAGACCAGTTCAGGTTCTATATCCCCCACTGCTCCTTTTATCCTTCCTCTACACGATTTGTCCTGTGCCCATGCCTACCTACCCACATCCAGACTCCTTGCCCTTTCAACCAGTGATGTCTATTTTGTTTACCCTTCACAGTGAGATTCATGCATGGCCCCTTGATCCCTCCTTGTTTCTTAGCTCTTCTGCGTCTGTAGACTGTAGCATGGTTAGTATTTACATTAAAGCACTATCCACTTATTAGTGACTACATACCATAAGATTTGTCTTTCTGGGCCTGAGTTACCTCACTCAAAATGATCTCTTCTAGTTCAATCCATTTGCCAGTAAACTTCATGATGTCCTTGTTTTTAACAAATGGGTAATACTCTATTGTGTAAATGTACCACATTTTTTTTATTCATTCTTAGATTGAGTTAGACTGAAGGACATCCAGGTTGTTTCCAGTTTCTGACTATTACAGACAAAGCTGCTATGAACATATCTGAACATCCCTACTCCACCAAATAAACTACTTTTTAAAAGAGATGATCCTAAGAATACAGAGAACTAATAGGTGTGGACTAGAAAATGACGTTGGACTAAAAGAATTTAGTAATGTTACTGTCTTAAAAAAAGGTATGGAAGGGGCCACTTAAGATTTTACTAAAATGTCATGGGATACTGAAGGATAAATATCAAATGGCTAGAGAATGTGAAATATAATTTAAACTTGAGAATGGAAATATAAAATAAAGGAACAAATTACAACCAATTAAAGAAAAGCAACAAATTAAAAAGCATACATAGTTAAGTACAAAGCTATGAAAAACAAAACAAAACATGCCTTTTACAATTCATGTAAAAGGTGTTATTGACTAGACTTGGTGTCTCATACCTCTAAACCAAACACTCAGTATTATGAAGCAGGAAGATCATCTTGAGCTACATAATGACACCAGGTCCGCACAAGGGATGATTATATAATAAGACGTTGGCTTCAGGCATCTCCCTCCTCCCCCCCTCACACACACACACACACACACACACACACACACACACACACACACACAATCAGATAAGCAAACAAAAACATTGATAACTGAGAGTAAAGAGATACAAGAGTATGAATATTCTATTTCTGATTTTATATTCTTTTCCTTGAAGATTTGTTATTTTCCATTTTTTTCTTATAAGAATCAGGCATATAAAGTCACCAAAATATAAAAGCTTAGAACTTTGAAGGATCAGGCAATATCTATTTGAATGAAAGGAAAATATAGCTCCTGCTGTCTGTTTGCCTCATTAAATTGTATTTAATACACATAATCTACTCACTGACATTTCCTGCCACTGTACTCTAATCTTCGTGGAGATACAGATACTTCCCTTGCTCTTTCCTTCTTCTTGTGTCTGGTTCTGCCTCAAATGAACTGTCGGCAGTAAAATTGATGGCACTCGGGCTTCACTGGGCAAAAGCAGAAGCCATCAGTCTTCATTACAACCAATGGCCTCCTCTGTCCTGTCATCTGTCTTCAGCAATGGGCATCAGTAACCATGACACAGATACACCATAAAGCTTCTGATAATGTTTGTCATCAATTTGACTTATAATTTCAAATAGGTGGAATATACATTGAAAACCAAGCTCGTCCTTAAATGTGTCAGAGCTGCTTTGAGCCTATGAAAATCGAAATTTACACGTGGAGTTCTGTGCTGTATTACCATGCATTTGGAATTCACTGTTCCCGTACATTAACAACTTGGCTCACAACCACACGTTCCCTGCAATCATTTCCAAAGACAAAACAGTTTTAGTTTAAAGACCTGGACCGAGAAGCATCTTTTTGCCTGAGGTAAATTTAATATTTAAAAAATTCAGATTGATTATTATCCACATGCAGTTGAGAGTTTACTCTTTTATAAGGTTCATATTTACAAATAGGATTTGGTGAAAAATGATGGTCATTCAAAATTACATATAATTACATATACGTTCACTCTGGGATTCAAGAGGCAAAGAAAATTGAGTACTTTATGAGGTTATAATGAAGGTTCAAATATAGGTTGAAATATAATGAATTCACCTAGAGGTATTATAGAAAATATATCACTCTGAACATGAAGAGGGCATCAAAATTGACTTATCTATTTCTGTTTGAATAGCAAAAAATGCATCATGGAAGTTGTAAAATGGTCCATTTTATTTTGTTTATCAGGATCCTTTTTTGGTGGAAATTCAATGTTTCAAGAACACTATGAATAGAAAAATGTAAGATCCCTATGTGCTCACGTCCTAGCTTAAGAAATAAAATATAAGTTAGATGAAATCATCCTACATCCGCTTCTCAATTCTTTCATCTACTTATGCCCTAAGGTACTCCCCACCTCAACTTTTCATGTGTCTTTTCTATGCATATTTTATATTTTTATGAACTAAATTTGTATTCAAAAATGCAAATTTTCCTCCAAATGTGCTTAAATTTTAAATAGAAGTTGGATCCTTGTAGTTAATTTGTATTTTAATGAATTTCTCTACCTTGATTTATTTTGATGGAATTTTCTCCACATTAATATTCACGATGCAGCCATTATACCTTGACAGTTAACTCTATATTTTACTTTCTTATTGTTATAAGAATTCAGCAATTTCTTGTATATGAGCCCATTTTGTCCCCTTTAATTACAACCTTACCTACAGATATTCTTAATACAGGGTTATTTAGAATACAAGTTGTTTAGCATGTAACTCAATCATATGCTGCAAACTACATAAGCACTGCCCCTTTGTCTTTAGCCTTACCCAGTCCATGTATATCCCAAATAACTAAGATTAGCACCTTTTCACAGCCCTTTGTGTGTGATTGTTACGTGCATTACAGTACAATTTTTATTTTTAAATTTTTTGCTATATTCTATATGTCCTTCATCCTAAATTGTCTTCAGCCTAACTTTTGTTTTTATTTTTGTTGTTATTGTTATTGTGCACTTTTAGCCTACCAGTATTTCTGCTCAAAGGCAGAATTCCACAAAAGCCTAAAATGAATTAACATATCACTCACAAGCTTTCCATGACCTACTGTGACTCAGCTTTCTATGATGTGACCTGCTACAGCCATTTGTCCTAAGCCAGTAGTCACATTGGATGGTGTATCAGGATGTGCCAACTGATGAAGAAAAAGTTGGTTCAATGCAGCAGAATCAAAGAAATACTACTGAATGCATCACACAGCAAGTATTTGCCAAGCTAAAAGAAAGTCTTTTTGCAGTGAGAAAAGGGTTCAGGAATCAGTGAATAAAGAAGGGTGTATAGAGAATGGAACTCAGTTTTACACTCAAACCAATGATGTGACTATTCAAAATTCTTAGAATATCATACTTAGGTTTATGTAATTTGCAACTACTTAAAATTGGCTCCATGCTCTGTTTGCTCACTTCTTTTATTTTAGCTTAGTAGTAAAAGCTTAAGATTAATATACTTTTAAAATGCCCTGATACCTATTATTTTTAAGTTTAATCTCTTAATATCTAATTACATATATTACCAAAGTTTGAGTCTTTAATTTCTCTTTACCAAACACTGGCTATTCCAGTGTTTGATGACTGTGACCTAAGAACACCTGGGGTTGAATGGCAATATACTTCATAACCCACTGTTAAAATACTTTAAAAAGTAATTGCTATACTCTGTATTTAGCTTTCGATGAAATGGCTATATTCTCTTCCATGCTGACTGCATAATTTTGAATTCCCTGCAACAATACCTGCAATTTGATATTCCACTTCCTCACTAGCAACTGGTATTGTCAGGTTTATTGGAACTAGGGTCATTTTAATAAGTATAAAGTAAAATTTTAATTTCCCTAATTGCAAATGATGTTGAGCACATTTTCTTTTCTCATTTGTCACATGCATATCTTCATGGAGAACATGCAGACACTCTTACGTTTTGTGCTTCCTTTTTGAGTATTTTGTTTTCTTATTGTCAAATTCTCACTAATAAATTTTAAGATTTTTTAAAAATTTAAATGTAGGCCTTTTTTTTTTTACAAGATACATGGTTTATAAACATTTTTCCCATAGACTGTGTTTTGATTTTTTCATTGTGAAGTAAACTGTCTTAAACCTAAATTTGGACTTTTATTTTTGATAACTGGGCTGCTTACATGAGTGATACTATTGTGTTGATAATATGCATGGATAAAGTGTAACAATCTATAACTTTAAAATACTTTCTAGAAGTTTGGAAAACTACTTTAATTAATGTTGATTAATAGGTATGGCAAATATCTGAAAACACAGGCAACACTCACGATTTAGAATATGTTTTCTCTTCTCTTTCATGCTATGCATGAGAAAGCCAGTTAGTAGGGGCTTTGTTCTGACATAGCAATGAAAGGGCACAGCAGGGAGATGATGGCCTTAGGTCACAGTGTGAACTAACACAGAACCTCAAAGATAGGAGGAGAAAGGATTTTTGCTCCCAAAGTGTATGTCAAAATTCAAGTAAAACAAACAAACGAGCAAGCAAAATTCAAACCACAGATAAAGGAAGACATAAGAAGAAAAAGAGCAAAAAGGAGTCCACCTAGATTTTAGCAAGAGCAAAAGATATCAAACATAAATCGGCAATACAATAGTGTTGTTGGAGTCCATATATAATGGTACTTTCAGGGAAGCTTGATTCACAGGGCTTCTACGTGGTGGCAGATAGTAGAGAGTAGATACAACCCGTACCAAAGATGCCTAGCTTTGGGAAGAATTACATTTGATAGTTTGATTTCCCTTTATCACCCATATTCTAGTTGTTTGTGAAACATTCATACTGTCTACTTTCTGCCAACCTCTAGCAGGCAAAGGAATCTGTTGAAATGAGCCCCTGTGGCTGCAAAATAATTGTAAGGAGGAAGAATGAATGAGCCAAAAATTGGCCTTATACTTGGTATTTTTGAGTTAGTTTTATAAAATGACTTTCAATGAAAGCTAATGGAAGAGAAATAACAAAATTAATTTACATAGCTTGACTATCTTAAGCATTCTCTCCTGCTTCCTAAACTCTACAGGCAAATAGCATTTTTAATAATAACATGGTAAAAGAGAGATTGCCTGTGGTTGTTAAATCGTCATCTTGGCCAGTCCTAGAGACATATGCTTTGTATACTAACTCAAAGACGTGGCTTTGAGACTGAGAATATTGAGTGCTCTGTCAATTTAATTGCATGTCAAGCTCCCATTAATGGTAAATGACCAAAAGGAGCTCAAACCAGATGCATTTGACTCATAGCCCATGATTTCAGTGATTTGTGTCAACCTCATAATATATAGGGTGATTGATATTCAATTGTTGGTTCAGTAATATGAAAGGTTGCCCAATACTAACATCACTTTGTAAAAGATAAAGAAGGATAATATATCTGATTGAAAAACGACATTCATAATCTAAAAACTTATATTTTGTGCATGATAAAATCCACATACTGGAGATAGAGATATTGTTATTTCTCCCCAACCCTTCTATGCCAGGCCTTCCTTTATTGTCTTCTCAAATTTTGGCTGCATTCATCTAATGTGTCACTGTCTAGTCCAGTAATCTGTAGAAAATGTGGGCAGAAACAGTGAGAGAGTGTTGGAGAGATGAGGTTTTACGACAAAATATGTTTCTGCTGCCTCTTCAATAATTTCAGAAGAGTTATCTAGTCTCAAGACAATTCAGGGGACCACATTTACTACTTACATAGATATATGAAAAAACAGAAGTCTAACATATTCCCTTTCCTGACATTTCTAGCACATGGCACTGCTGTAGGATAATGCTTTTGTACACTGTAAATATTTGTCACTCATATAGGTTTAATAAAATGCTGATTGACCAGCAGCCAGCCAGGAAGTATAGGTAGAGGCACCAGACTAGGAGAATTCTGGAAAGAGGAAAGGTCAGGCACATTTGCCACCCAGAAACAAAAGCCAGATAAGAAGGCTGCACTGGAAAAGGTACCAAGCCATGTGACTAAACATAGACAAGAATTATGGGTTGATTTAAGTTGTAAGAGATACTTACTAATAAACCTGAGGCAGTAGACCAATGAGTTTATAATTAATATAACCCTCTGTGTGACTGAATAACTGTGCAACCGGGCAGGGCAGAAACTTCCATCCACAGAAATGCATTACTTCCTTTCCACACCTGGAAACTTCCTCACTTTTTATAGTCTATGAAGTAGAACATGGATATCTTGGTCATTGTTTAGCCTAATATATTCTGATTCTTATGTTCTGAATTTACAAGATGTCAAAAACACAATGTTAATAATCCAAATGCCATGTAAGTTAAAGAAAAAGATGAAGAATGAAAAGGAGTGAACTTATTAGTTCCTGGAAGGACTCCAAGATGTGTTCTATTCTTTCAAATTGGATTAAGTTCTGTAATAGCTTCACATTGAATAAAACCCCATGATATATAATTAAGGGCTCATCAGCTTTCATCTGAAAAGCTCTTGAAGATGAAGAGTGAGGTCTTTTGTGTATTTCAGTCAAATGAGCATATTAAGACTCTTAGCAAATCTGATTCTTCCTTATGCTTGAGAAATGTTAAAAGAGGCATATGAAGTCCTTTACCTTATGGGCAGAGTGGATGCCTATTGATTCTGAAAGGGAGAGATTTTTCACTTTGAAGATCAGTATACCACATCCTGGAGCAAGGTCAAAGTACACATAGCCACTTCCAAGTCCAGGTAACCAGTATCTTTATAGTCATTGTTTAAAATGTATTTCATATATTATTTCCTATTTTATTAACATATAACCAATATTTCAAAGTAGAGCATAAAATTATTTATTATCGACAAAGAAACATTTCCCAGCTACAAACTGAAAAATTTAATAAAGTCTAGAATTTGTGATGATCCTATAATTTATCTACTCATCTCATTTTGAAATCTTAGGACATAATTTAGGTTACAAAACCCTGGAGAAATCTAAATAAAAAATTGATGAAAATATTACACAACAGCTGTTCATCCATATTTAGTCATCCCAAGCCCCTAATTCAAATACAGTTGAAAAGTTTCAGACTTAGGTTAACTTTTCACCTAAGAAACTTGGTGCATCCTGGATTTCCTCCATGTATTCTGCTTCATCCTCACACACCTGAAGATTTTTTAACACAGCAGACATACTTTCTTTGGTCTTAAAAACATTTTCTATGAATAAAATTTTTGATTATAACTTTCCTTTTGATTTCATCAAACTAATTTATCCTTCAGTATCTTACTGCATTCTCAACCCATGCAACTACTACTTTAAGAAAAATTTTTGCAAAACCATCAGTCATGTGTTGAAAAGTTGGAAGTTGCAGACAGTCAGAAAAAGCTTGCTTGCAATATAATGTTAATTCATTTGTATCCATTGTGAAATTAATCTTCTGAGCTGTAATAATAGAGTTTTATTAGCCATTAAAATTCGCAGTGAGAAGATGAAAGCCAATGATACCTACTAATATTTTATACATTTCAGATGTGTTCTAAAGGCAAAGTAGAATCTAAAGATTCTACTACAACTCATGGCCGTTTTGGACAAGCAAAGTCTGATTTATCAAGTGGGATGTTGTAACAAAATATGATCTTAACAGCCGAAAAATAAAACAAAATGGTCACCAATGCAAAGGTAAAATCATATTAGAAGAATCCCCCTACTACCCAGAAGGCATTCAAAACTAATTCCAAAACCATTATTTAGCTGTCTCCATTCCATGTGTTTATGTTGTGATAAATGTGTTTAATAATATGTACTGTGGTGACTTTTAAGGCTTTCTCTGATTTAAATAAAATGGATGGCTCCGAGATCTCAAACTTAGAAAGTGTCTAGGCATAAATTGAGGCTGTATTATGGAGAGTAAACCTAATTAAGTAACTTGACTGCATATCCTGAACTACTGCAGAGGAATGCATGGGAGATATCAAAAGTGATCGAAGCAAATTAAAACAGTCTAATAGCAAAGTTTTTCTAGAAAAGCAGAATGGCATGTGACCTTAATTCCTACTGTTCTCCAGTGAAATAAAATAGAGTGTTCAGAAGTTTAAAATGAGAAAGACTGGTGTAGTCTAAAAGTAAGAAGCATGTCAACATCTCAGAAGATCCAGGGCAGTTGAAATGAGAGATGCTTGAATCGGACAAAGGGAGGACTGAGGATGATTTGTAGAATAAGAATGCACACTTTCCTTTGTGAGACCTCTTTTTCTTATCTATAATATTGGAACTTAATTCACAAGTACTAGAATTTTTCAACTTTTGACTGTATGTAATAAATGCCTGTTACTGACTAGAGGGTTATGCTCACTTTGTTGCACTATCATAAACTTTACCTTACAGAGAACCATCAGTCCACTCCCTCAGTAATGCACACCCAGCACTAATGCCCATTCTACATTTTAATTGACTGTTAAGAACTATCTCATACAGCTTCATGTTGCTTTCCCTAGGTATTTCTAGCGATTGGAGAAGGATGCACTAAAATTCAGTTCCTTCAAGAGTGCCTTTCAGCATCTGCTGATTTTGCAGAACACAGCATTTTGGAGGATTTCTAACACAACTGTCATTTAGTGTTCTGCAGGCAGTGAACTTAGAGTACATTTAATTTAATTTATTTCATTTAATATAATGAAATAACATTTCCTTGGTTGACATAAATATGGAGGAACAGTGTGACATTTTATTGCTTAAAAAGTATTACAGACATTACTTCTCTTGCAATCACTTGTATATCAAATGTTTCAACTAAAAGACGGTGAAATGCTTAAGGGGACTTAGAGATTTTTTTTTCATTGTCATCTTATTGTTTTGGCTTCGTATACAGAACTGTTCAAGAAACAACTTAAATTACCAAATTGTATTTTATTCTTCAGTGAACGTTTGTGTGCTAGCTATTTTTTTTTTTTTACTGTTTTGAGTAAATGGTGAGAACTGAGTAGTATATAAAAAGATTTGTAAAGCTTCAAGGTTAGGAGCTAAAAGACAATGGATGGAGGAGAAGCTCCTTCAGTTCACCTTTCGTGAGAACCCAGAGGCAGATGGCATCAGAATAAAGCACTTGTAGAAGCAAAGACCACAGGATAGGAGAGGAGACCAGAAAGACAAGGGAGAAACCAATCTTGATCTCACGTAACAAACAATCTCCCACAAAATGTCCGGTCCATATAACTTCATTAGTTCATTCCAAGGGCAAACCCTCCAGTGATGTCCCATGAGGTTTCAACCTTAAAAGTTCTGCTACCTACTATACTGCATAATCAGAAACAAAGCGTCCAAAACATGCAAATTCTAGAAATCCCTATTTCAAGAAGATGCTCTTGCTACAAATTTTATTGAAAGTTGAAATACACAAATTCATACAATGCCTCAAGAACTCAGGAGATAATCTGTCCTTGGAAGGGGTTAGACAGTTTCTTCACCCATCATTTGTCTTTAGAGAACTGGTTGTTTTTCCGTCTTATAGAGAAATATGGAGAAACCATGCCCACTTGTACACAAAAGCTCTTTCAGACCATTGTTCACCAGCATTAATTTAGACTTATTTTCAGATATATTTACCCAAGCAAAAAAGAGTAATCCTTTTCTCAGGACCTCATGTAATGAGGCTACATAAAATTGGCTACATACTTGAACAAAACAGATAGGAGAAAATTGAAATGTAACATCCCACATTCTGTCTGATCACTGTGTATTAAAGATGAATATCACCAACAACAGAGAGCTTATACACTTTTGGGAACTGATCAACTCACTGCTGAATGAAAAGTGGGTTAAGACAGAAATGAAGTCATTAAAGATTTTCTAAAATTGAATAAATATACAACATACCCAAACTTAAGGGATACAATGAAGGTGGTTCTAAAATGTAAATTCATAGCACTAAATGTTTACATAAAAACTGAAGACATCTCTTACTAGAAACTTAACAGCACACCTGAAACTCCAGAACAAAAAGAATAAATTATACCCAAAAGAAGTTGACAGCAGCAAGTTATCAAACTAATGTTTTAAATCAATAAACTAGAAACAAACAATACAAATACAAAAAAATACAAAGAATCTATGAATCAAGGGGTTGATTCTTTGAGAAAATCAGTAACATTAGCAAGCCCCATACAAATTATCTAAGGCAAAGAGAGAAGATCTAAACTGACAAAATTGGAAAAGAAAAGGAGAAAATAATAACAGACAATGAATAAGTCCAAAGTCATAATGATATGGTTTAGAATTCTACTCTACAAAATTGAAAATCATATAAGAAAACAAAATGAATAACTTTTCCTCTTATACATACCACTCATCAAAGTTAAATTATGATCAGATAAGCAATTTAAATAGATCCCTAGCCCCCAGTGAAACAATAATTAAAAGTCTTCCCAACCAATAAAAGCCCAGAGCAAGATTATTTTAGCTCAAAATTCTTTCAGATTTTCAAAGAAGGATTAATGCCAATACTCCTCTAACAATTCCACAAAATTCAAATGGAAGAACCATTCACCAATTTATTCTATAAGGCCACAATTACACAGACCTCAACTACATAAAGACCCAATAAAGAAAGAAAATTACAGAATATAGTTTGTGATACACGGATATAAAAATACTAGATAAAATACTTGCAAATTGTACCGAACAACACATAAAAAGATCATCCACCATGTCCAATCAGACTTTATCTCAGAGATGCAGAAATGGTTCAAAATAAATCAATAAATGTAATCTACAATTTAAATACATTGTTGGAAGAAGGGTCGCTTGTTCATCTCGGCTGCCAAGCCACGAAATAACCACTCAGAAAACCGTATTATTTGCAATAGTGTTGGCCAATAGCTTAAGTGTAGTTCTGGCTAAACTCATATCCAAAACTAACCTATCCTTATTATTTTGTAAATTACCATGTGGCTGCCGGGACAAACAAACTGCCTTCCTGCAACAACACACTGCAAAACCAAAACCACATGATCATTTCATTATATGAAGAAAGTCTTTGACAGAAATCTAACAGTCCTTTATAATAAAAGTCTTTGAAAGATTAGAGATACAATGGATATATGTACACCTAATAAATGCAATTGTTTATAAATTTTTATTTGCATTTAAAGGAGAGTAGGCTATAGAGATTTGCATTGACATGGATCTTGGTCTGTTGATATGAATTTAAGGTCAATTTTGATATACCGTGTATATGTATTTTTGCTCTTGATTTAGGCATTGGTACTGTGTGCAGCACATTTAAAAATGCAATGTATAATTAAGAAAAACAGATTAAAAGTCACCTATAATAGTCAAACTTGTAGTCGTGTTAGTTAGGTTTTCTAGAAGTACAGACATATATTTCAGATGGATAGTTATTCTTCAGGTCTTTCAGAGACTACAGAAAATGGCATTTAAAGTGTTTTAAGAACTTAGAACTTCTTATGACAATGAAACACATCTGTTACTGGCAGCATCAATTACTTCAAGAGGATGATGTGCATTGAAGAGGCTCCTTATGGAGTTGGTTAGCCATTTGGGCAAGAATCTGCTCTTGCCTAGACTGCTTGATGCTATGCTGTATAAACTGGACATTCAGGACCCGCAAAAATAAAATGACTACTGAACTTCCCTGAATGTGAGATAGTCTTTCTGGGTTCCTGCTTCATGAAAGAGTCTGCAAGATATTCTACAGAACACAGAGCAAAGTGACTGGCAAACTGCCAATACAGGCAGAACTGTCTTAGAAATTTCCTTCTTTATGAGAAAGTCTGCCAGATACTATGGACCTGTAGGCTAAAGGTGGATGCTCCAATGATACAGAAAAGCTTTGGGTGACTGTCCAGGCAGGAAAATGTCTCTGTCAATTCTATAGTATTGGAAGTTGCTTACAATGCACTTTCTGTTTACTTAGGTAATATTATATCCTTCTGGAGTCTTTGATGGAGCTGAAGAACGAGTAGTTATAATTATAGTTTTCCTTAGTTATAATAAAAGATATGAATATTATAACTATAATCCTTGCTTGATAACTGTTTTATTGTATGTAATATTATCATGTTAAAGTTAAAACCGTCCATTTTATTTAGACAGGAAAGAGGAGGTGATGTGGGTTTCCCCTCTGTATACCACTGGTTCATAAAGAAACTGCTTCTGGTCAATGACTTAACAGAATATAACCAGGCTAGAAAAGATATGTAGATAGAGTAGACAGAGTCAGAGAGGAGCCATGTAGCCTCCACAGGAGACAGATGCCTCTGCCTAAGACAGCCTAAATTTTGCTGGTAGGCCACAACCTATTGGTGATGCACAGAGTAATAGAAATGTGCTAATTTAAGGTATAAGAGCTAGCTGGCAATACACTTAAGCTATTGGCAGAGCACAGTTTTAATAATATAGTTTCTGTATAATTATTTTGAGTCTGAGAGGCCAGGATATGAACATACAGTCACCAGCAAGATATCGCCAACAACAAATTGAATGGAGGGAAAGTCAATGCAATCCCATTAAAAACAGGAATAAGACAAAACTGTCCTTAATATTGATAGCTATTTATCATAGTACTTGAAGTTTTATCTAGAGAAATAACTTAAGGAAATCAAAGGGATGCATATTAGAAAGAAATAAATCAAAGTACCTTTATTTGTAGATATGATGGTGTATATAAAAGACTCTAAATGTTCTACCAGGAAATTGCTACAACTGATAAAAATTTACAGCAAAGTAGCAGGATGCAAAATTAACTCATAAAGCTTTGTAACCCTCCAAGCATTAGATGCCTTTCATAATAGCCACAAATAATTTAAGAATCAATATATGTGAGCAAGTGAAAGATTAGATGATAAAGACCTCAAGATACCGAGGAAAAAAATTAAAGGGTATCTGAATATAAAAAACCTAAGCTCATGGAATAGTAGGAGTAATATATCAAAAAAATGATATCTTTTTAAAAGCAATCTACAAGTGCAATACAATGACCTTCAAAATCTCCACACAACATTTTACTGATTTTACAGAACAATTTTTTTCACACACAACAAAAACCCAAGATAGCTAAAACTATCCTAAATAATAAAAGAATTTTAGGAGATTCACCATCCCTGATTTCATTTTGTTCTGAAGAACTATAGTTTTAAACACAGTATGGTATTGACACAGAAACAAAAAGGCACATTGATCAATGGAATCTCATTGAAGACATAGACATAATGCCATATACCACCAGAGACTTGAGTTTTGAAAAAGAAGATAGAAGTACGAGGAAATAAAAGAGAGCCTTTTCAAAAAGTGGTGCTTACTGAAAAACTATAGATAGAGGAATCCAAATAGATTCATATTTATCACCCAGCACAAAATAAAACTCCAAATGGATACAGGATCTCAACATAAAATGAGATACAGTAAACCTGATAGAAGACAAATGAGGGATAACCTTGAACTCATTGGTACAGAAAACTTTTGAAATAGACACCATTAGCACAGCCACTGAGAACATCTACTAAATGGGACCAAATGAAAATGATAATTTTCTGCATGACAAAGGACAGCACCATTTGGAGAAAAGAGCAGCCTATAGAACAGAAAGAGATTTTTACTAATCTGATAGAGGGTTAATCTCTAAAATATATAAATAATTCAAAAAAACAGATACCAAGAAATCAAATAACACAATCAAAATTAGGGTATAAATCTATACAGACAACTCTCTAAACAGGAAATCCAAGAGGCTGAAAAATAAGGTAGAAAATTCTTAGTCATCAGTGGAATGCAAAGCTGAACTACTTTGTGATTTCATCTTATACCTGCCAGAATGGCTAAGGTGAATAAAACTAGTGATAGCTCATGCTGGCAAGAATGTGGAAAAAGTGGAGCACTCCTTCCCTGTTGGTGCAAAAGCAAACTTGTTGAGCCTCTATGGATATCAGTATGGGTGTTCTTCAGGAAGATGAGAACTGATCTATCTCAAGATACCACTTTGGGGCATATATCCAAAGTATACTTCACCCTACCATAGAGAATCTTACTAAACCATTCTTACTGTTGCTCTGTTCTTAATGACAAGAAATTAGGAACAACTTCAATATCCCTCATGCTATTGTTTTTCTTGTTACTGCAGTTCTGGACCTCCATCATATAAACTGCAGAATAAAATCTAAACAGGGATTGCCGATGGTGGATTTACTTTAGAATCTCATGGGAAGCAATAAAAAATTCTAACGGCCTGTGTACCCCAGAAATACAGTCTGTTGTGTCTGAATGGGTCTCAAGTGGTTCAAGTCTGCAGAGACTGCTGAGCAAAACTGAGATAGATCATATCCACTTGCTACGTAAAAATAGAAACTTATCTCTTTCTCTATATAAGTAGGAACTATCCTTGGTCTCTGAAAGACTTCATTTTGAAGCCACTATGTGGAAGCCGAGAAATGGATGCCCATTTCCCACCTTATCTGATCATCAGAGTGTTTGGGAAATAACAAGGCTTAATCACACCTTCTAGATCTCTGCTCCCTTCCCTGCCTCTTCCCTCCCCTTCAACCTTCTCCCAAAGTCCCCATACTCCCAACTTACTCAGGAGATCTTGTCTTTTTCTACTTCCCATGTAGATTAGATCTATGTATGTCTCTCTTAGTGTCCTCATTGTTGTGTAGATTTTCTGGGATTGTGATTTGTAGCCTGGTTTTCTTTGTTTTATGTTTAATAAATACAAAATTAGCTCAAAACTCAAAAGTTTGAAGAGATTCTCAAAAACTGACAACACATCTACTGATACTTCAAAAGAATATAAAAGTTTCTGTAGGAATTTAAGTATTATGGGTAAATTTTTGAGAATAATCATAGTTTATTTTCTGGCATGGAATGTTTGTATTTTCACACATTTTAATTCACATTAACCTAGTCCATTTATGTAATAGCTAAGAAAAACATCTCTTTTCATTTTCATTGCTAAACGTGGACACACTTTTAACAATGTATTAAAAATTATTCCCATGTTTTCATAGTCATTTCCTACTCAACAATAAAAACTAGGAAAATAAAACACAGAGGTACTTTAAGGAGGTTTCTGTTTTTCTGTGTCATCAGCGATAAAAAGCTCTTTAACATCCATCTTCACCTATTTTGTTATATCCTGCTATGGATGCTTTAATGTTCAACATAAATGTATAATTTGAAGTAAACATCCCCCTATCTTTGTGATATATTGTCATAATTTAAATACCATACATTTAATACTTTATGAACTCATAACATCTGTAATATATATTATATTTTTGTATGACTAGATATAAAATAGTTAGAAAATTGCTTATTTAAGAAGTCATTGCTGCCTGACTTATGCCCCTACTTAGGTTATATTAGAGTAGATAATTCTATACACTCAGACCTGGGTGTTGCCTTCAGAAAGGCACCTGCTGATCACAGTGCTATGTCTCCCATTCTGGATGGGAACCAGCCGAATAGCAAGGGTTTTGTTCGTGTCGGCTTCACTCTTCAATCCTGCATGCCTGGCAAAGTTCCCAGCAAACCACCCACAATGGTGCCTGGCATCTCTTATAGGTAACTGCATTTGATCACCTACCTGCTCAAAACGATGCTGGGGAATGGAGAGGACTCATTTTTCCACATGCCTCTGTGAGAGTTTTGCTGGTGGGAGCAAATGTTGGAAGTTATACAAAGAATGTGGTGATCACCCTCACACGCATAGGTGGGCATCATTCAATCTGTGCAGGGCCAGAGAGGACAGGCAGGTGGAATAAAGGGCAATTACGTTTTATTTTCATGAGCAGAGATAACCACCTCTTCCTTCAAACACATCTGTACTTCTGACTTTTCAGACCTCCGACTCCTGGGTTTACAGCGCCGCCCTCCCTTGCCAGCCCGTATCAGAGCACTGACTTTCCTTGTTTTCCATTGCACATAGTTTACAGTTATAACTTCCATAACCATGTGATCCAAATATCATAACAAATGTCCTGGTCCCCTATTACTGTGCTAAAAATGAATTAATTTTTGAAATATAGTTTATGGAAGGAAAATGTTTAATGAAGCCCAGTGATTTTGCTAAATATATTTAAGTATATATCTTACATATGAAAGTTAGAGAGGACTTCTAGGAGGAAGTTTTACTGTGAGCGTGCTCCTTGGGGTGCAGACAATGTGGGACATAACCAAGTGTAAGGACTGTAAGTACAGGTGAAGCAATTTTAATGATTTTAACAGAAATAATAAAGCATCTGCATGTCAACATGTCCTGTGGTCCAATGAATGTTGCCTTCAATTTCCCTTCTGTGTGATGTTCACTCTATCCTGTAGATTTGAAATATTATTTATTGCTCAAATACGACAGTTCAGACTTCTGGTTTTTTAGCTTGCTTCTGCTGTGCTAAAGATCCAGAAGAAATGTTCAAGATTCCTTTTATGCCCCATGTCTCAGGAGACCTCGTGTGTTCTAGATAAGAGAACATTTTCATTACCCCATGCCATACGGTGTTAGATTTCCTTAGTTTGAGAGAAACATTCCGTTCATCAAAACCATGCAGAAATTCAGTTTTTATACTTTCTCAAGCTCATTTCTTTATGTCTATGTGGAACAGAAAGAACAAGTAAATGTTGACTTTTCAATACACTCACATGACATTTAGCTTTTTACCCATTCATTCAAAGAGCGTGAACCTACATCTCTCTCCAGTCACACATACATGATTTCGAGACTCAGACTCTTCCTCTACTTGTGTACTTCACCTCGGAGCACCTACCTGACAGACCTTACTAAATATCAAGGATGATATTAGCTACTCAAAAATGTCAAAATGGAAAATACAAATACATGGTAGATCCTTTTGATTTCTATACTGGCCAGCCAACTCTACTCATGAGAAAGGTTTTCCTTGAAGATTCTCTGATGATGCATGTTGCTGCTACTCTCTTGCCCTAAGCTCATGAACTCATTGTCCATGCTTCCCAGCTAGGGAATGAGACAAAGTGCACAGCATAGCATCATATTAAAGCACAGTCTAGACACAGTTCACCCACATCCAGGACATCCGTTCTCACCTCCGTGGCAAGATCTCCTTAGTTCTTCTCTCACTCCATTTTCTTCCCTGATTTAGTGTGAGAAAGGACGAGCCTATCGGTCAGTTATTATAATTTATTCTGTATTTTCAGAGTAGCCTACTTACCAAACTTTACTAATACACCCAGATTTACCCTTTGGACTCTTCTCATCTGTGAGCACCTGCTGGGTGACAAGAGAATCTAATAAACTGATATATACTGTTGATCACATCCAATCAGTAAGTCGTTCTGCTGTCGTTCCCAGCTCTCATACTCAAAGACAAGCCCCTCTTGGAAAGTCTGCTTAGTACTGTATTTTTACGATTTTTATGCTCTATCTTAGTGCTTTTATCTTTATTAAAGTCTAAAGTATAGTGTGGAGGTGCTGCCTACTGCAAAGGCCCTAAGAAAAATGATAGGGTCATGTTTTCTTCAAGTAGAGTTATAGATCTACCAGCTACAAATTCAATACTTAAGGATTAGTAATATGTAGTAAATAAGGGCTCTTAAACAGAAGCACATAAAACACGGTTGTATATTGATCAGTGTGTGGAAATGCTTTGAACAGAGACTCACAGCACCTCATTCTGCATGTCCTCTTGAATGAATGGCACCGTATACCCCAATTCCATGTTCGCAGCAACTTAACAGACCATAACTCTCACAAATAATAGGACTCAGCACTACGTATTTTCTCAATCACTGTAACTCCATGTGGTCTCATAACTCAATCCTGACTAAAGTCACAAAAAACATTGACCTGTTTTTCCCTTTCAAAGTGAAGATGGAAGATGGGCTGGTTCCTCCTTCCTTGGTTTGCGCTTCAGATAGACTGGTTTAGTGCAGTATGTGTGCCCATGAGCTAAAGCCTGTGACAACCACAGATGACATCACTCATGTCGCAGACCGTGAAGGCCATACTAGCAGGCCCACCTTGCAGATATTTCATCTTTGGCTAAAAATTGTAAGGTTTTATTTTTCATAGTGCATAAAAATGCTTCTTTAAATAAATATTAAATGTAGCAATTTATATAGAGCCATCAGGCAAATGCTGAGCTTTCTTCCAGAATAAGTTATAAGGACTCAGTCCAGTCCACACTAAAGTATAAGAGATGGACAGGTTTTAGAAGCATTTTCTTCTGGTCTTCTACAGCATGCACAAAGTTAGATCCATTCATAAAAACTCAGAAACATAAAATTAAATCATTTGTGTGCCCAGGAGCTTTTTTCAAATTCATTTTTTGGTCTGAGGAAGACTTTTGATATACATTATAATTGTGGAGTTCTGTTGTATGTTTTGTCCATTTCTTTGTTTTAGAAGGGGATTCACACCCACTGATTGCATCATTTTCTTAACCTAACTAAACTCTTTAAAACATCATTATGATGGTTTCTTTTTACATACTTTTCAGTTAATTAAAGCATTCTATCTCTTAATGATCCACTCATCGATTTTTTTACTTTTTTTCTAATTCAGCTCTACATCCCTGGACCATTGTGTCCTTGACACTTGGTGCTGGCAGATGTATCTTTGTCAGCTGGAGATTCTAAGGACTGGCTTCGATCCGCAGAAGCCCTTGCCTATCAGCTTGGCTTGGTATCTGAGACCACACATGTTTCTAAGTATGAGTCTTCTCTGTACATGTGAGACAGTACTACTTTCTCCTTTACAATCCCTCGCTCCCTCTGGTGTTTGTTCGCTGTACTGCTGTTCTCCGAAGCATCAGGACTCTGCTCTGCCCCTTCAATTCGCAGAGAGCTGCAGATATGCAGGATGTACTAGATTCTGGCAGTGTCTGATCCCAACCTTTCAGGAAACCCCTGAAGGCTGAAACATTGGATGCTTATTTGGACCTCTCTTCCTCCTCACTGGGAGTTTCACAGAATGGGCTTCGGGGTGAGTATGCATACATCCAAACCTCCCACTCTGCATTCAGCTGTCTGAGCTGCTAGTGTGGGCTGGTTCTCTTCCAGGCTCCTACAGAGTCAAGGCCAAAACCAACCCGAGGGAGTTGCTGAGCTTCCAGATGTTTAATACACACTACAAGACTTTTCTTCCAAGGGAAAAAAATCTAGCATTTGGAGAGTTTTGAATTCTTGTTTGTTTGTTTTTTTTCTTTAGGCAAGGGAATGCCTATATAATTGAGTGAATGCTAACCTTTTCTTCTCCATAGCTCCAAACCTTGAGTCCTTTCTTCTCACCATTCAGGTTCAGTCAATACGGAAGAGAGACACCCGAGAAGCTCCCCGACATATAGTACTGCAACTGCAATCCAATTTTGTGTCTTTCTGATGGCATAGCACTATTCTGAAGGGACTTCAGAATCCACAGGGACAGTAGCTCTATATCAGTGTTCTCACAGCTTCAGGAATTAAAAATGTGCTCTGGCATGTGAACTGTGCAAGGAAGAAGCAGACTTTCTTAAGAGCTATATCAGAAACAAAAGACATTGAGAAAATGCGTGAAAACTCCTGAGAGCACGAGGGATTTTCAGGAAGGAAAACAATCCTTTTCCTGAGGATTTTTATTGGGGTATGGTGAAAACTGAACAAAATATAAAGTAACCTCTGTGGGATTGTTTGATTTTCTGAGCTCTCATGAGCAAACCAAGGAGATGATCATGTGATATCCACTCACTGCCTGACTAGCCAGTGGTATTTGAGGCATCCCTCGGTCTATCTGGTTCCAGTATTGATCTTGACTGTCTGCTGTCTGTTAGTCACTTGAAGGAACAAATGCCCTCTGGATTTACATGCATTTCAAGTCCTCTTAATTGGACTAAGATTTTTCTTATTATATCTACATCATCAAATTGTGTATTAGCCACCAAGATGTAATGGCAATCTTTGTTGGATACTTAGTATTTGGGCCCTAATCTGAGGTGGTCAGAGGTGGTTTCCTAGGCAGAACTTTCTTGTTAAAAGACGTTTATTTGAAGTTTAGCCTGTTACGCCCAGCTGTATTAGGATAAAAATTATAATAAAGGCCAACGAAGCCACCATCCTGATCTTATAGCCCAGATGCCTTCCCTTCCCCCTATCTGTTTAGTTTGGATGTCTCACACCCGGTTATAATCCCTTATGCTTACCTTCCTGAGTGCATCCTATGCCACTGAGTCGCCTCTTTATCTCCCCTTTAAACCCAACTTCTGTTCTCACTAAAACATACATGAGAAACTTACTGTTCTCATTATGTACTGACTTCCCTTATAGTCTACAGAGAGCATCTTCAAAATCAGAACCATGGTGTGCAATAAAATATTAATTCTTTATTCTTACTTATTCCAACGACGAATTTTTTTGTTTGTGTTTTCTTAATCTATTTGAGTTAGATGCTGGCATGCCTAACAAAGAATAAAAGTGCAGGATGGTAGAGGTCAATTACCTGTTACGTACAGAGTTTATGTATTCTGGGATGAGCATAGACACTGCACACACAGTTTGTATGTCATGTGACTGCCCCATCACACTATCCACAGCCCAGCTACTAAGGCAGACAAGGAAAATATTAGGGTATGCCCTCTCCTTTTAGGGTGTGTTGCAATGCTATTTACATCACCATTTCTGCACCTACTTTGCACCAGAACTCAGGAACATGGCTGTATAAGTTTTAGAGAATATGGAGAAAATTACCTTCAATGGCTCCCTCATATGGCTCCCCATGTCGTAGAAGTCCCTTCTTCTAAGGTGAAGGGCGGGAATAAGATCGTGTGACAACAAGAAATGCCTGCAGCAATGTGCTTCATTCTCATTCTGCAATACCTAGATGCCAATTGACGTGGTGCAGAAAACTTGAACATCTAATCCTTTTCCTTATGAGAGGTGGAGAACTCCAGCCTTTTTAACTAACGATATGCTTGTGTGTGTGTGTGTTGAGCCGATTCTTTTCAGCTATTTAAAAGATAACCAGATGTAGTAATTACATTTCACCTCTACTCACTATACAATGAAAGTATAGCTTTGTATCATATTTAAACATAGACCTTTTATTTCTACTACCCTAAAATTAAAATACTCCTTTTAATTACCACTTTTCTTTCTTCTGTCTTGTTATCATGACATTTCCCATAGTATATTTCCAACACTTATGTCTCATATATAAAATAGGAGTTTAGGTGGTGGATTATACATTACAATCTCAAAGAAAGCTTTCAAATTAACAATAATTACTGTAATTATTAATTACACATTCATTTTTATAATATCATTTATTGTAATAAGTTATTAAATAATCAAATAAGTTATTAAATAATAAATTGTTAATAAAATAATTTACTGCTTGTAGTAATTATTAATTTAGTACCAGAAACTTTTCATATTTTCTCAAAGAAATAATGAAAAATTGCACTTATTTAATCAGCCCTCAATTTGGTTATTTCCTGGTTTCTGCTCTAACAGGTGAGTTTGCTTCTCTTTATTCTAAAGCTTTCAAATGTGCCGTTAAGTCACTTGTGTGAGATTTCTCCAGATTCTATGTGTAGGCACTTAGTACCATGAGCTTTCCTATTAGCACTGCTTTCAAAGTGTTCCATAAGATTGGATATGTAGTGCATTCGTTTTCATTGAATTCTAGGAAGTCTTTAATTTCTTTTATTTTTGGTATTATTTTGGCATTTTATTATATTGCCAATGGACAGTTTATATAGTTCCTTCTGAACTGTAACACAAAGAGCATATACTTAAAAAATAAAAACTGAAACTCAAACCTGGCAAAGACATTTGTACATAGGATTCTAGTACTTGAGGGGCAGAGCCTGGAAGATTTTGAAGTTCAAGGACAGTATCAGCTGCCTAGCAAATTACAATTTAGTTTGAAGTGCAGAATGCATACTGATATCAAAATAAGCAAATGAACAAAACACCCTGAAGCTCAAACTAGATGAAATATTTTTTTTAATGAAAAGAAGAAACTAGTTGCTTAGATGTGTTTCCCCATCTGATTCTGTTGACATCAAGCCGGTTAGTAAAGATTACATCTTGGACTTCTCACAGTGGTCATGACTGTTCCATGTGGTCACAATTGAGACTGTGCTGGGGATGTCCCCACTGTGTTACAAGGGTGCGAGAAGGCGTGTTGGAGAAATGTTTCTAGCATACAACCTCATTCCTCCAAGAAACCAACACAGCCTTTGTGAATCTGCCAACGTTTTCTTTTCTGTTTTTTTTAATTGATTTTTATTGAGCTCTACACTTTTCTCTGCTACCCTCCCTGACTAACTCCTCCCTCCTTCATCCTCCCCCAAGGACCCCATGCTCCCAATTTACTCAGGAGATCTTTTCTTATTCTACTTACCATGTAGATTAGATCTATATAAGTCCTTCTTAGTGTCCGCATTGTTGCCTAAATGCTCTGGGATTGTGGTTTGTAGGTTGGTTTTCTTTGCTTTATGTTTAAAAACCAACCATGGGTGAGTCCATGTGATAACTGTCTTTCTGTCTGCCAACATTTTCTAAACATTCAAATTCATGTTTCAGAGTGTGTCTCTTCAATGTCTGAGCGGCTCTTGTGTAAAGACAAATAATGGCCCTGGTTAAGTTGAAACATAAACTTTAGTGTCTCATAATCCTCTAAGTCTGGAAATTTCTCCTTTACCCATTTCCTTTTTAAAAATAGAAAAGTGGTGTTTTGTTTTTATAAGTTATTGAAATCATAAGTTATACCTTAAAAATCTCAGTGAAAGGGTTAAGTGAGATTTGAACACCCATAAACTAGCACAACCATGTGATCCACTGGGGGGAGTTCAAAGTGAGTTACAGTGAGTTTTTATAATTATATTTCAAAATGAAAGAAACTTGATAAGGAAATTAACTTTTAGCAGAGCACACTTCAAATAATATAACTTTATCATAGAATTTCTGCTATATCTTTTTTATTATTCTCCATGAACCATTGTAGCACATTTATTTAATAAATCAAATCACAGAGCTTTTTTTTTTTTAATCAAATTGGTAAAAGTATTTGGAGCATGAAGGAAAAGATCAAAAGAGCCAACTGGGAACAAAACACAGTGATCAGAATTCCCGATAAGTCACAACACATAATAGTCCTAATTACCAATCTTTAATTAAACCACAGGGATGATTTATGTCCCAAACAAGCCTTTCCTTACAGCTTTTTCTGACTTGCATTGAAGTTTTCATGTTTCTAAACATAAGTCAAAAGAAAATTATATTATTCCCTGTCTTGTGATCTATAGATGTAACAAAGTCAAGAGCAACGTGTGTTTAACACAAAGTTCAAGATCAAATGTGGTCTTCAGGAGTATTGTTTTGTAATATTTGAAATTATCAAGACAATTAATTTCAACAAATTTGACAAGTTTATGAATGTCTCAATTGATGAATTAAAGAATAACATACTTCATTTTGATAATGCATTTAATGGATTCATTTAGAAAGAACTGATTCTTTAAGCCAGCTTTCCTCTGGGAGGGAAATGTTTAATAAGTTTTATGTGGTTAGATGTCTCCAAATTATATAAATATTTTTATATTATCCACCTTCCTAACTATTGGGTTAACAAATTTTGCTTTTGTGACCTCAGAAGAACATTATTGGAGCATTTATACTATACCCCCTTTTAGGCAAAAAGATTCAATTTTAAATTTTACCTATGATGAGTTGAATCAACATTGCACAATTTCACAATTTTTTTGTGATTGAAGTTTTTATCTAAAATAGTTCCTTGTATTTTATAGTTATTTAGTTATTACTAAGGCACTTTTTAGACTCAGAATTATTTATTTTGGTTTTTTTTTCTGAAATTTTAGGTAATCAGTATGCTGTCTTTTTGCTAGGATCCTACCTCCACTCTGACTGAGACAAAATTCATCAATTGTCTTATATTTGCAATTATATCTGCTTTCCAAAGAACTGGAATTTTGATTTGATATACAGAAATAGAAATTATGAGAAGTATCATGAGTTGTCAGGCTATTCAGACTACTAAAGCAGATTACCAAATCTGAGTAATTTGCAGTGGAAATTTACTGCTCATAGTTAATTTCGAACTTGGAAAGAACAAAAAATGGATGCAGAGGATGCTATGTTGTCTGGCAACAGTCCTTTTAGTCAGAGATGTTCCTCCCAGGTTTTTAAGGGTGCTAATCCCGATTTTTAAAGGCAATACTCCTATTCACAAGAGAATAACGGCCTGACTGAATTATACCCACAAGTACTGTGTTTGAATGTCATTATTTTAGTTTCAATATGTAAATGATGGGGTATAGAGGTAGCAGAACAGAGGCAATATCAATAATCGAGGAATCGCAAAACTCTACCACTGTGATCCCAGGAGATTTTTTGATAAAAACTTTTTAAGACAATGTCTTCATGAAGATATAGGGCAATACAATTTTCTACAAGTAAATAACTTGTTATGACTAAGAGATAGCTCAGTCTCTATAGTGCATGAGGTCCCAAGTTTGATCGTTGGTATCCCCATTAATGACTGGATGTGATAGAATAAATCTGCATTCCCCAAAACAGCGAGGGAAGACCAGGAGGGTCCTTAGCTCCCTCTGGTCACAAGCATAGCAACATTCAAGTGAGAGAACAAAATTGTTAGTTGGTTGACTACTAAGAAATAACCCCATGACCTCTGTCCTCTACATACATGCATGCAGACACACATACACTTCTCAGCACATGCTAGCACACACACAATACATTGCTACTCCATGTTTCCCTTGCTTAACTTACTGCATGGTATTATCCATCCATTTTAAAATTCTAAATGCAAAGTAAAAGCCGTTTTGTTATTGGCCATACTAGGAAATCTAGTAGTACTGAACGTCTCACTCTTCATTTCACAGGAAAAAAATGTTATTAAGTATGAAATATACAATTTTAGAATGACCATGCTATTTTTGATAGTTTTATGTAAACAGGAACTCTTTACCATTGCCCCAAATTGTTGATGTATTTTATTTTAAGCAAAGCATTCTTGGGGAGATAGTACAAATTCCAGTGGAAAAAACTGCAAACAGCATATGTAAATTCTAGAAACATTAACTATAAAATGTTATTAAGGTGACATTGTCTTTGTATGTGATGATAGAATTTTGGCTAAAATTGTGTGACAGCTGCTTCTGAATTCATTCGGACTGGCAATATGCTAAACTATCTGTTCTTTTCAGTATAGAAAGGGAATCTGGGAGGCCAATGGCTTTATCTTAATTCTGAAAAACTTGGGTTCTTGCCATCCATCTTAGCCTGAATCTTAAAAGATTGGATCTGAACAAGGTTATTAAATGCTCATCTTCACATTACTTATTTATAATAGTAAAAAAAAAATCTTGGTCTCCTAAAAAGCACTAAATCATGGGATACAACAGTATAAAAACAAAAGAAATGGGAAAATAAGAGGAATGAAGCTCACGACTGGTGAACTCTGAAGACATAAAAATCTTACATACAAAATATAGACTCAATATGATAAAATTGATATCACAGTAAAAGAAAGGAAAAAAATCTTCTTCTCAAGAATATAAATATCTTTTTCCCCAGAAACAAAGTACATTTTCTAGAAAAATTACACATCTTGCCTTCTCAAAATTTAACGTGATAATAATTTCATGCTACAAATACTTTAAAAATTATTATTTGTTTTTTTTGTGTGTGTGTATGAACATGCATTGTATTATATGCAGATATCTATAGGACCAGAAGGAGGTGCTAGAGCCCAGAAGCTAGATGTGGATGGGCAGCCCTGTATGAGTGCTGATGGCTGAACTCCACCTAAGAGAGAAACGTGCTATGGAGCTATCTTTCTAAACCCAGGATTTTTATTTACATAAACAATTATGGGTGTGTATGTGAGTGTGCTCTGTAGTTACATGTGTGTATAGGTCCATGGGAACACGTACATGGAAACTGGAAGTCAACATTTGGCATCTTTTGATTTGCCCTCTACCTAATTTGTTGAGACCCAGTCTCTTCCTGAACCCAGAGCACTGCAGATTCTCCTAGCCTTCCTAGACAGCAAGCTACAAGGATCGTCCTGTGATGGGGAAGCTCAGCCAATCACATCTGGCTAGGGTGTGGCCACCTGGAGCCCAGGTAGAAAAACCAGGAGAGAAAGGTGCTCGCGCTCTCTATGCTGTGCTCGCTGGACCATTTCGGATTTCGAACCTCTCACTCTCTTAGCGTGAGTTTCCCCTTTTTTCAATTATTAAAAAAATATAACTGTTGTTCTTGAGCTGGTCTGGTTATTCATCGCACCGACCGGATACGCAAATGCTACAGTCTGGTCTCTGCTTCCCCAAGAGTAGGATCACAGGTGCGAACTGTGACATGTGCCTCCTACTTAGACTCTGAAGATCCAAAAGTAGGTCCTCATGTTTACACAGAAAGCATTCTACTGATCCATCTTCTTAACCCTAAGTAATTCTTTTAAGAATGGCATGAGTTGCTTAAAGATTGTATTGTAAAGTTAGACAAAAGTCAAACTCTTCACATTAAGACAATCACAAGGAGGCCTCATGGCCCTCAGAAGCCAGATGTCAATCTTCGCTTATCTTTTAAAGTTTATTTGGGGACAATTTACAGTTCATGGAAGATGACTAAAAATTAGAAATCATTTGTTTCATTGAATGAAGAAAATATCATTTGCAAAAGACCCAGAGGGAAGGGGAAGGGAAGTAAATACAGCCTCAAACAAGACTTTCAGGGGAGACTACCATCGCTTGCAAGAAATTTCTTTAGGAGGACGATGTCTTAAGTTTTGAAAATTAGGATATCAATGCCCTCCATTAATGAGCTACACTGTCAGTTCTCCCCAACCCCTAATATGTAAAATCATTAAAAATCATTTTACATTCATAAAAATATCAAAGCATATGCATTATTTTTATACATTGACCTGTATACAGTTTTATAATTTTTCCTTTATGCTTTGGCTGCATGCCTTCTGATCGTCTTCATAGGTCTGCAGTTTTGTGGAATAGTTTGGGGTAAAGACAATAGAGAACTCCCTCTTTTCCTTCGGGAAGTCAAGAGCTTTTTTGTGTGTCTTCAATCGCTCCTTTCAGCTTTCCAGCTTAGTCTTGCCGCCTTATGTAAGTGTGAGATCTGTTACCTTTCTGGGCTCTATTTAAGGTGAAGCATGAAATTTCCTTAAAAACATTGCAATTACATCTTATAAATATTCTTTAAAGCTTCAAGACTAACCAAGTATTCTGTTGTTGACGTTGTCATAGAGAATAGTACAGATTTGTTTCATCTTACCAATAGTAAGGAATTTAAAGTTTCCCGATTCATTCATATGGCTCGCTCCACTTTGTTAATTGGATGATCAAATTATGTATGAACTATAAATATACTTCTATTCAATTTTTTTCTTTTTCTAATTAATAAATGAACTTTGATAATATAAACATTAAACCATTCACTTCTTGGTATCAGAAGATGGTCTAATAACCTTACTGTTGATTTTTATCAATTATTTAATCTATATTTCTTTGATTCTGCAATAAATATAAAGGTCATCAAAAAGACTAGTAATGCAAAGATAGAAAGTTTGATTAGAGGAAAAAGAATATTAAAAAACAAGTAATGAATTCATCGTTCTGAATCTAGTTTCTTCCATTCTCTAGTCTGTAGCAAAGTTATTGAATTTAGCAGTATGAACAAAGTATAATTTAAAACTCTTTCTTCTACATTATGCCAAGTTAGATCTTCTTGGTGTCAAGAATTTTTTTTATTGAGTCTAGTGACTTTGTTGAACGGACATAATCCAGGCAAATGAATGAAGCCAGAAAATCACGAGTTACTCTTGCAGGAAATTGGTGAGGACAGCGTAAAGAAAAAGGTGGTGTTAGTTCCTCTTTATAGAGCCCTTGGAAACTATCCCTGATGGACTTTGAAACTTTTAGCTACTAATACAAGAGCTAAGTATTAAAATTGGTGCTGAAATATGCTTGAGCCTGTAGTTAAGGAGAGATGAAGAATTATTTTTAAGGATTTGATTTGTGGAGCGTGGGCAAATGAAAACAAAAAGAAGGGCTGCAATGTCAAAACTGCTATTAAAAGGCTCATTGTAAAGAACTTGGGGAAATAAAGTAGTTGCTTAAATTTATTTAGTGGAAATAAAAAGGAGCATATATATATATATATATATATATATATACACATATATATAGGTATGTTAACTCAATAGATGGATGGATAGGTAGATGTGTGTGTGTGTGTGTTAACTCAAAATTCCTGCAGTCTTTGACATTTTATTTTTTTATGCACTGATCAATCAAAGACAGATCTCAGTCTTGAAGAGTACTGCCGGGGACCTATGTTCTGCATGTACCAATCATCTATGTCAGGTGTCTCACAGCTGCCTGTACCTTCAGATATAAGTGGCCTGACATCCTCTTCCACCCTCCTAGGGAAGCTGCATACACGAAACATACATATAGAGACACGCATGCATGCATAAATATAAATAAAATAAAATTTAAAATACACTTTTAAAATCTTGTCAAAGATATATATATAGAGAGAGTAAGATAATGGATAAATAGGTGATAGACAGATAGATGTTAAATAAATAGTTGATAGTTAGAGTAATATTAAACATTTATGCCTTAGATGACAATGGCAAAAGGATGTACTAATTATAACATTGACTATTTACTGGAAATTATTTTCTTGCAGTATTGTCTTAAAAAATTTGTTAGATGATCCAACTCTAATGTATAGTCTATGATATAATGTTTTTCAAGTAAAGGAGCAAAAATGGTATATTATTTTTGGATTAGATAGCTGACATGATTTCTCCTTCAACTTCTCATATTATACATGTTTGTATTTGGTTCTGGGAACTGAACTCACATCTTTCTTAATTTAATTTATAAAGACAATTATCAATATAAATAGAAAATGAAAGCAGAAGTAACTTAGGTTTCAGCAACTATGTGAGTTTTTAAAAACATTATCAGTTCAAAATGTTATTCACAGAAATTTCTGAGCTGTATTTTAGAACAAGGATTCATGAGACTGACACCAATGGGAAGGGAATAATTTCTCTAAGAGTTATTTGTTACCTTAAAAACGCATTAAGCCAGGACTTATTTAAATCTAAAGGAGGTTGTGCTCTTTGTCCAGTGGAGCCAAATCAAATCATAATTATGATAGGAGAAAGGTTATGGTTTGATTTTATACATCTTTACAAATTCAACTCAGTGTCACATAAATGTGATGTTTTTTATATTAACTTTCTCATAAAATGCATTTAAAAAGAAAAATAGTTCAGTGCACAAATTCAAGAGCTATTTATTACTTGCTTGAATTATGGAAAATAAATTCTGAAGGGTTGAGTGTTTTGATCAAATCTTTATAACTATACAAGTTGAAAGCAGAAATTTTTGAGAATAAAAAATATTGATAGAACTTTGACAACTTTTCTGGGAGGCAAGGCCATCCATATGCATGACTAACTATAGAAAGAGTTTGAAATTCACTTCTCTTTGTCAGTGGAGAATCATATCCAGTAAATTTGCTCATAATATTTGCATGCAGGGTTTAAGGATTTATAATGATGGTATAACTTTAGCTAAAGCATTCTTAATTTTATGCTTATTCATTTGCCTTAAAGTAAAAAGAAAATGTGGAGGAAGCCATTTGCTGAATGAACTATTAAAATATAAAATGTCCTATGTTGATCATCACAAGTTTTCTGGCTGCATCCGGTCCCCTAAAGCTTCAGATTCATTTATTCATTTATTCATTTACTCCGTCTTCTGATTTTCTCTGAGAATGGAAATTTAAAACAATGAGATTGCTTTCCTCTTTGTATCAATATACTAGTAGAAAAGTATGTGTTTAATTACTGTGAAGCATATAAAATACATTGTTAAAGTGTAATAAATTGAGTTTCTTTATAAAAGTGAAGAATGAACTACACAAGGACACACAAGAGTTTATTCATTAATTTATATAACACTATACTGTTTTAAATTCTGTTTTTAATTTTCTATTAACAAAAAAGTTAAATGTAAACTATCAGAAAGTATTACAAGCATGTTGAAAGAACTGCCCCTGTTTTTCACCAAGATATATGTCATTCTTGTTTAGTTCAGTTTGTTTTTCCATCTACCCTTGTTCTCTTTCTCCCTTCTCATCTTTTTCTCTTTCTACACACACAACCGCCTAGGCTCTTTCTGACACCTCCATAATTGCCTAGCAGTTTTCTTAAAAAAATACCCTTAGTTTTGAGAAAGTATGCTCTTATTTCCTTTGTCTGATATTATATCCTGAAATGAATTTACATGTTAAAACCTTCTTGACTTTTTTCATAAACTAAATTTCAGATAAAGACAAAAGTTTCCCAAGTAACTAGAATTTATAAGAAAAGAACTGTTGCAACTAATTTTCTTCACTTATTTAATAATAAATGGTTTGGGGATACATTAATTTTTATTCTAAGATGGCAAACCAAAGGCACATTGATAACAGCTTCTCTAGTGTGAAAACAAAAGAGAAATCACAATGCCTTATTCAGCACGAACTTGATAGTATTCTTGCTAGTACCATTTGCAAATTGCATATAACCATCCTTTGCTATCTTTGAGCAGAGTGTAATTATATTTATAGTATGACGTTAATATAATATTAGCAAAGTCAAGGGTCTCAAAATAGAAGATAAACTTTAGTACAATGTGAGAGTTATGGAAATTAAAGAGCAACAATTTGTCCTAGAACTTGCAGTAAAATAACTCAATCCCTTTTAATGCTTTTAGCTGCACAAATTGTTTATTTATCAAAGCAAATATTATAGCTCAAATATTTCAGTGAAACCAACTGCATAAGTTTTGGTGTCCATAAATTTCATATTCCATTCCTTAGAATATAGCAAATATTTTCTGATAATGACTAAAAGGCAAAAATATTTTTATATTTCAGGTGAGAATTATTCACCCAAAGCATAACACCTGTTAATATAAATATTACCAAACTTTTCTTTGTATAGACAATATATCTTATAACTCCACTCATTTATACAGCATATTAACAGTAGAATGAACAAGATTTTATTCTATTTTTAGAAATTTTAGAAATATGACCATCCTCTGTGATCTGCTTTTCCGGTCCATTATCAGAATGGTCAGAAGCATAGTGGCAGGTTTTTAGATATGATGTTGGAGAGGTAGCTGAGAGTTCTACATCCAGATCCATAGGCAGCAAGGAGAGAGAGAGAGAAAGAAAAAGAGAGGGGGAGGGTGCGGATTTAGACTTCTGAAATCTGAAATCCCAGTCCCAGTGATATACCTCCTCCAACAAAGCCCCACCTCCTAATTTCTCTCAAATAGTACCACTCCCTAAAGATCTTCAAACATTAAAATATTTGAGCCTATGGGCCCGTTTCTATTCAAGCCACCACATTATAGTGCCAGAATTCATTGTGGCATGCTGCAAAACAGAATGTAATGTCCACGGACAGGAGTACTAATTATAAAAAAATTAAAATGCCTTATTACATGCTTTTATAATTCATATCTGATGTATCAATTCTATGTTAAACCAATATTAATTACTATTATTGCTTAAACGTTTAAGCAGAGAGTGCTTATAGTAAAATGCTACTAGTAAGGAAGAAAATCTACATACCTGCTCCTAGCCACCTTGATAGCTTACAACCCTGGACACAAAACTCCTCTGCTGCTCTGGTGGTATCACTCAGAAAAACATACCCCCCACTCATCGGCTACTAGAAATGCCTGCTTCTGCTTTCCAATGGCCAATTGGAACCAATGGCTTTATCCACACCTACGCAGAAATTAGCAGAGTAATCTACTGAAAATTAGCTCTCATAGTTGACAGCAACCAACTCTAAGCAAGCCTGTGTATTTTAATAAAATTATCCCTCTGACTGCTCTTCATAATGCCCTATATCTAATAATCCTGTCCAACTTTTCTTTGGCTTCCATGCTTCATAATTCCTCTACTATCATTGTGTTATGATAGTAAGGTAATGTACCTGTTGTTGATCCAATCAACAATATGAATGTCTCCCAAAGCCCAGATTTAAAACCCTGTCTTCAGAATGACACTATTAGATGACAGTATAGAATTCAGAGGAAGATTCTCAGGTTATTTGACCCAAAAGAAAAATCCTATATAACCCCATTCATGTGTTGACTCTAAGAAAGCTAATCTCACAAAAGGAAAGAGCAGAATGAAGCTATAAAAGGGACAGGAGCGAAGGGGATGTTGGTGTGATGTCTCAGCCAGAAGGAATAAGTGCTGGAGATGTATTTTATATGATAAGTATAGTTAATGATACAGTGTTTCTTTGAAACAATATTTTTAACATCAGCATGAGAACTGAAATAATATACATGGTAACTGTATTATTCATTTACACTGAGTGGATGAACACTGTGGTGGTTTGAATAGTTATAGCCCCATCGCCTCATGTGTTTGAATGTTTAGCCAATAGGGAGTGACTCTATTAGCAGGTACGGCCTTGTTGGAGGAAACGTGTCACTGTGGAGACAGCTTTAGAGGACCCAGATGCTCAAGTTAGGCCTAATGTCACTTTTCCTTCTATTGCCTGTGAATCAATATGTAGAACTCGGCTCCTGCTCCACATGTCCGCCTGCATGCCACCTTGTCTTTTACTATGACAATAATGGACTAAACTTTTGAATTGTGAGCCAACTCCAGTTAAATGTTTTCCTTTACAGTAGTTGCCGTGGTCATGGTATCTCTTCACAGCAATAAAAATCCTAACTTAGACAAAGACTTTGAAGCTTCATGTTGTGCATGCCAAGTGCATGTTTTCTTTTGATTTATTCTCTACATACTACAATTTGTGAGTCCTAGACATCTGAATTTTGATCTGTATGTCTAGGTGGTTTTGTTAATAGTTTCACAACAAACAAACCCTGTAGATATGTGGAAAGTTGAAACCGAGGCAGCCAAATGAAATAAGCTAAAAATAAAGCAAACTACAGGCAGAGGCCTCTTGGCTTTTTATAGCAAAGTATTTTTCCATACATCAATTGAAACTCTGCTCTGAGTGACGAGGAATGCAGGCAGCAACAATTTGTGACAGAATGGTATAAAAGCAGGTTAACCTTTCCTGTTTACTAGCAAGTTGACTGGAGGCTCTTAAGGAAAAGCCAAAAACACAGCGGTTTAGTGCTGGGGACCAGGATTAGCAGAGAAGTGGGTCTCGAATCTGGGATGTCTGAAGGCGGAAACACAGGATTCTGATGCAAGCTGTCAGGCCACTATCTGAAGGGCAGGTTCTTCTCTGAGCTTCAAACTTCAGCCTTTTATTGTAAATTTTACACCAGGAAAATGATTGTTTTTTTCTTGCCACAAGTTAATCATTACATAGCAAAGCAGTTGACAAGAAGTATGAAGATTCTTTGAAATCAGAACATAATCCTTTATTATGACATGTTGCCAGTTCCCCAGCCCCATTCAAGCTACTACATACTTAATTTCTTTTTTTTCTTTGGGGTTCCTTCTTTCTTTAATTGTTTTTATTGAGCTATATATTTTTTCTACTCTCCTGCCTTCCTCTCCTCTCCCTTCCTACTCTCCCCTATGGTCCCCATGGTCCCAATTTTCTCAAAAAAAATCTTGTCTTTTTCTACTTCCCATGTACTTTAGATCCATGTATGTCTCTTTTAGGGTCCTTTTTATTGTCTAGGTTCTCTGGGATTGTGAATTGTAGGATTTTTTTTTACTTTGTGTCTAAAAGGCAATTATGAATGAGTACATATAATATCTGTCTTTCTGGGTCTGGGTTGTGACCTCACTCTATATGATGTTGTCTAGGTCTATCCATTTGCCTGCAAATTTCAAGATGTCATTATTTTTTTCACGGTGTAGTACTCCATTGTGTAAATGTACCACAGTTTCCTTATCCATTCTTCGGTCAAGGGACATTTAGGTTGTTTCCAGGTTCTGGCTTAGCTCTGATGGCTTAGGATGTTGAGCATTTCCTTAAGTGACTTTCAGCCATTTTAGATTCTTCTGTTGAGACTTTTCTGTTTAGGTATGTTTTCTATTTTTTTATTGGATTATTTGTTCTATTGGTGACCAATTTCTTGAGTTCTTTGTATATTTTGGAGATCAGTCCTCTGTCTGATGTGGAGTTGGTGAAGATCTTTTCCCTTTCTCTAGGCTGTCCTTTTGTCTTGTTGACCATGTCCTTTGCTTTACAGAAGTTTTTCAGTTTCAAGAGGTCCCATTCATTAATTGTTTCTCTCAGTATCTGTGCTGCTGGGGTTATATTTAGGAAGTGGTCTCTGTGCCAATGAGTTCAAGTGTTTTTCCCACTTTCTCTTCTATGAGGTTCATTGTGGTTGGCTTTATGTTGAGGTCATTGATCCATGTAGACTTTTGTTTTGTGCATGGTGATAGATATGGATCTATTTTCATTCTTCTACATGTTGATATGCAGTTATGCCAGCACCATTTGTTAAATATGTTTTTTTTCTATTTGATTTTTTTTGCTTCTTTGTCACAAACCAGGTGTTAGTAGGTGTGTGGATTAATTTCTGTGTATACGATTTGGTTCCATTGGTTCTCCTGTCTGTTTTTATGCCAATACTAGATTGTTTTAAGTATTACAGCTCTGTAGTACAGTTTGAAGTCAGGGATTGTGATGCCTCCAGAGGTTCTTTTATTGTACAGGATTGTTTTTGCTATTCTGAGTTTTTTACTTTTCCATATAATGTTGAGTACTATTCTTTTGAGGTCTGTGAAGCATTTTTCTGGAATTTTGATGGGCATTGCATTGAATATGTAGATTGCTTTTGGTAAGATTTCCATTATTACTATGGTGATTCTACCTACCTAAGATCATGGGAGATCTTTCCATTTTCTGGTGTCCTCTTCAATTGCTTTCTTTAAAGATTTAAAGTTCTTGTCATACAGGTCTTCCACTTGTTTGGTTAGAGTAACTCTGAGATATTTTATGCTATTTCTGGCTATTGTGAAGGGTGATGCTTCTCTGATTTCTCTCTCAGCCCATTTATTATCTGTGTAAAAGAGGGCTACTGATTTTTTTAGTTAATCTTGTATCCTGCTACATTACTGAAAGTGTTTATAAGTTGTAGAAGTTACTTGGTAGAATTTTGGGGGCTGCTTATTTAAACTATCATATTGTCAAAAAACAGTAGGAATTTGACTTCTTTTTTTCCAATTCGTACCCCCTTGATTTCCTTTTGTTGTCTTATTGTTCTAGCTAGGACATCAAGAACTATATTGAATAGATATGGAGAGAGTAGACATCCTTGTCTTGTCCCTGATTTCAGTGGGATCTCTGTGAGTTTTTCTCCATTTAGTTTGGTGTTGGCTATAACTTACTGTATATTGCCTTTATTATGTTTACATATGCTCCTTGTATCCCTGCTCTCCCCAATACCTTTATCATGGAGAGATTTTGTATATTTTGTAGGCTTTTTCATCATCTAATGAGATGATCATGTGATTTTTATTTTTCAGTTTGTTTATATAGTGGATTACATTGACAGATTTTTGTATGTTGAACCATCCCTGCATCTCTAGGATGAAGCTGACTTGATCATGGTGGATCATGCCCACTCCATCATATCAGGAAAACTCATATTATGATACAGCACATCTATATTTTCAGAAGCCACTGGTGTGGAAGGAGAAAAAGAACATGAAGAACAACCACACTAGTAGAATTGCTATGATCAGAATCATCACTGGCAAATGCATATGCAGACACCATAGAAGTGGTCCTCAGGGCATGTAGGTGTTTTCCTCTTGGCCCTCAGGTAACACACTCATTTAACTGCTACTGGATTGCCTGGAGGGAATTGATTCCTGCATCTAAGGAACCACATGTGGAGGGGTGATATGCTTTGTCATCCCTGGCAGTTTTGTAGCAACCATTGGATACCTACTGCCACTGGTACACTGTGCCAAGGGCCTTGGTGAGTGAGCTATTTGGCAGCTAGTTCTCCTTTTCTTCTTAATCCCAATAGTGCATGGTCACATCAAGAACTGCCAACTCCCATTGTTAATAGGGATTGACTAAAATCACAGGAAAAGAAATCAGAAAGATCAATAAGACTGATGAGTGGCATACTATAATCTGCTACTCCAAAACATTCTAGTGGGGAAGTAGATAAGAGGCTAGACTTTAAAGGCAACTGAGTTTAGGGTTAATGAGTAGTTTCTCTACCATCTGCACCAAATTAACCTTACAATCTCAAATCATCGGGAAAGTGGGGATAATGAGGACAATAGTTTGAGACTGTGTGAGAGCTGAAAAGGGAAGGTTGGCTTTTACTTAGCAGACTGCCTGAGTCAAAGCCTGTGAGAAGAGAGTTTTTCTCTTCCCTTGAATCATTTATTTGACCTGAACAAAGCTTGTACGTCCTTTCTAATTTTCCTTTTTCTTAAAAAACTGTTTGTTATTTGAGATTATAACTACATTATTCTGCCCTGCCTTTTTACCCTCCAAACACTCCGTTTATCTCTCCTTGCTATCAAACCTGTGCTTTTCTTTTTATTAATCTTTATATACATCCTAAGCACATAAATATAATCTGCTCAGTCCATATAATCTTAATTGAATGAATATATTTTTAGGGCTGACCATTTGGTATTGAAGAAAAGATGGCTGTGCTTTTCTCTGAAGTAGACTCTTTCTCTCACTGTAAACATGCACTTCAGACACAAAGCACAGAGGCCCCTAGGCTGAAGTTTGCCTGAACACCTCCCACTGTGAACTGGCTTTTGTGATACCTAAAGGCACTGTGAGCACTTCTCCAGAAGAGGGAAACAACCCTACCTACTGAGCCTACGAAACACAACAACCAATAGGCTGGCACAATATTCGCAGGCATACATGGGTGGATAGCCTCAAGTGAAGGCCAGAGCCTGGGTATTTGCTTGGCCTCTGGTGGTAACAGGAGCTATGGATATCGACACAGTCCCTGGCTCAGTAGGACCACGAAACCAGACATGGCTCTATGTTGCAGCTCAGGCTCAGATGTCACCATGGTGGAGTTGTCCTAGATCTCACCTTTATAATATCCAGCATCACACAGGTGCTGTGAGTGAACTGATAAATTCACATTGCAAATGGAGGAAATGCAAATTTAAATAGAAATCTAGAGAATAAGACCACAGAACTTCACTTTGTAAACCTCTTAATCCCAAAACTACAAAGTATAAAAATTGTATTATAGCTAGTACAGACAATGAAAGACAAACCGTGGTATCGCAAAAGTGTTTATTTTCATTATAAAGTAGGAACGACATGGCATATAGAGAGAAATATAATGCTGGATATGTTTGATGCTATAAAAATAGCCTGTGAATGGCGCAGACTCTTGATCAGCGGTACGAATTTTTATTTCCGAATCTCATAACTGCTATTGCTCAGTCACCCCCATCATTTGCAAACAGTTTACTCATAACCCTTCTGATTCCACAATTGATTCTCTAAAACTGGCTAGTGTTTAGGAGAAGGACAAAGGAACTGCAGACAGACGAGCCTTAGCAGACCACTGAGAAGTGGCTTATTTTTCACTATTCACAGCATACACTGGCCTGGCATGTCCATTGCCTGTGCATCTGACTCTGTGCCCGCTGCTATAAATTCTCAGGTGCTGCATGGCTCTGATGTGACTCCTGGCTCTCACTGCCACCTGAGCCACTCTGCCATGCTGGCAGGGAAGACAGTTACCCATGAACTCTTCTTCTGCCAGTGTACCCAATGTGATTAGAACCAGTTTCTGGCTGTGAATCTGCCTTTCAGATTACTGGCTTTTGGACTCTTTGGGAAATTAGACATAAGGTTTAACAGCAATGCTGCTTTATAAAGGTAAAATGTGAGAAAGAATTAAAAAGGAAGTGTGTGAAATTTGGGCAAACTCAAGTGGGTGGAAGTTGATGTCATTACAGTCACTGCTTGGAAGTAAAAATAAAATCTCAAAAAAAGTAAGAATACATGTTTAGTATTTGTATCATCTACAAAATCCTATCACCAAGTTTAAAACAGTAAAAATGAAGGTCATTGATTTTAAACAAATCAGAAACTGTGTACATCTTTTCTTTCAATTTATATTTCTACTCTCTACAATGTCTGACCACAGCTGGCCACTATGTAAGAAGTGTTGGGTCACTGTTCATTTATGAGTTGTGCATCTAAGAAGAAAAAATGGTGAGCAAAAATGTCAAGCAAGTAGAATAGTAAGGATCTTCTGTAAACTTGTCTCCACTAACCTTTTCTCCTATAGCAAAGCCACCATTCCTATTGCTTTTCTTAATTTGGGATCCTTTCTTTTGAAGCAATTGTGATAAAAGTGATTAAATAGTGAAGTTAAATGTTTTTCAAAACTTTCATCACCACTTCATGTTTGTAACAATGCATGTAGGATTAAAATTGTTTATACTTTTGGCCAATTCTTCTAATTCATTTTTAATATCTATGAATATATTGATGCAAATATGAACTCTAGTGTAGCTTACATAATGTGAAATTGGTGGTTGGTTAAAATATAGAAAAGTGAAAACATTTACGATTTCTTTGTGAACTGAAAAGTGTAACTACTTATGTATTCCAATTTTACAAACATATATAGAAAAATTCAATGGTTACATTTGAACATAAAATATTTTAAAGATTTTAAATAAACCAGTGTGTATTGAGGCTGTCTACATTTTTTTCATTTTAAGAATAAGAAAGAATCTTGTTTTTCTAGTTGAATGAAAACAAGGCCTCTAGGATATCAGCTCTGTGTTACTTCATGTTAAACCAACACATTAAAACCAGTGCTTCAAATATTCAAATCTACTAGAGCAAAAACCACTCATCCAACTTAAAGGCAGCATAGCTGTGCTGGGGAGAGCTTTCAATGGAGCAGCTATCCTATGACTAGTCATGTGGATTCTTAGAATAAGTGAAAAATCAATGAAAGAGAGATGTGCTAAAATAGTATGGTGATTATGCTTTAATATACACACACTGATAACATTCTAAATAGCATAGACTCATCTATCAGTCTGCAGACTTCCAGTTGATACTCCTAACACAAAGCTGATTTCTTCTATTTTTTCCTTCTTCTGAGCATCAGGCAATACCCAGTTGCACACTAGCATTTGGATAAGGTGTGATGAATTGTGTACTTGAAAGTTGATCTACAAATATAACTCAAGGCCATTTTCCCTCTGATTTCAACAACTGAACACTGAAAGTCTGCGTATTGAGTGCTTACCAGGGGGGAGAGTCAATAAAAAGTTTCTAGCAAGACACAAAGATTGAGATAGGCCGACACAGCCGGGGTTCCTGCCCACTCACATTCCCCCCAAGAGATGTTCAACCCATGCAATGGCAGATACTTAGCAGTGAACAAAAATTTGCTTAATATAGACTGCGCAAGCTCTTACCTCACGATCAGCTTAGTCTCAGTATTCTGTTCTCCTTTGATCCCACATGTTTTGCCTCTTGAAGGTTTTAGTATATGAGTCTTAAATCTGCTAAACAGCATGACTAGGACTAAAGTTGTCACTTTGGTGGCTGGATACACCCTACTTCCTGTTTGTCTACTGGCCAATCAGTGTTTTATTAAACTAATATGAGAGACAAATCTTTTTTTTTAAATATTTATTTATTTATTATGTATATATTATTCTGTCTGTGTGTATGTCTGCAGGCCAGAAGAGGGCACCAGAACTCAATACAGATGGTTGTGAGCCACCATGTGGTTGCTGGGAATTGAATTCAGGACCTTTGGAAGAGCAGGCAATGCTCTTAACCACTGAGCCATCTCTCCAGCCCCCGAGACAAATCTTTATAGTGTACAAAAGCATTATATGACAGCAATTAATAAGTAATATTTTTGAGAGTGTTCCCTATAGAAAGTTATTTTATTGGACTTTTCTGCTTCTTTCAGATCTAGTTTGTCATTCTTATTTTTAACAACAGAATACAGATAATAGTAATACTATAATGGCTTATCTGTACAATTTTTTTAATCAAAATATATTTCAACATTCTTTAAAATCACAATAAAAGCATTTGTACTAAATATATAGGAAGAGAATATGCACGTAGATTGGGCATAAACGACTAAGTTTAGCAACTCTTTACTGAGAAATAGCAGGGATGGGAAAGGAACCCTGTAAACCTGCCAGGAAGCCTTGTGCTTTTTCCATGCTAAATTTTCCTATTGCTAGCATTGAAGGCTCATGCCACAATCATTTTCCTCTTAGTTATATTGGGTCATATAAAGATGCTAGAATTTATGTCATCCAATCTGGTTAGGCAGCCTGTATTAGAACATTGATGGCAATACATTTGAATTTCTGTTTCGAAACACATATAAATATGAACATCTACACTACTGAACAAAATTTGATGGATTATTTGAGAAGAATAGAAACAATCTTGAGTAATTCAAGTCTTTTTCATCTCAATTGATGATGGTATAGATAATTTTAGACATCTCACAGAGAGGAACAAAATGCAAATAACTGTTTGGGAAAAATAAAATTGAAATGAATATGTCTCATTATGCCCTAGAAGACAAATAAAAATGCATGTACTTACAAAAACAGGTTAGTGTTCAACAAAGTTTGATTTGTAACTACTTTTCAAGGAAAATAGAGCAAAAATTAATAACTCATATTTAATATATGCTTGTGCTTGGAATCTAATAAAGCATTGAATTTTACTGGTAACACCAGTCAGTGGGTGCGTATAAAATTCTGGATAGATAAGAATGATACCCTGAATTCAGATGTCTACAACCCACATAAAAGCCAAGTAGTTATGCTGCCGCTTGTAGTCCCAGCACACTAGAATTAGAGATGAGAGATCTCCAAGCAAACTGGTTACCAACACTAACATAGACCTGAACTCGAGTTTAGCATGAGTCCCTTTTGAATGACCAAAGAAAAACCCAACATTAACATTGGGCACACATATGCACAGACACACACACACACACAAATGTACAAACACAGGCAAGCAGATGCACATATGTACCAAAACATGTATGTATATATATATATATATATATATATATATATATATATACGAAAACGTATCAAATACCATGCAAACATATATCAAAAAATAAAAGTAATCAATTAGTGCTAATAGATAAGCTAGAACAAGCAAACTTATTTGTGATATCACACTCATTCTTATAGATAAAGAAAAAGAAAAATATAAACAATCTGTGAAAAAGAAAAACATATCTTAAATAATATGTTAAAATAGATGTGAGCATTGAATACAATAAAGAAAGAAATCTGTTTAATAGTAAAAGAAATTTAAGTCAAGTTTCCAGAAAAGATAAGATGCTCAGAAAGTGTATTTTCTCCTTGCATGCTTGAGAAAGGTCAAGGTTATTTTATTGTAATTACTGTGCTGGCCCATTGCTTCCACATTCCAGTCGTCATGATAATGTTAATTGTGCAGCATCCATCATGAATTTAAAAGGGCAAACAGCATGGTCCATTTGAAGGAGACTTTGATAATTTACAAGAATAACAAAAATGTGAAATCTAGAGTAGACTGAGAATTCTTAACCCTACAGGGCATTAAACCATTTTGCTTATTTTCTTCACCTGAAACTATGAAAACAAAGTTTCAATTCTTGTTGTTATTACCTAGTTCTTCAAAAAATATGTGTTTAATTTTTAATATTACAAGTAATTATAAATAGGAGAGATGCTATACATATGTAGTTTAACACTTGGTAGACTTTAATAACTCATAGGCAGATTCTTAATTCACAAGTAAAATATTATATCATGGTCCAAAATACTTCTACAAGATGATATTGAATTCTAAATTACAGAGGTCAAAGAAATCTACAATCAACAATACCATTTTATAATAATATTTGTGAAGGAGAATGACCCCAATTGGCTCATATATTTGAATGCCTGATCTCCAGTTAGGGAAACTGTTTTGAATGGCTTAGGAGGTTTGGTCATGTTGGAGAAAGTGTGCTACTGCTGGGCAGGCTTTGAGGTTTCAAAAGCCAGGGCAGGAACAGAGTCTTCCCCCTCTGCCTGCTGCTTGTTAATCAGCATGTGAGGCTGCCAGGTATTGCTCCAAGACCATGCCTGTTTTCTTTCTGCCACGCTACTCATGCCTGTAAAACTATAAGCAAGTGTGAAGATGAGTCTTTTCTATGAGTGTTGCCTTGGTTTTATTTTATCTTCATAGCAATAGAACAGTAACTAGGGCAGCAGTAAAAGTACATTACCTCCTTTTATTGTGTTAGTCACAGTGAAATTACTAGGATACATTATTCAATAATTCAGCAATAAGTCACTAATACATGTAGTTACATATTTTAAATTACTACTATTACTGTTGTTATTATTACTACTAATGCTACTATTACTACTAATAATAATATCTGGAAGTAAAAGGAAGCAAAGGAGAAGAGAGGAGGGGACGAGGACAGAGGAGGAAATAGAAAATGAAGGCTTAAATAACAATTGGAGCACACACACACTTTTACTTCCCTTTCCACCTTTGCTAATGTCCCAATAGCTCAATAGTTCAGAGGTGAAAGGGTAAGACCCTGCCAGCCCCTTCCTTTTCCTTGGCTGAGAGTTGATAGAGTGTGTTGTGCAGACCCAGTGCCATTAATAAGGTTGTTTAAGACTCCAAGGGTTGTAGCAATCTCTAGAATGAAAATTTTCAGCCTTTCACCCTATCCTCAAGCTATTAAATACATCCCATCTGCTTTCAGCTTCATCTCCTGGGCCTGCAACTAATGTCTTCTTTAGGGCTTTTATGCAATTGCATATATTTCCTTGACTCATAAAACAAGTTAACAAATGAAAATAGCTACAAACCTAATATACAAGCCAGAATTCTCACTAGCAAGCATCTAGAGAAGTGAGTTCAAAGCACAGTTTCACATGTAACGTAGCTGCCTGTAAGCTGCTTTCCCAAAAGCTACTGGAGTAACAAAGGTTAAACCCAGGATCCATTTATACTGGAAAATACTCTCCTATAACATATGAGAGTATAACATAAAGTAACAGCTTTTGACCTTTAACCACTGGAAAGAAAATGCTTAAAATTTAAATAAAATTAAAAAGTATTTTCAAGTATGTAAAGGAAATACAATCGCATTGAAACTGGGTTAATTCCTATGGCATCGACTATCTGTGAGCCCAAAGAGGATAGACCATCCACTGGAAATGGAAAGGGCTTGTTCTTCTGTTTAAGGCACTAACTCTACCCTCAGTGAACAAGGAAGTGCTGCCCAAAACAGTTGTCAGAAGGCAGACAAAAGAAAACTTTTAACATAAAATGTATCATGTGTATTTGAGTCATATTATAAACCTATATTCGAGTTTTTCTGGCAAGGTAATGGTTTTTAGTTAACATGTGAGATGCATCACAATTCACTTTTGGGGGGGGATTTTTTGAGATGGGTTTCTGGAACTTCCTCTGTAGACTAGGAGAATTCTCAAATTCTCAAGAAGTCAGTCAGCCTCTGCCTCCAGAGTCCTGGGATTAAAGGTTTGCACTACCACCGTCCTGCTCTCAATTCACATTTTTTCGTTTTATTTAATTACTATGTATACAGGGTTCTGTCTACATGTATACCTGCATGTCAGAAGAGGGCGCTAGATGTCATGATAGATGACTGTGACCCAACAAAGAATTGAACTCAGGACTTCTGTGAGAGCAGCCAGTACTTTTAAGTTCCAAGCCATCTCTCCAGGCCACAATTCACATTTTTTTTTTTGAGACAGGGTTTCTCTGTGGTTTTGGAGCCTGTCCTGGAACTAGCTCTTGTAGACCAGGCTGGTCTCGAACTCACAGAGATCCGCCTGCCTCTGCCTCCGGAGTGCTGGGATTAAAGGCGTGGAACATTTTGAACCATGTTATACTATCACTTGAGACATCTAGGTGAGGTTTCTATCCCAGTTACCACACAAGAAGCAGAACATGCAGCTCACCCTCTTTCGCTGGCACCATACTCAGGAGATTCTGCACCTCAGTTAGAGAACTGTTTGTTCAGTATCATAACACACTTTTTATTGCTTGTTCCCATGGGAACTATTTCACAATATCTTAACAGGACAGTGCGCACAGTAATCTTTGGGAACATATATGAGTTAGATACTTGTTATTTCTCATTAAATATTTTATCAAGACATTCTCATGCTTCTATTTTGTCATTTTTAAAGATAACCACTATAAATATGTCCAAAGATAACAGCACACATTTAAATAGGAGCTATGCTGCTAAATGCCAATAAGTACATACATTGTGTATTAATTTATTTAAATATAATTTTCTTTAAAATGTCTTATTGTTACAAAAAGTGGAACAAAAACTATTTTTCACCAGAAGGCATTACAAATACTGATTATTTTTCCTGCTTTCTTCCCTCTTCTTTGTGTCTCCCTTGTCTCCTTCACTCGTTCATTAACTGCTTAGAAGTCTATCATCTAAACCTGCTGCCCTTTATTTTCCTTGCATTTCCTCTTTCAGGAAGACATTCAAATAACATATATTCTTTTTGGCGGTGTATAATGGAGTAAAGAAAGATGGAGGATAGGTCTGCCATTTCTGTTGTCCCTTGTTGCTGTGGTTTTTCACCAACAGTCCTGATTAAACTGTCTGTTCTAAAATCAATTTAACTTGCTCTCTGAAATCTGAAATCATCACTTTAAAAAAAAACAGTTTTTCTAATTATCATTCTATGAAGTTATTTCACTCTCTGAATACTGTGACTTGCCCCTAAGTCCAGGAATATTCAGAAACAGAAATCTAATTAAATGGCATAGCTTACATAATAGTGGCTACTGTGGTTTGATTTTACCCAGATCTCCTATTTTCAATTTTATACTCAACACTCAATAAGAAAAAAGGCATCGAGAAAGAAACCTGGTATGTGGGTGTTTGTACCTTGAAAACAGACTGACTACAAGATGTTCAGAAGTCATATGCCCATATGTTAAGGCTTTCCCAAAAGCTATGGTCAGCTGCAGTATACAGAATTATGCCCATGTGGCTTATTCCAGAAACTGCTCCTTGACAGCTCGAAAATGTTTCTGTTTTTGTTCATTCTTAAATAAATAAGAAGTTAAAATCATCACAGCATACCCCAAACAGACATCTTAGATATTGTTTCCAGCTCTGCTGGTAATTAGTTACACAGCAAAAAGAATGTAGCTTAACATTCTTTGCCCTCAAAATCAACATTTGCAAAGTGAAGCAGATTTTCTTAACATTTTAGAAATGGGGCATCATGACTAAACTAATCAAATGACAGAGAGAGAACGCACAAATTAATAAGATCTGAAATGGAAAGGAGGACATAACCACAGACACGGAAGAAATTCAGAGAATCTTTAGATCTTACTACAAAAGCCTGTATGCCACAAAACTGGAAAATGCAAAAGAAATGGGCATCTTTTAAGATAAGTACCATATACCAAAGTTAAACAAAGACCAGGTGAACAATCTAAATAGACCTGTTAGTAGCGAAGAATTAGAAACTGTTATCAAAAACCTCCCTTCCAAAAAAAGCACAGGACCAGATGGTTTCTTTCTTTTTTTTTTCATGCTTGATTTTTTTTGTTATAAGTGATACTTTTTAGAAGTTTTTTTTTTGACTGCTTTCTTTATTATTGTTTCTTTTTCATTTGGGAGAAAAGAACTTTTCATGTTTTATTTTTTAATTTTATTTTTATTTTTTGAAAAATTACCGCCTCCTCCCCGTTTCCCATTTCCCTCCCCCTCCTCCTACACATCTCCCCCTCCCCCCACTCCCCTACTTCTCCCCCCCCACTCCATTCCCCCTCCCTCTTGAGAATGATGAGCAGTCCAGATTCCCTGCTCTGCGGGAAGTCCAAGGTCCTCCCACTTCTATCCAGGACCAGGAAGGTGAGCATCCAAACAGGCTAGGCTCCCACAAAGCCAGTTCATGTATTAGGATCGAAACCTAGTGACATTGTCCTTGGCTTCAGCAAAACCAACAAATTCTCATCACAAAACATTCAGGAAATCTGGGACACAATAAAAAGACCAAACCAGATGGTTTCAATGCAGAATTCTACCAGGACATCCAAGAAGAGCTAATACCTATACTCCTTAATGAATTTCACAATATAGAAACAGAAGAGTCATTGCCAAATTCCTTTTATGAAGCTACAGTTACCCTGATACCAAAACCACACAAAGACCCAACCAAGAAAGAGAATTTTAAATTTTAAATGTGAGTGGTGCCCATTTAGCTTTCTGCAGATTATCATGTTCTTGGGTAGCTGTGATGTAGCAGGTGGACCAAGGTCTACCAATCAGCTCCCAAATCATAACACAGAGACTGATTATTAGTTATAAATGTTTGGCCTTATCTTAGGCTGGTTTCTTTCTAGCTCTGACAAGTTATTTAAACGTTTTTCTTTATCTTCATTTTGCCACAAGGCCTTTTACTTTTCTTTGATTCTGTATGCCCTACTCTATGTCTGACTGACCCCAGGGCATCTCCCTCTCTCCCTTATTTATTCTAGCCTAGAATCCTCAACCTACTTATTCTCTCTGCCCCCAGCCCCGCCTACTCTCTACTACCTACCTATTAACTGTTCAGCTTTTATTAGACCAATCAGGTGCATTAGGCAGGCAAAGCAGCACATCTTTACATTGATAAACAAATGCAGCATAGACAAATGTTTTAATAGGAGCAGCGGGCTGTGTCCCGCCGCCCGGCCGCCCATCCGGCTAGCTTTACCCGAAATAATTACATGGAAACTGTATTCTTTTAAACACTGCCTGGCCCATTAGTTCCAGCCTCTTATTGGCTAGCTCTTACATATTAATCTAACCCATTTCTAATAATCTGTGTAGCCCACGAGGTGGCTTACCAGGGAAGATCTTAACCTGCGTCCGTCTGGAGTGGGAGAATCATGGCGACTCCTTGACTCAGCTTCTTCCAGCATTCTGTTCTGTTTACTCTGCCTACCTAATTTTATGTCCTATTAGATGCCAAGCAGTTTCTTTATTACTTAACCAATGAAAGAACAGATAGAAAGATGACCCTCCTCCATCAGACAAATGTAACACATCTTTAAATGCTTAAACTAATAATTTTCAACACTGTGCCTCAGTTTCATTTCCCAAAAGTTATTTCTCTGTTGAGTCTTAGCGGATTGCATTTGTCAAAGTCTGTGTCAGCTAGTTATGTGTGTTTGGCCAAGGACAGATGTTGTCATGAGACTGTAGTGGAAGCGAGGGAGTCTGTGATATGGACTATACCAGACTTCTCATTGCTGTAACAGAATCCCCTGGCCTGAACTTTTTTGTTTAATCACGTTCCAGATGCCTCAGTCTGTAGCTCTTGACATCAGTGACTTAATTACTTCCTTGCCTTCTGCAGTAAGACAGAATGCAATCTTGTGGGAGGGATTATGGGATTATTCACCTCTTGGATAGAGAAAGGGGAAAGACAGAGAGATGCAGAGTAAGAGAATATGATACAGCTCCCAAACCTGCCTTGAATAAACAGCTTCCCACAGGTAGCACTTACCTCTAAAGAATTCATCATTTTCCAATAACACATCAGCTGATAAACAAAAGTTTAACAGATGGTCCTGTGTGGTAAATATCATACTCAAGCCACAGTGTGTCATCCTGGACCCAGTTACCACAAAATGAATTTTAATGAAGTTCCAAGGGCCTTCATTGTCTTAACAACCCCAATATTGATCAAAAGATCAAGTCCAAAGTTTTTTCTGAGTCTCACAGAAAAGTTTTCACGTTGAATGTTTCTAAAATTAAAAACAAGTTATAGACATTCACTATATTGTAGAGCCGAGTAATAAATATAAAAGGAAAGGATGAAATACCAGAGACAGAACAGACCAAAGAACGACTGAGAAGCAAGATAAACACGGACACCAGGGGTCGCCTGTATCACATATCCGTGGGGAATAGCAGTATGTCAATGGTCAATTCAGATTACTTTTTCACATGTTGCATATTTTTGGCATCCCCACATCTTGGGCTTCCAGCTGTTTCTTAGGTTTTCCCGTCAAAGCTTGACACACTGCCCTTTTAAGGACCACCTACAGATTTTATGTCTCTTCTGTATAGATTGTGTAACTTTCATCAACTCCTTTGAAATCTGAGTGGAAGCCTCCATAATTCTTATATTTTACATGCTGTAAAGCAGCATCCTGTGGTGGCTTCCAAGACTTGCCACCAGCTCAAGTGGTGTAAAAAGCTGTCTTATGAAGGTTCAATTGTCAACACAACCCTGAGCCACCTAGGGGAAATGAACCTTGACTGAGGAATTTCCCAAATCAGATTGGCCACAGAGTTGTGTCTGTGAGGCTTTCATGAAGGAGGTCTCAGTCCTCTTTGTGAAGTACTATCCCTATACAAATGTGTCTGGACTTTATAAGAATGGTGACTGATCAAACAAACTTAAGAAGTCAGAGCATCATTCTTCCACACTCCCTTCTTCAGTTCCTGCCTCAAGGTTCCTGTCATGGATCCTATTTATGATAGTGTTTCACCTGTAAACTAAAAACACCCTTTGCTTCCCCCAAGTTGTTTTTCGTCAGTGCTCTATCGCAATTACAGCCAAGCGAACTAGGACCAAAGTCCTTCAACAAAGTTGAAGAACCCCTTCTTTGAAGAACTTGTAATAGCATTATGACCCTGCAATTTCTCTTCACAAGATCTCTCTTCTCTCTTTAGATAGCTTTACGTGTTTCTACCCTTGGCACTGTGCAGGTTGGTGGCCCCACTGATTGCTGGAAAGTCTACAGGCATCCTTTGTCCTATCCAGATACAGAGTACTTTATTTTTGTTAAGCAAGACTGATGCTATCCAATTTCAAACTGGCAGCCCTGAAAAGATATAGAAGCAACAAAAGACTGAGAAGGTTGTATATCTGTGTTCAGTTCTTTACACACAAACATACACCAATAATTAAAGACAGAAAAATAAAATTGGGGAAAAAGGTGGTACAGGAGAAGAGGGAAGGGAATGGTGTGATTATAGTTTAATTTCAAGATTAAAATATTTTTGCTTTAATTTAAAACATACCATTCTTGGCTTCAACTTTAAATATGCAAGTTTTCAGATTTTCCTGTTCTGCTTTTTTATTCAGGTCCTCACTAAATCTTAACAAGTCCAACCATCATAAACCATGCTACAGCCTGGGTGCAATGCTGGTCTACAATGCAATTTTCTCTGCCCAATTAATCAGCCCATTATCTTTATACTGAGCCTCCCACAAAATCTTAGGACACGGACAAAATGTAGAGTCCTTGGTGAAAAGGCAACATAGACGGGCTCTGGATGAGCCAATCAAGAAGGTCATGATATCTATGTGAAGCTTATAAGTGTCTTCTCTGGTGCCAGCATTTCTGTTGGTGTTCTAGCTTTTTGAGTTCCCACAGAAAGTGATCGCTCATGCCATCTTTTAACACTGTAGAAGTTATAATACTTTCCACAAATTGTCCCAAAGGCCTGAGAACCAGATGATCAGGTTTAGTAGGAGCAATGGTTCCACTGCTTTGAATCACTTTATTTTTAATGTTAATCAGACTTTTCTTTGCTGTGACAAAATATTGACAAGATCATGTAAGAAGAAGTTTGTATTTACATTCACGATTTCAGCACATTATGGAAGGGAGTTGGAATGAAAAGTGCTACCTACAATATGGTGGCAGGAGGAAACAATGAGCCATAATTGGAAGTGACCAAAACAAGATGCAGCTCCCCATAACCCGTCCCTAATAACCTGCATCCTTACACTGGCTTCCTATCCTAGAATTTTCCTCACCTCCAATTCTGGTGCTACTATCTAAGTACCAAGTATTCACCACAAAATTCTTTGGGATATGTTTTATTTCATGTTTAAAATATATCATGCACCTTTCTCATATATATCTGATGAAGTTATTTATTTTTGGAATAATTATTCTTCTAAATGTCTTTGCCCCTCCCCAAATTCCATCATGTTCCAGGTTTGTTTCCACATAGGCTTCTGATTCCTACTGTCCAGGCATAGAGATTATAGGTGAAGCAATAAATGATTTTTGAAGAGTTCATCTGTGTTAATGAATAAATGAGTTTAGAGAGTAAGGAGAGCATATCTGTGAAAGAGATGATGAGTCTTAAATTCAATTCACTTCAGAAGCAAAGGCAGAGGTAATAAATATGAGGTCAACACAAAAACCAAGTTTTTCAGTAATATTTTGAAATAACAATGAAGAATGATAATCTGGTTAAAATTTGTGTACTCTGACACACTCCTAGCAATCAGAATGTGAACTGATGAAATTGCTGTAGAAATTGGGAGGCCATGCACCTAATAAATACGTAGATGGCAGAGATGACATGGCATTTGGACTGTTTTTGTGTTTTGTGTCAAGAATGGAAAAAGCTCTTTAATTAATTTATTCAGGCATTTAACTCTCTAACACAAGCTAATGGTCTAGAATTGGAAATCAAACACAAATTAAATGCCTATAATGGGTTTAGCATGAATGAAATTGTTTCTAGCTAAACTGGACTGAAATACCAAAGCCAGCTGGCTAATATGAAGAATTTTAATTTACCAAAACCATTAATGCCTGGTTTTAGCATAAAGTAATATATATATGAATAAATGTTTAATACATTTGAAATATAGAATAAATTATAGGAAAGATGAGTTCTTAGGAGCATGTGAGCATATGTCTTGGTTACTATTTCAATATATGAAATGACAATATGAATAGTTACATTGCAGACTTTGTAATGTTTGAAGTCTCTCCAGGCTGGCATTATAAAATGCTGAGATTGAATTGTAAATAACAGACATTTATTTTCTTGTATTTCTGAGGACTACCAAATCCAAGACAAAGTTCACATTCTGATGATGGCTCCTTTTTTTTTTTTTTGACTTAGAGAAGTTGCATAATTCAGGATTTATTCTCCAAGTACACAGAGTGAAAAGAAGGTAATTGAAGGGGAAGGATAAGTAGAGAAGAAAGAGAGATGGAACTGGAGAAAGAGAAGCCAAAGTAGAGAGGCAGAGAGAGGAGAACCTGGGTTCAACTAATTTAGTGGGATGAGTACCTTGCAACACTTATTTAACTTTAATTACTTATTCTAAATATAGCCACACTGGAGGATAGAATTTCAACAAAGCAATATATGGCAGCCACAAATGTTCAGTCCACAACAATAATTTGTTTCAAGAGTTTAAAATATGGGCTATACAGATGGCTCAATGAGTAAAGGCATTTGTCCCTAAGCTTGATGACATGTGTTCTCTTCCCAGGACGCACTTGAAAGAAGGAAAGAAGTTACTCTTGGGAGTTGTACTCTTATCTATACATTCACAATCATGGAATATAACCCCTCTACTCACACATTCCTCCGTACATATTTTTAAATAAACCAATAAACATTTAAAAATAGTTTAGAATAAATTTTAATGTGTTATTATCAACATCATTATACCTGGGATGTTTCTGTTATAACACATCTATGACAACATTGTTTAAAAGAAAGCCTGTCTGGTCTGTCAACAACATAATCTAAAGTACACAGAAGAGTATTTGCAAATTAGCAGATTCTCACTATAAATGACAGGAAATGAATAAATAAATGAAAGAACACTTCAAAATGCACATAAAATTCTTACTTATTCCTTTAATAACCACAGAATGCCTTGGAAGTGAGGTAACTTTATTCTAAGTACTTTTCATGACTCAAATCATTTAATCCCTGTACTAACTAAACATGACAGACTCTGTCCTTTATGCAGAGGGTACCAAAAGAAGGGGGGAGGGGAGCAGCCCTGTTCCTCGAAGGCCACCAAGCTAATATCAAAGTTAATGTCTGAACCCAGGTTCTAAGGCTCTAGAAAGTTGTTCTGTTATCTATAATGCTCTATGCGGCTGGATCTAGGAGGCACAGGATGAATTTCTAAAGGGGAGCTTGCCTTTCTTATATAGATAGACTTTCCCCATGGTAGATCAAATAAACTCCAAGTGACAGCCAGCCAAGCTTTAACGGTAATCCCCACCAGAATATGTTTTGTCACATGATAAACGGCTGTTTGGGTTACAGGGAGATTGGAGGCAGGAAGTGTTTCAGCCTTCAGAAAGACCTATCGGCCTCAATTTAGCATTCAACATCCTCACAGCTTCCCTGTTTCCCATTTTTATTTACACTATGTTTTTCCTTTTCCATTTTCCCGTTTCTTCATGTTACTCCTATTTCTACCGTTTGCCACGGACGGCTCAGGGGAGTCACTCAGACCGCGGGAGAAGCAGGGTCTTGGTAGGCAGGAAGGCACAAGTTTGGCAAATGACAGACAGACACAACACACAAGGGAGTGCTTGGAATCTGCTGTGCTTTTACTAAATCTATGTTTTCATTATATAGTAATCAAACAAAGAACAAATCAGAAGGCCATGTGTCAACAGTTGGCACAGTATGAAAGCTTCTTTTAGTCCCATTACCAGGGACAGGTGTTAGACATAAAACATCCTTAGAAAAGGAAATCTTGTCCTTGAGAACGTAAACCTCAGACAAGTGGTTTCATCTTATGAATAGAAAGTTTCTGTCTCACTATCGCTATCATGGCCTTTCCTCTTCCTAACCCTTTACTTCATCTAGTGACCAAATATGCCTAATCAGCTCTCTGCACCTGCTGAAATATACTTTTAGTAGCTTCTTATGCAGCAGACACTATGTGGATTGGGGTCTAGCAAGCATATCCATAAAGTTCAGAGTATAACATAACAGTCTTTGTCCATCAACATTAGCCCATCTATTCCCTTGCTCATCATACACCCTGTGTATGACAAATGTTCTGCTGTAGTCTTATACATATCCATACTGTGCTTCCTTATCCCAGAGCTGTTTCTGAAGAGAATGATCCTTGTCTTGTATATATAAAGACTATCATTATTATGAAAGAAATTGTGAAAAGCTCATATCCCGCATAATCAGCTAATCGAGAAACCTGTCTATGCCTCAGCGGTGGCTAATACCAGGCTGTCTGCCATTGACCTCCAGGAAGCCTAGTCCCATGGGACACGTAGCTCCCGTCCGGCATAATGACATATGTCATGTCACACAGATGACACTGGAGTTGGTGTGGCAACCGTTAATCGTAATTCATTATTTGTATATACATTTTTCCTCTCCGACTTGTGTACCGTACTGTCTTCTCCTGTTTTTGTTTTATTTTTTCCACTTTATTTGCCTTACATTCATTCAATTTCTCCAATTGTATCCCACAATTACATTCTATTCCATTGTTGCTTTATTTTGTACTTATTTTTGTTTTCTTTTGTTTGGGTTCTGAGATATTGTCCCACTATCCAGACCAAGCCCCCCTCAACCTCCTCATATCCCTGCTCTGCCTTGCTTGTGTTAGGATGCTGGCATGCCCTACACTTGGCAAATTCCATTCTTTTGGGGGGGGATTTTTTCGAGACAGGGTTTCTCTGAAGTTTTTTTGGTGCCTGTCCTGGAACTAGCTCTTGTAGACCAGGCTGGCCTCGAACTCCACAGAGATCCACCTGCCTCTGCCTCCCAAGTGCTGGGATTAAAGGCATGCGCCACCACCGCCTGGCTGGCAAATTCCATTCTTCACTGCTAATAGTCACAGGTTATGGCATCTTCCACTTGTTTCTTTTATGAGATTCCTTGTTTTATTTCAGTTTGACTCTGTGTGGTAGATAGAGATTACCAGTCATTGGTGGTATCTTGGTGTTACCAAAGTCAGCTGTGTGCAGATTATTATCACTTGTGGGTTTCTCAATCATCTTTTAAGATTATGTGCTGTTCCAGCGAACAAATATAAAAAAAAACTTTAACATATAGTTCATATTGATGTCTTTAATGTGACAAAAGTTATGCCATTTCTGTGTTACTGTAGCCAAGTCTGAAATCTTATCAATAAGTTTGCTCCTCTGGGCCAGAATATAGAAACAATGAGATAGTTAATGAAAGAAAGCCATTTAAACATACATATGTTTTCATTTTGGATGTGGAAAGGGTTCTCCAACCCTTTCCCACTGCATGATGCCATGATCTAATTATCAATTATGAGTAACACTCCTACTAGTAAATCAGAGAGATTTTCTCTGATAAGATTGTTCTATTTCTTAAAGTAATTTGATCACATTTAACTAATAATAGGGATAAATATTTGAATTTATAATACTGTGGTTTCTACAAATATATGAATAAAATACATGCAAACACTTAAGCCCACGTGTGTGTAAATTTAGCAAATGTATTATAGCTATGATATACTTGTAATGTACATTATATGTTATAGTTAGAGTATATTATAAATATCATATGTACCAATATAATATTTAAACCCCATACACTAAAACGTTATCATTTGTATTTAGTAATTGTGGTTGTTTGAAGTGGAATGGCCCCATAGATTAAAGTGTTTGAATACTTGACCCATAGGGAATGGCACATCTAAGAGGTGTGGCCTTGTTGGAATAGGTGTGATATTGTTAGGGAAAGATTGTCACTGTGGGGGTGGATTTTGAGGGCTCAGATGCTCAAGCTAGCTCTAGTACCACTTCCTGTCTTCTGCCTGTGGATCTGAATGTCTCCTTCTCCAGCACCATACCTGCCTGCCCCTTACATGCTGCCATGTTTCCCATAGGATAGTGGAATAAATGGACCAAACCTTTAAACAGTTCACTAGTCCCTATGTGTGTGTGTGTTTGTGTGTATGAATTGCTGTGGTCATGCTGTCTCTTCACAGCAATAGAAACCCATGACAGTAATATATTTTAAATTTCTAGAAGTAATTAATGGAAAGTAAAATTTTACTATTTGGCCATGTCCTTGTCAAAGTGCCTGTAAAGGGGATTTTCTTCTGATCATCCTTACCCCATGATGAGAACAGCCAAATCTGTAAGAGCTACCACCCACGTGGAAGGTTTTATGCATTCTCAAAGTAGGAAACACAAGAAAAAAGAAGGCAGCTCATATCTTATCCGTTATGACCAACCACCCATGCTAATGACATTCATTAAGCTAAATGAGCAGGAGAATGAGAAATCAGATCACTAATTAGAGCAGATTTATTTTTAGGATGAAATTAGCCCAAAATACATTTTCTTTTTAAAATACCAAGTATCATTTTAAGACATAATTTAAACGACTGATTAGAGATATGACTTAGTTCTCTGAAAGAATGAAATTATACAGCTACTGAAATCATCAATATCACTTTCGTAGTATTGTTGTAATTATTATTTATTACAGGAGTGGAGAAAATATAAAAAAGAGACAGAAAAACTATTCATTAAGATTAATGACTCATCTTAGAAATTTCATTATTGAATTAACCACTCAAGAGATCCCCCCCCAACTTTCCAGGTTAGACCATCAGTCATGTCTAATCAAGGCATATTCACAAAAATAAAAGCATCTTAGAAAGAATCACACACATATAAATAGATAAGATTTCACAGTATACATGAAGATTAACAACTTAGCCACAAGTAACATGGGTTTTTAATTTATTTTATAAGCAGACTCTGTATACTGAAATTATTTTTATGATAAATATCTATAACTTTATGAGTACAGCTGGAAGACCAAGGGACTCGTCCCTAGGGATTTGAATTTACAGTTCAGCTGGTGCTAGCTCTGTCTCATGAAAGAATCTTTAAAATTGAATTAATAAATACATGCTCTTATAATGTTTTCCAAAACTTTGATTTGATTGCAACAGGTTAATTTATGTGGGGCAAATCTCTTCAAGTGAAAAATTATAAAACCTAAAAAAAAATATGTAAAATGAGTGTTCAAATAATGCTGCCAGGATTTACAGTTTTTGAGAAGAAAGAAGATATAAAAGTTAAAATTAAAATTATTGCTGGGCTGACAGTAAAGGAAAATGTAAGGTGGAAATTGGAATTCACAAAAGAAAGACTTCAAAATTGGAAAACTGTGATTGAAAAAAGTGAGTACAAGGTGCTACAGTCAAATCCTCCCTGGGCTGGTTGCTAATTCTTCATATGGAATCTGAGCTTCAATCAGAGGAAGAAACAACTGAAGACAAGGAGTTAGGCAAGGAAGAAGGGAGAAGGGCAAGATAACAAAGAGGGGAAGGAAAGAAAAGCTGTAAGAAAGCAAAGGCTATTGGTTAATAGTAACAAAATACTGAAAAAATAGGAGAAACCTTTCCCACATAGAGAGAAGCTGAAGTTTAAGTCCTAGACCTTTGAGAGTCCAAGCGTTTTTAGCAAGCAAAGGCACCAGCCCATGCTTTAGATGAGTGCTGTCATCTACAACTGTCAACAAAAGAGACGGTGAATAGATCTCTAGAAATTTAAAGCACCATTGAAGAAACGCAAAGACAGAATGTATTCTCTGGTCACTGCTAATCGTGAACTTCTCATCCCTATACCCAACACCCAGACAAAAATTTCCACTAAAGACAAGAAAGAAAAAAGCAGGAAGCAAAAAACAGATGCCAGACAGAATTTGGTTCAGGGTTATAATATACTGAAAACTATATATTTAATTAATTAAGTTAAGAAAATAGAGACCGAGCCAGGCGGTAATGGCTCATGCCCTTAATCCCAGCACTTGGGAGACAGAGGCAGGTGGATCTTTATGAGTTTGAGGTCAGCCTGATCTACAAGAGCTAGTTCCTGGACAGGCTCCAAAGTTACAGAAAACCCCTATCTCCAAAAAAGAAAAGAAAGAAAGAAAGAAAGAAAGAAAGAAAGAAAGAAAGAAAGAAAGAAAGAAAGAAGGAAGGAAGAAAGGAAGGAAGGAAGGAAGGAAAATAACGTAGAGACAGATATTTAGAATTTCAATCAAAATTTGAATTTATATAAAGACATGTGTACACTTAAGGATTTAGTAGCACAACATTACTTTCATACACTTGGGAATCATTTGCCACGGTGAAGGTTATAACAGATAACACAGCAAATCTCAAAAAAAAAAAAGTTTAAAACCTAGAAGCTATCAAAGTATTCTCTTGAAATGCAATCTAATTGAGAGAAAGAATTAAATTCAGGAAGATAAGAATTTTCAAGTTTGGGCCAGGTGGTGATGGCGCACGCCTTTAAATCCCAGCACTTGGGAGGCAGAGGCAGGTGGATCTCTGTGAGTGAGGCCAGCCTAGTCTACAAGAGCTAGTTCCAGGACAGGCTCCAAAGCTACAGAGAAACCCTGTCTTGGAAAACAAATCCAAATTCTCAATATTATATTTTATCCCATTTCATACATTCTTTATTGGCAATTTTTCCTGCACACTTTGAAATATGTTTGTCTAAGTCATGACTTGTGGCCCTTTGAAAAGGTCACATTCTTTCTTTGTTTTTCCTCTTAGTGAGAATAGGTTCTTCCACATAATATATCTGATTAAGGTTCCCTTTCCTCTACTCCTCCCGGGTGTGCTTCACGTGTCCTCCAATCAGAACCCGCCCCCTTCGGTCTCTAACTAGAAATCAAACAGGCATGTAAGAGATAAAAACAGACTCATCCATTTGCACAGTTCCTGTAAAACCACTAAATTAGAAGGTATAATATACATGCAAAGGATATGTAGGGTAAAAAGAGAGAAAAAATACAAATAAAATTAAAACTAAAAAAAATAAGATTTTTGAAAAAAACAAAAGTCCCAACAAGACATTGTGATACAAGGAACCTCCAGAAATGTCAAGAAGTCTGTCTGCAGTTGTCTGTCTACTGCTGGGTGTGTAGGTTTCCCTTAAGAGTAATTCGTTTACCTAGTGAGACTCCCTGGAAGGAAACTAAATTTTTATTTGTAAGTGGTTGTCAATTGGAATTGCTTCTGGCTTAGGGATGCGGGCAGGTGTCTACTTCTGTTTTCATCTGGGACCCTATCTGGTCAGGACTACACACAGTCTGTCATGCGGCCACATTCTCTGTGAGTTTATCTGTGCATCTATCCTGTAGATTCGAAGGCCTTTGTCTTCTTGCTGTTTCCCCTCTGGCTTTTACACTCTTTCTGCCTCCTCTTCCACAGGAAACACTAAGCTCTGAGGGGAGGATTCGATGGAGATAGGGCTAAGTGGTTAAAGTGTCTCACTCTGCATAAAGGCTGGCTGTGGGTACTTATATTTGTTTCTATGTGCTGCCGGAGGAAGTTTCTCTGATGATAGCTAAGCAAGGCACTTATTTTGACTATAGCGGATTGTCTTTGGGTGTCATTTTATTGATATTTCTTCTTTTTTTTAATTTTCAAAAGAGCAGTGTTGGGTCGCAGCAACTTTTTGCCACACCATTGTCCTAGCATATACTGCAGGCAGTATACCAGTATAGATCAAAGGTCTTATGATGGGTTGGTGTGTACCTTTCTCATTAGTAGTGTGCACAGAACATTCATTCATATAACAAAGTTTAGAACACTTGTGAAGGCTCCATATAAGCACCAGTTCAACTTCTTTCTACTCAGTGAAACGTATAGGCATTGTTTTCAGCAATAGAGCCTTGCTGTCATTTTGTTGAGAGCAGTCTATAGTCTTTGCAACAGCCTAAATTGTTTGGGGATTCCCATGGGCATATTTTGGCTAACCACTCAATTAGATGTAGCCTAATTCCAGTAGTGCAAGCCTAATTTGGTGACAAGAGATGGCAATTTTGGGCCCTGTCTAGTTATTTTTTGGTGATTTCATTTAGATTGTCCTCATTTATGTATACAATTTAGAAAACTTCTATTGTATTATGTTTCCATACTATCCCTCAAATGGTCTTTAATTTTAGTTGCCTCTTCCCATATTCCATCCTTAAGACCCCTCTTCCCTCCACTTCCTGACTTGATAGTCTCTTTACAGCCCACCATAATCCATTCTTAACTACCTCTTCTAGGTCCATTTCATAACTAGATCTATCTGTTCCTCCTAACACCTTACTCGATATCTAACCTCTCTAGTTCTATGGATTGTTTAATTAACAGCTAATATCTACATGTAAGTGAGTTAATATCACAGTTTCTTTCTGTATAATTTTTTTCTACTTCCATCGTTAGATAATTCCATACTGGAAAATTTCCTTTTCTAAATGTTAGGTAAGTAGTACTTCATTGTGTTGATGTACCACATTTTCTTTATCCCTTCTGTTGAGGGACTTCCATGTTATTTCTAATTTCTGACTGTTAATAAATAGACCACCATTGATTGCGGTTTAGCAACTCAAATGTCTCTTGTGGTAGAATGAAGTCTATTTTGGGTGTATACTTGATAGTAGTAAAGCTGAATCTTAGGGTAGTCCAATCCCCATACTCCCAAGAACCCAGCACACTGATTTCCATAGCAGGTGGACAAGTTTGCATTATCACAAATAGATTAGTGTTCCCCTTACTCAATATCTTGACAGCATAAGCTGCCCCTTTGTTGCGGAAGCTCTTTCTGCTCCTTCAGCCAATAGCTGCTGAGGTACCAGCCCATTGGGGCGTGGTCTCTCTCTTTAAAAAAGCTGCCACTGCCCTCTGCTCGCTCCACTTCCGGCTCCACTTCCAGCAACTAGGCTCCCTTCCTGATTGTGCAGAGGGCTGTTGTCTAGGACGGTGATCTGTAAGTTTTTCCCCCCTTAAATAAATAACCATTCTATTAATCATAATTCAAAACTGGTGTTGGATTGTTTGTGACTTAAGCCTTCACCACTTGTTTAATTGATCTTGGCCATTCTAACCAGTGTAAGATAAAACTGCAATGTAGTAGTTGTTCTACCCATTTCCCTGAAGAATATAGGTCTCTCTATCCCTGTCTGTTTCTCTATTTCTTTCTCTTCTCCCGTGCCCACTGTGTGTACTTGCGTGCATGCGTGTGTATGTGTGTGTTTCCTTGTTTTGATTAGCTGGTCTGGGATAATTTATTTCCTTGGTTTTCTTGGATGTAGCTAACCTCTTTAGGTTTGCATTTTCATTCTAATATTTGTTGTAGGGCTGGATTTGTAGATACATATCACTTAAATTTTGTTTTACTACGAAATGTCTTATTTTCTCTATATATTGTGGTTGAAATTTTTTCTGGGAAGAGGAGTTTGAGCTTGAGTCTGCAGTTTCTTCAAGTTTATAGGTTATCCTGCAGGCCCTTCTGGCTTTTGGAGTCAATATTGAGAAATGTTATCATAATAGATCTGTCTCTATATATTACTTTGTCTTTTTCTCTTGCAGCTTAGATATGCTTTCTTTGTTCTGTGCACTTATTGTTTTGATTATTATGTATCAAGGAGATTTCCTTTTCTGATCCAGTCTCTTTGTTGGTCTGTATGGTTTTTGTGCTTTCTTAAATATCTACTTCTTTAGGTTAGGAAATTGCTTTTCTAATATTTTCTTGAAAATGTTCTCTGTGCCTGAGATTCTTCTCTTTCCTCTATTCAAATTAATCTTGGATTTTTTTCAGTTTCCTGAATTTCCTAGACGTTTTGTATTCAGAGATTCCTAAATTTAATGTTTTCTTTTACTGAGGTATTGATTTCTCCTCTTGTATCTTCAATGAGTGCGATTTTTCTCTTCCATCACTTGTATTCTTTGGTTGAGACATTTCTCTAAGGTTTCTGTCCAAGTGCCTAAATATTTTATTTCTAGATTCCCTCAGTTTGGGTTTTCTTTATTTCCACTTTCAGATCTTGAATGGTTTTATTTATTTTCTTCTATTGTTTGTTTTTAAACAGATTTCTTTAAGAAATTTATTCATTTTTCTTTTGAAGGACCTCAATCATTTTCAAAAAGTCTATTTTAAGGTCTTAGATTTGCACTTCAGCTATTTTGGAATACTCATGGCCTGCTGTGGTAGGGTTGCTGGGCTCCCAGAAAGATATTTTATGATTGTGTTTTTATATTGTTCTCTCAGTTCTAGATGCTGATATATGATCTTGTATTTGTTGGGTTGGTGATTTGTTTGTTCCTTGGTTTCTGTTGCTCTCTCTGGTTCTTAGGAATGTGTACTTGCTATATATTTTCTAGTAGCAAATTCTTCTGGGACCCTGATAGGTCTGGAAACTGGGAGCTCCAAGTAAAATATGTTTCTAGGTGTTATGAGGTGACACATGAATAGGGGGTGATAGAGAAGGTGAGGTGATCTAATACAGAGAGGAAAGCAAGGTGTCCCAGCAGGATCCGGGTTGTCTCTGGAGTGAGGAAGTGAATGAGCAGGACCACCACAGGTGTTCTGCTACACAGCTGGGGATGAGACTGGGGGGGTTGATGCTGGAGGACGGGAGTTAGAGAGATCTGCAGTCAGCCTACCAGCTTCCATGGTCAGAGTAGCCCGAGGGTTCCCAGGGAGTGTCTGTTGAAGTGGGGCCTGTGATAAAACCATGAGTGGGGTGCAGGAAATTTGGTGGGGAAGAGCAATGTGATCCACTAGAGATGGGGCTACGGGAGAAAGTTAGGCTGCAATAGATGGTCTGCTACATGACTGGAGAAAACAGTGAGGGATCGGATTTGGAAAAGAAGGTTTAGGTGCAGGTCTGCCGTTAGCCTACATGCTTCTCTGGACAGTATTTGCAATATTCCTTTAACAGAAGAATATTCTCTTACAAAATCATCTGAAAATAACCAAATACAAAAAATCTAACACTTTGGATCAATCTATACCTTTCAATGTATTCAATTACCTAGCAAAATCCTTTTTGGCTGTTACTTACCAATATATTATCATATTCAGAATCTTGCACGTTTTTATTTGACTTATGTTAAGATTCCTTCAATCTTTTTAATTGACTTGTCATAATTGTACACATAGATGTGATACAGTGTGATGCCTGAATATATGTTGACAAATGCTCTATAAAATCGGGGATATGCCGGGCGGTGGTGGCGCACGCCTTTAATACCAGCACTTGGGAGGCAGAGGCAGGCGGATCTCTGTGAGTTCGAGGCAGCCTGGTCTACAAAAGCTAGTTCCAGGACAGGAACCAAAAGCTACAGAGAAACCCTGTCTCGAAAATCAAAAAATAAATAAATCAATAAATAAAATCAGGGATATTTATTTTTTCCCAAACATTCTATTTGGCAAACTTTAGTTATGCATTTTAGTTGAATTTCCCCCACATCGTTTCTACTGGGTTTCCCATGTGTTCATTATTTACAAACCTTTGGGTGCTGGAAAACTGTCTAAGCAATAAGGAGTCCTTCAGGATAAAATATCCAGACACACATGTCCTTTCTCTGCTCTTAATAATGACAATTTTGACCCTTTGAATGTCAGCTGGTTTATTTATTGCAAAATTAATTTCCTTTTAGTAATTAGTATCAGGTTTGAAATTGTAATTAGAATCTGTATACTTATCCTATCCATCTAAGTTTTCAATTCTGAATATTGCAATTATGTTTTATTTCCTGAATCATTGTTTACTAAGAACAAACAATAGAAAACTTCCAACATTATCCCCCATTCTCTGTTTCTACATGAAAATTTCACTATATTAATTTTTACTCATCTTTACATAATTATCTATACATGAATTGTAATGATGGAATTCATTTAGATATTCTTATTTTTTAATGGCTATAACTCAGTCTTGTTTTTATTTACTAAGAGTACTTGAGGAATTAAACTTATCCCAGACTAGTCTGAAGAGAACCTGCTTGAAGTTGCATTAATAATATAACATTAACTGTTTAAACTTGCTGTCAATTCTCAGAGAACAAGAAGATTCCTTTATGATTCTATTATAAAAATTTAAATACATGAAATGTAACATTTTTCTCTACTTGTATAATTTTTGCAAAGGAATGTTGGGTATGTTAATATATTTTTACCACTTCCTAGTTTTATGCACAAAGTGAGTTTCAAGTTCATCTTCATCTCTGTCTCAGCAGAAGAACTAATCATCCCAGTGAAGACAAATTTATATTTCTGAAGTTCTATTTTCTCATCACGGAAGAAAGAAAATACAATAATGGATTGGGAAAATCATAAATTCTTGTAGCATCCTTCATAACTATGAAAATGGGAAATTTTTCATTGTTCAATTAATTGTCTGGAAACGGCATGTTATATTTATTTGTTTGGGTTCATGATTTTAAAAACTTCTTTTTTTTTATTAATTTTTTATTGAGAGAAAAAAAAGTTTCCCCCTCCTCCCCGCCTCCCATTTCCCTCCCCCTCCTTCCACCCTTCTCCCCCTCCCCCCACTCCTCTCCCCCTCCCTCTCCAGTCCAAGGAGCAGTCAGGGTTCCCTGCCCTGTGGAAAGTCCAAGGTGCTCCCCCCTCCGTCCATGTCTAGGAAGGTGAACATAAAATATGAAACGAAGTACCATTATCAAATCATCAAATATGACTCCAAACCAATTTTGCTTTTACTACCTGAAGTTTGGAAACTGGGTCTGTATGTGAGCATTTATTTATATTTTTGATATTGTTGAGATCTTAGCAAGAGATTTATTCTGAGGTTTTCCTGAACTAAATAGAGAGATTCCATCTCAAAAGAAAGGGATAGCTCTTTAATGGTGAATCTGCATAACTCATTTATTTATATATTACAATATTTGGAAATAGTGGCACATCTGTACAGTGGAATTCTTTGTTGTTTTCTTTTATTTTTTGTATTTTTATTAATTAAATTTACTTATTTATTTTATAATCTGATAGCAGTTTCCCCTTCCATTCTACTCCTATTCCCTCACCTACCTCTCTTCTGTCCCATCCCTAACCCATATCTCTGTTTCTGTTCAGAAAGAATCAGACCTCCCATGAATAACAATAAAATATGGCATATCCAAGTAGCAATAAGACTAAGCACACCCACCTTTTATTAAGGCTGGGCAAGGTGACCCATTATGAGGAACAGGCTTTTTCCAAAGCTAGCCAAAGCATTAGGGACAGCCCCTGCTCCCACTGTTAGGAGTCAGTCCCATAAGTAGACCATCCTACATAAATGTTACATATTTGTAGAGGGCCTAGGTCACTCGCACATAGTCTCCCTGGTTGTGAATTCTGAGTATGAGGTCAGATTAGTTGATTCTCTGGGTTTTCTTGTGGTATCCTTGATTCCTCCAGCTCATACAAGCCTTCCTCCCTCTCTTCAGCAGGGAACACAATCCTTCCTCCCTCTCTTCAGCAGGGAAAACTATAATCCTTTCTTTCTCTCTTTGGCAGTGTTCCCCAAGCATGACCTAGTGTTTGGTTGTGGGTTTCTGCATCTGCTTCCAACAGGTGCTTTTTGAAACCCTTCTGATGACAATTGGGGTAGACACCAATGTCTGAGTAAAGCAGAATGTTGTTGTTCCTCATTACACTGACATTTGTTTCTCTAGCCATGTTTGGTTCTAACCTGTGTCTCTGGCCCATTCAGCCTCTTGGTCCTGGAGCTACAGGCAGTGTAACGGGTGGACTCACCCTCTTGGCATGGGTCTCAGACTGGATCAGTCATTATTTGGCCACTCCCACAACCTCTGCATCACCTTTATCCCTGTGTATCCTATATGCAGGACAGACTGTCTACATATATACGTGTGTGTGTGTGTGTGTGGTTGAAGGATTTGTGGTTGTTTAGAAGTCTTGCTGGTTACAGGAGATGGCTAGTTCAGGCCAAATATACTCCATTACTAAGATTCTTAGCTGAGATCCTTATAGATTTCTGGGAGTTTCTCCTGGACCGGGTTTCTACTTGACCCAGAAACACCCCTGCTTTTCAGTCGTCTCTATCTCTTAGCCCTCTTTCTCTTGCTGTGATAAACACCAAGGCCAAAAGAGACTTGAGGAGGAAAGATTTTATTTGACTTATACATCCTAGTCACACACATTATTTCTATCACTAAGGAAAGTCAGAGCAAAAGCTCAAGGCAGGATTCTGAAGACAGGAGCCATGGAGGATTGCTATTCACTGGTACTCATTGGTTTATGTTGTGCTAACTTTATTATATAGCCCATGCTCACTTGCTGAAGGATGCTGCACTCCATAGTGGGCTGGGTCTTGGTAAATCAATCATTAATTAAGACAGTACCTCACAGATATGGCTAAAGGCCAATCTGATAGAGGAGATTCTTCAATTGAGGTTTTCTCTTCTATAGTGAATCTTCATTGTGCCAAACTGACAATGAAACTGATAGGTATACTACTGTAAGCAGAAAATGAACTAATAAAATGAAACCTTGAAAAGAAGTTGCTATCATGATTTCTATTATGCCTATGTATGCAAGTGATGCTTTTTCTTCAGAATAACAGTTTATGGTGTGAGAAATGATTATAAACCCAGAATTAAACTTCTGAGTTAATAAAGTATAGAATATATATTAACACAAGGTTACATCACTATTATAACTTTTGAATTTTAGGATTTACTTATCTCTAGTTTAACAAAAGTTTTGTTAGTTGATTTTATCTTCCTTTGTTAAATCAAACTCATATAATTTTCACAGTTGGAACCTAACGCTTTCTCGTAAAGGTACCTGCCTTTCCTGTGTGGGTTTTCTTCGATTATAAAATTGTGATTACCATTGCATTTCTGGAAAAATAATCTTCCAGAACCCAAATAAGGAAGCTAAAGATAAATATTTGTGCAATAATTAAAATTATTTGTGGAGACATTTTTACTAACTACATAATTATTTTGTTTAAATGGGTAGTTAAAACCACATATGAATTAAAGAATGAATAATAGCTAAGGTGTCTTAAGGATTATTCATAGTAAAATCCAGTGTCTATGTCTATGTATAAGCATTATTTCATTCCTTTCTGTGCTGGAGATTGAATCAGTCATTTAAATTCCTATTGCCTTTATTTTTAAGCACATTTCTGTGAGTAGCATGCTGTTTAAGGGTGGAATTGAAGCTGATCTTTTTAGTAAGAACTCTGTATGTGTGCAGAGTGATTGCCCCTTGTTAAATGTCCTGATTTCATGGTTTGTTCTTGTGTTCCACCTAGCATGTTGAATAGATAAGAGGTGGATAGCCATCTTCAACTATCAATTTCTTTGCTGGAGCTCAGAATATCTTGCAGAGTAATTCTTTGGTAGTTTCCTGGATCTATACAGAATGAGAATTATGAGTGGTCACAGAATAAGAATTTTCCATTAATTCCACAAAGAAATTTGAGTAACATTGATTTAAAATATTTGTCACGAGAAAGTTTGCCTTTGTCGATGTTTCCTTGCTGCTTTTTGCTTAATAGAGTGAAATGCTTTAACTTCCCACAGCTTCATCTCTAAGCCTAATTGAATAACACTCAGAGAAATCAAAGGGCAACTCATTAACTGTACTCCAAGTGAGAACTAAAACACCCTGTCAGCACAGTGTGCTCTACAGCATCCTTTGCAGCAACTCTGAGCCTCTCACTTGCTCCAGACATGGGGTGTTTCTGCAAGACAGTGACTATATCAGCAAGAGACACCACAGCAGACCCATGCTATGTTGACTTCTTCTGTATTATCATGTTTTTCCTTATTATACAAAACTTCAAACAGATTATTCCTTAAAATAATTAGTCACAGATTTTGGAGAAATTACAGTATTTTGAGATCCGAAAACAAATATATCTCATCCCACTTTTGACATTTATTTCTTTTGTCAATAGAAGCTTTCTTAATAGGCTAATAAATGTCAAAAACATCTTTGGTGATATTGTTATAATACTGACTTCCTGAACCAACTCTAAAAAATAATCTTTTTTATTCCAGTGATTTGGTTATAGCTATTATAGCTCAGAAGTAGTGTTTCTGGGTAAGGAGTAAAGAGAATAGGCTGATAATGAGATATAAATTCTGTCTTTAAAGCTTATGAGCTGTAGGATCATTAGCAAAATTCTCCATGCCCTTCTGTTGTCTCGTTTATAAAATGATATATTTTATCATTTTGTATTGCGGATAATTGTATATAAAACTCATATCAGATGAGTTATCATGGAATTTCTTTAATTTACCCAAGGCATACCTGTAGTTGGACTTTTTTGTAGTGCTCAAATAATGACATAGGACCATTTTATTATTACAAAAGCTTGGCTTTAGTTTAGGCTTATTGGCAGTTAAATCTCATAAATTAAATTAACCCATTCATATTAACCTATGTGCAGTCACGTGGCTCATTACCGTTTTTCCATAACGTATGTCTTCTCCCATCTGCAGCTCATTGGCAAAATCACCTACACCAGATTCTAATCCAGAACTCAAATCTATGCCTGACGTCCTGCCTGACCTCTCCGACCTAGCTTTGGCTGCCCAGATTTTTATTAAACCGGTCACAGTGATATGACATATCCTTACAGTGTACAAATATTCAACAACATTTTCCCACTTATGTCTAAATAAAAAGGAAAGGGTTTGACTCTAGCATAGTAAAACAATATACAATAAGAACAACTACCGGGTAAGAAATACAGTCACAATGCCCAGCTCTTTTGTATTTGGAAAATTCAGAGAAATTACTCTACTCTCCATCCTATCTTGATGAGTCCAAAGTTTTATACCTATACCATTTTCTATAACTTGTATTTCCATCCTAAAAACATCTTTTCAGACCTTTAATCATTTTCTTAGATAAATATAATTAGACTTTTATTACTTTCAGCATTATAATATTCACATCTCTTTGTGAGTTTCTTTTGTGAATTTGGTAACAAAGAAAATGGTATAATTATATAGTCTTCAACCTCACTGGAGACTTGAGAAGGATAAAATGCTGAATAAGTAGGAAGGGCAGAGCAAACAACTTCCAAAACTCTAGAAATGACAGAGACATCTGACTGCCTGGACAGTCACCCCAAAGCTTCTCTGAAACACCAGCTTATTCATCTTCAGCCTAGAGGTATAGAATATCTGACAGACTTTTCTGTGAAGCAGAAATTTTAAAGAACTGTTCTACATTTTTTGTCAAATTTTGAAATTGCATTCTTTTGTGTCTTGCTTGTCCAATTTGGACAGCATACATTCAGGAGTCAAGGCAAGAGCATTTTTTGCCCAGTGATTAATTTTTCCACAATAATGGCAAATTTTGTATGGAGGTTCTTTGACATCTATCAACTTCTCAGCTTCTCTGAGGTAGATTGGTGCTGCCAGGAGAAAAACTACCTCACTGTCATGAAAAGCCTTATGTTATTAAAATATCTTAAATACCATATTCTATAGATCTCTGAAGTGTTTGAAGATTATCTATCTATCCAAAATATATCTCTGTTTGTCCTGGAAGACATACCTATCATAACTACAGGTTTGATTGATTGTTATTGACTAATGACTAACCTTCATTTCTTTTTTTTTTTTTTTTTTGGTTTTTCGAGACAGGGTTTCTCTGTAGCTTTGGTGCCCGTCCCGGAACTAGCTCTTTTAGACCAGGCTGGCCTCGAACTCCCAGAGATCCGCCTGCCTCTACCTCCCTAGTGCTGGGATTAAAGATGTGCGCCACCACCGCCTGGCCCCTTCATTTCTTTATTATTTAAAATAATTTATAACAATAGCTTTCAATGACTAGAACTTTTTCTCACATTTTTAAATGAACTACCTAGGTACAATAGTTTAAACAAGTGTAGAAACAAATATATAGTATTCTATCAGAAAAATGACCTTAAATGTGTGTCAATAAACAAAAGTCCATACCAATGTAAAACACTTGAGATTTAGAGTTCCTTTTTAGTTCAAAAGTAGATTCAATAATCTACACTTTTATCCTTTTATTCATATATCATCCATTCCTTTCTTTTCAGTAAAAGATCTCTGAATCTAAACTCCTTTGATTAGTTCTTTTTCCTCTGACCATAACCAGTAATAACTTGCAACCACCACCCTTAAACAATGACAAATGTCCATAACCCACCAAATAATCAAAAACCACCCATTCCACTTCTTGGGAATGTGGGCATCATATTCTTACAATTTTTTCCTCTGTCTAGGGGTGATGGCATCATTAGAGGGCCCTGAAGATGTTGAGATAAAGGTCAAGTCCTGGGAGAGCTAGCTGGATCAGTATTCTGTCCAGGCTTTGTGTGGTAGGAAAATGCAGAACTTATTGGAAGACCTGACTGGAACAGTCTAGGAGACAGCAGCATCTCAGCTAGCAGCCTTGAAGTTGTTCTGCATGCAGATTGCTTAGGAAACTGCAAACATTCCAAGGGGCTGGATTACCCAGACTACTTGTATTCATTCACATTTGGCCTTTTTTTTTCCTGAAAATACACAGATTTTAAATGGTAACATACATATCATCATTAACACAAGTGTGGAACATGTCGTATGAAACAAAACAGCTAAAGAAAATTCTTTATGTTATATTAGGTAAAAGGCATTTGTCAACTTATAAGTCTGTTTTGATAGCATAACCAAACTGTAATATAAATCTCCATCCATGCCATATAAAAGGATGGCATGTAATAATAAGTTTTGAAGACTCTGTAGCCAACAAGATTTTTCATGTCTCCTCCTGTCTCAGAGCTGTTCCCGCATAGATGGATCAGCTTATATGTCATCTGCCTTGTAATTTTTCTTAGTTTCTCCTTCATGTCTATAACCAAGATTTTCAGGAGGTCTCCTCTGATCAAATCTGCTTTTTATTAATTTAGACAGAATCCACAGATTCTTATTTCTTGGGGAAATAAAAACATAACTTTTCACTCAACATAGCAGATTTTCTGACTTCTATTCTGAAGGTAAGGTATCCCTGAAATACATAAGATGATTTGATTAAGTAATTTTTTTCCTACAATGCAGTATGTCTTAGCAGTTGCCATCTTTTGTTTGTTAGCATTTTAAAAATTCAAAGTCAATAAAATATCACTGTAGAATCCAGGATGCAGATTTCAGTGTATTTCCCATCTTCATGTAGCTTATTCCTTTTATACTACTTTACTTTTTCTTTAAAGACTTTTCTTCATAGTTTTTAAACTATTGTTTTCTATGATTATCTATACCTACTTTTCTTTCTTCTATCAGCACCTAAGCATATTTTCAAGTATACTGTTCAGAGGTTTTCTCTGAATAGACCTGGGATTTTTTTATTTTTATCTCTCTATCTATATCTATCTATCTATCTATCTATCTATCTATCTATCTATCTATCTATCTCATTTTATTTTTGCATCTACAGCATTTCTCTGACCACAGGAGCCAAACCTTAAACTGCCAGGCTACCCACTACCTGGCTCTGCTTAGCACCTCATCACCTGGTACTAGCACCTGACTTCACCCCTTTGGGTTCATAAGAACTTAGTCTTATGCCAGAAATCGCGTTTCCCCACCTGAGTCTTGAACTTGCACTCCACAGATGTTTCTGTCTCCTCTCCCATCTTACTAATAATGCACCATTCAAGTGTTGAACTGCACAACAGGACCCTTTAAGGGAACCATACATATCTCTATACTGCAAGCAGTGGATTCTGTGCCTGTTCAGTATATTGGATGCCAAATGTAGTTAGGACTTTCCTTTGGGAATGCCAAATACCAAATAATGACGTGGAGACTTTTAATTTGTTACAAAAGCTTGTCCTTAGCTTAGGTTTGTTCATAGCTAGTTTTTAATAACTTAAATTAACCTATTTTTATCATTTGCCTTCTGATTCATAGCTCTTTACCTTTTCTCCATATTGTATGTCTCCCTCCTTCTGCATCTCACTGGCAAAATTCCCTGTACATCCTAACCTAGAGTTACTGTTTCTGCCTGAATGTCTCACCTAACCTCTCCTGCCTAGCTATTAACCATTTAGCTTTTGATTAAACCCATCATGGTGACAGTGACACATCTTTATATAGTGTATAAATATCCTGCAACACATACCTTATTGCATATACATGTTTACTCCAGTGATATATACCTGGTGTTTGTTAGGTATCATTTGTTTTGCTAATCTAGAGCCAAGCTCCTTCTAAAGCTGAAGGTTGTTCTATATGCTTTGAAAATCACATCTTAACGACTCACGTGTATATTCATAGCTGCTATATTGAAGGCTAAGCAAAATCTCACTTCATTTATGCAATTTCTATATTTGTGTAAAATAATCCTGAGACTATGAATTTATGCCTTCATATTTACAATTTTAATTTATTCATGATACTTTTAACCTAGTAGTATAGATTTTATTGTTGCTGCCTTTTTAAAAAGTTTTTCAGCTGATTCTACATTTCCTTGTCTAATGAATATTTAATATTCAAACTACTTTAGTTCTTTATACTCTCTGACAAAGATTAGTAAACTTGGCTCAAAGGAGAAAAAGAAGAGAAAATGTAGGCTTTGTAGGCCATACTGTTTCTATGGCATTTTCTCAGATCTGTTGTATAGCAAAAACAGCAATCAAGTACACCAAAACATATGAGCATAGTGGTGATTAAAGTAAAGCTCTCTTTATAAAGGCAGTTGTGTCAGAACCAGCTTCTTTATCATAATTCATATCATATCATATGTTCGTAACACCCTACTTATCTGGTACCATCTGGCCTCAGGACAGAGTTACATAGACTCTTTGGGTTTCTGCTACCTGAACCGCAAAGAACTAACTACAAGTTTAGTAAAAGTTTGTTTATAGTTAAAGATTACATTTTTAACTTTGGAAGGACATAAATTAACAAATGAAAACATCTATGCAATCCAATTAAGAAGTGTAAATGTTCTAGACAAAATGAACTTAAGAGAGTTGTTATGGTCATTTGAATAGGAATGCCCCCCCCCCATAAACTCATGGCCCTGAGTGCATGGAACTATTAGAAGGAGTGACTTTGTTGGAGTGGGTGTGACCTTTTTGGAGGGGGTGTGGCCCTGTTGGAGTAGGTTTGACCTTGTTGGAGGAAGTGTATCATTGAGGGTAGGTTTTAGGTCTCAGATGTTCAAAGTATGACCAGTTTGGCACACAGTCTCCACCTGCTGACTGAAGATCAACATGTAAGAACTCTCCAGCACCAAGTCTGCCACTACCTTGATTTTGTTCTACTAACAATTATATTGGAATAATGGCCTCTAAACATGCTAGGAAATACCACCAAAATTGTTGTAATTCATTATAACAGCCATTATACACTCATTATAAGAATCACAAAAAAATAATACAAAGAATAATCCCAGGGTTTTCAGTAATTCAATATTGCATGTAGTGGTAGGAATGGGTTGTTTTTATGAATTTACAATTTTAAAGGTAAACAGAGATATTATTACTATAATGCTATCTTCCATAAAGCCTGGGAATCTTGTAAGCTACTTCTTAGTATTCTAATTCAAGGTCCTATCCATTTTTTACTCAAGACTTTCTCTCTGCTGTGTTGTCAGCAAGTAATCCTGAAAGATGAAGTAATGTCTTGTTCCATGACCAAGGGTAGAAATATTATGAAAGAGGGGAATTCTCCAAGTTTAATGTTCCTCAGATGAATATTAATCCACTATGAGCACAACATTCACCTGAGGCCCTTGCTATCATCCCTGTGAACCTATAGGTCAAACGAAACTGACATCAGCTTGAGCACACAGCTCTGATCTCTTCTGTTGGTAGTAAAAACCTTCGATCTGACCCAGGTGCCTTAAATCTTCTGACAGTGTCGATAAAATATAACAGATTTAGTACCTTGGAATATGTGTCAGTAGAAAAAGCTTGAAGTACTCCTTAGCTTTATTCATGACTGAAGCTTTATAGATGGTTATACAAAAAGAACAAAAGAGATCGAGGCAGAATGGAGAGCATTTCTTGCCTTTACTTCATTTGCTTCATTCCCTACTTGGAAAAGAATCATTTGACCATGGGTCTTTGTCCAGCAATCAAAATGTGAAAACCAACTCAAATAATTCCACCTAATAAAATTAGGTAAAGACATTTGGCACCTAAGGATTTTGTTCGAGCTGAACATAAGGGGAACCTCTGCCTGGTTGTTTCAAAATCCCAATCTTGCAGAAGGAAAGAATTCATTAGAAAGCCCAGTGTCAGTACCATTTCAGCACAGTGAATTGCCTCACCAGTTACTGGACAAATTAATTTCCAGATTTCCACATGTCAGTCAAGGGCCAATAGTAAAAGTATACTCCCTGAAAGGAAATATGATAGTGGGCATATTTTAATAAGGATCTGAAATTTCAATTGTTCTTGAAAGAAAAAAAAAACAGGTAAGGAGCATAACGTCTTTATTTTTCATTATTTACAAAAGTAAATCGTAAATAATTCTTATTATGCATTTACAAAAATAAATTGTGAAGGGACACAGTGTTACTTCTATGCTGAACATTAGACCCATGTGGGGGATAACACTTCCATTGAGAGCAAGCATAGTGTTGTAGAATATTACTTAAAGTGTATTACCTTTGTTTATGCTGTGAAACATTTGTTTAATGATGTAAAGATGGGTTGCTTTTGTCTATGCTGCATTTGTTTAACTGTGTGGAGCTGTGTTTCATTACATGTCTAAATCACCTGATGATCTAATAGAGAGCTAAATGACCAAAAGGAAGGCTGGAGGAAGAATAGGCAGGGCTGGCAGACAGAAAGTATAAATAGAAGGAAAAATCTGAAAGAAGGAAGGAGCAAGGTAGAACAGGAGAAAAGAAGGAGCAAGAGAGAACAAGAAGAGGAGGAACTAAAGGCCAGTCACCCAGCCACACAGCCTGCCACAGAGTAAGGGTAAAAGCAAGATCTACAGAAGCAAGAAAATCCCAGAGGCAAAAGGTAGATGGAATAATTTAAGTTAGTGGAAACTGGTTAGAAATAAGCCAAGCTAAGGCCAGACATTGATAACTAAGAATAAGCCTTTGTGTGTGATTTATTATTAGTGTATTAACCTTTTCCTCCCCAAGAGCAAACAACCAATAAGAGTATATAATCCACAGAAGTCACAAATGACAGGTAACCTAAATCACAGTGATTCAGGGTAGGAAAATTGTTACAAGTTGAAAGAAACATTTATAATGTAGAAAGCATTATCTGGATATATTTGCAATAACTAAGAAGAATGGGTGACTAAAATAAATATATAATACTTCCCATTTAAAATAAACAAAAAATAACCTTCAGAAAATAAAATACAAGTTCCTAATTCAGTTCTAGGTTGTGAATAAGAACAATAAATTCAGAAACCATCTGAGCATCTGTTAGCTTTCATTTCAGTGGTGGGTCTTAGAACCACTCCACAGTAAGTTAGTTAAAATTTCACAGTGGCAAGAGGAGACCAGGAAGAGATGTGGAGAAATGAAGTGGCAATGAGGCCTTTTTAGCTCATGAGAACCTCCTCTTCATTCATTCTGAAATAATTTTTGTACTCATGATATTTAAATTTTCTCACTTTGGTGAGTAACTGAAAGACAAAATCTCTAATCATTTTTCACATTTATAATGTAATTGTTATGTTAAATAAAATATTTTTTCTCTAGCTTCCTTAGCCCGATCGCTTAAATGAGGATGACCCCATAGGGCATGGATTTGAACACTTGGTCCCCAGTTAGGGGTGATGTTTGAACAGGTTTTGCAACTTTCAGGAGGTACAGCCTTGCTAGAGGAAATCCATCATCGGGACAGGCTTGGCCCCTTGTCCAGGGACTGAAGTGTTCTCTCAGCTTCTGGTTGTAGCCTCCTGCTGCTATTTGGCCCTGCCAGTTTAGAATCTCACACTTGAACCGTGAGCCAAACAAACATTATGGTAATTTGTTTTAATTGTGGTGTTTTCCAAGGCAGAAAAAAGTAGCTAACAGAGTTTGAGACCCCATGCTGTGTTTCATAATGTAAATTACACTTCCGTCTTTAAATGCAGCCTTATCTTAAACTGTACATCAGTAAGATATTTCTTTCTCTGAGCTTTTAAACTTTATTTCTAATCTTTTGTCTTGTTACTCATGGCAAATAATCTTTGATAAACATTCAACACAATGGTTGCTTCATTATCAGAAATGTGTCAAACTTGTCTTAAGTTTTTATGTATTCTATGACCTATAAAACAACCATTTTTTCCCGATAATCCATGTGAAGTTCCTCTGGACAATACATCTTCAGTTACTGTCTCAATGATTCAGATATGTGTATTTCGATGTCCAGTACAAACTGAACTGTGATGCCCATCAGCCATGGTTAGTTTCCCATCTTGCCAGGGAACTGAGAAGTTCTTACTTTACATGTCTTTATCTAAGAGACTTCTCAAGTCCTGGTATACGTAAGACTTTAAGACAAGCTGAGACACATCTGTGTTTTCTTATAATATGCATCATTTCTGTCTTCACAGATTTTAGAATATGCACATATAGTTATAAAGAAGTTTGCACCAGGAAACTTAGGAAATCCAGAGGATTTTGACTAATTTAACCAATGACTAGCTAGTAGGCATGGAATACCACACCATTTGGATAGATTACAGTAAAAGTTCTAAAGCAAAACACATTAAAAATACATATGCAGAAGAGGGGCAGAAAGTGTAAGAGTCAGAGGCAGTAGACGACAAGGAGTCTGTCTTCCGCATACAGCAGGACAGCAGTACACATGAACTCTGAAGCATAGAGACCTTGTAAGGCTTGACACCTTGTAAAGGAATCAAATCCCAGGGAGGGGAACAGGGAACTTCTGCCCTAGGCTAGGAGCAATTGTGCTGGAAGAGGAAGGATCAGTTTTCTGTAGAGTGTAACCCCTGCAAGAACCAGTGATAGACTCAAGATCAAGAATATTTGGCAAAGTTGACAATGATACTGATAGGAAATTTATATATATATATACATATATATTCATACATATATATGCAAGTATGTATATATGTATATATATATATATATATATATATATGTTTGTAGGAAAAGAAAAGAAGGTGAAACTGGGAAGAATTAAGAGCTAGTGAATGTGACCAAAGCTTGTTTATGCATTCTCAAGACACACACACACACACGCGCGAGCACGTATATATATTGTGTGTGTGTATATATACTTGATTTAGATTTAAAAAAATCTGTCCATAAAAGTTAAGTGTGTAGGAATAAAGTTCAGCTTAATAGAACAGAAAAAGGAAGCTCTCCAACTTCTCAAAAAAAGCGCAATCTAGACTGAGGGAGAACTTTTAACTTCCCTGAGCCTCAGCTGTGTCGGGTGTTAAATTGGGAAGTCATTTCCTGAAAGCTCGAGATCTTTCATTGTTATCCCCATAACCAATTTGATCACTGTCCTCCCCTCTTTATCCTGATAACCAAT
>JABTXL010001700.1:3926611-3965744 GCA_025134845.1 Neodon shergylaensis
ATAACCAATTTGATCACTGTCCTCCCCTCTTTATCCTGATAACCAATCTAAAGGTGGCTGCCTTGGGCACTTCCTCATCTGAGCAAGCAGAAGACATTTTACTTTCCCTCTGACAAGGAGTTTTGCAAGGAGAGGAGGGGTGGATGAGCTACTTAAACAGAGCCAATCTTAGTGTTATCAGTGATATGGTTTGTGTGTGAAAGAGGACATTCACGTTGAATTGTAAAGGAATGTATACAAAGCTAACTTTTAACATAGTAAAAAAAACATCTAGAAATAAGTGACTTAGAGGAGGGCTACAGAAAATAAAAGCTTTGGGCATTCTAGTATTATGAGAAATAAATAGAAGGAGGGGGAATGCAGCTATCTGACAGTGGGAAAGAGAAAAGACATTTGCAATGAAGCTGTTTGAAACAAGGCTAATAAATCCCTTTTGTGACAATCTTCATGGGTGCCTTAGATCTAGAAACACAGGCAAACTCCAGTGAGAGAGTGTTGATTGTCTTTCTACTGCTAAGAATTCTAGGAAATCGATTTACTTTTATAGTCACTTGACTCCTGAACCTTACTCCCTTTTATAAAATAATTTATTTGAAGCAAAAGTTTCATTTCGTTGTTATTAAAAAGAAAAGTTACAACACCCACAGGTGCTGGAGGGAATAGAAAGTTGGGCCTTTTCTTTGAGGGACAACCACTATGGGAAAGCATGGAAGCTTCCTCAAAACATTTGATATGACTCCGTGACCCAAAAATGGGAAATCAGTGGCATGGAAAAGCAACTGCAAATGTCCTTGAAGCATAATCACAATAACCAAGGCATGGAGCATCCACTAATAATGGCAGGATGAAGAAATTAAAACACACATACAGACATACATAAGTCTGATCCATTCCCAACTACTAATTCAAGGTCCAGATTTCTAAAATATATTTTCATAGTTTTTGTTATGACAATATTTAAAATATTTTGTTAATGATATCTATAGATTTAATTTATGTTATTGTCTTGTTTCCACTTCTACGCCACACTTGGATTTTATTTCTACTTCTATATTAGCTTGTATATAGGCATACTCTTAAAAACGAGCAACTTCTAAAACTATATATTGGTGCCTAGGCATAAAAAATGGTGTAATAGTGAACTAGCATTTCTTGAATTTGGATCAATCTATAGTACCACAAAAGCAAATAAACAAATACATACATTAGATAAAAATTATAATTTAGAAATAAAGTCTTTATATTTAATTTATAATACCCATGAGATAGAAATAAAAAATATTTTAAATTTAATTAAACTTGGATTCCTTATAAAAAAGGATTTAACTTACTCAATTATATTACTACTTGTAGCATTGATTTCTGGTACCTAAATATCTTTTAAAAAGTTGGAATTAAATAGGTGTTTTGATGCATTGCAAGAGTTAAAAGCAAAATAATACCCTTAATAAATCTCCAGGGAACTGTATGTGCAAAAGCCATAAGATGTTTGGTTGAAATTTAGCATTCTAACTGATGTTCCTTGTTAATTAACATTTATTATTAACCACAATAAGTCATCAGTTTATATTAGTCAAAAGTAAATTGTATAATTAGCATTTAAACAGAAGTCTCCCGTAGGTGGAAAAATTACCTTTATTAGCATCTAGATGAAACAATGAAAATGATTATGTTTTCCTCACATAAAAAGACACTGCATTATATTAGTCTATTCCTTTTTATTGAATTGTTCCTCTAGTCAAATATTTAAAGTAATTGTAGTTTTCTAATTATTTTTAAGTAGTTAAGTGGTATGTCTTTTACTTATTTTCATGTTCAGTTTTCTTCATTTTAAGTAGAGTCATAAAGATCATACAGGATGACGATTATAAACTCTCATATCTTTGTAAACACCCTTGCTATGGAGCCCTCAAGTTTTAGAACTTACTCTTGCCATTAATTCAGCCAGAATTTCTTTTACTAAAAAAAACTGTTAAACGTTCTATTGCTCATTTCTGGAAATTTCAAATTGGTTAAGTGCATGTCACACCAGTTTACTTGAAGATGTGACTTTGTCGAGGGCTGTCTGTGGAGCACTTGAGGAAAGCTCTGTATGTCATCATGGTTTGTGTGAGCCTTCAGTGATGTGCCCTGTAGGAACACCTACCACACAATCCAAGGAGAGAATGAATAAGACTTCCAGGTCCTTCTGCCTGTCCTATAGGCAGGTGACAAAAATGCTTTAGCCAAAACTGTATCAGCCTCTCTGCACTTCCTTTACTCCCTGATACTCACGATCAAATCCTTAGGCGACATGCTTTAGTTCCTGTGCTTTGGGGATAAGGGTTAGTGATGCATTTCACATGCCCATGACATTCCGTTCTAACTACCTTTCTTTTCCATGAGGAGGAATACAACATTCTAGGAAAACAGAATGGATTAAATTTTATTTTAAGATTAATGGAGGTTGCTAGACATTGCATGAAGAAATATTTCTGTCTCTAGCACTTGGAAAGGTTTCACAAAGAAGGTCATATCTGCCATAAAGGCAAAACAAGTCACTTTCAAGGTTCGTATGTTAGGAGATGAAAACTATTTAAAAAGAAATTAACAATAAAATAAAGGATAAGACTGAATGTATAATATAAATATAATGTGCACACATATCTGCAGGAGTGCAACTGGGGTCTAGCATCAGTCAAACAAAGTTTGGCGGAAGCAAACATAGATTGAAATTATGCCTTATAGAGTCTCAAGTATAGAGAACCCTGAGGAGACTCAAAATTGTTTGTAAGTATATTTTATACTTTAACAATAATGTTAAAAGTTCTTTGTCATAACATGAATGTATATATAAAAGAAATATAATAATAAAATATTTTTAATTTAGTTTTGAAAATAAACCTCATTCATGAGTACTGTACTTATATTTCCACCTCTTTCCATCAAAATCTTCCTGTTTTCCCAACATTTCTTTTCAAATTATTGCCTTCTTTTATTTTTCTCTAAGTACTATTGTTACACAAGTATTATATATGAATGTATTATATATGTATGTATTGAAATTATATATATATATATAATTTGCTGCCTTCATTTAGCATTGATTGCATATATGTATATTTAGGGTTGACGCAAAGAAACTGTGAAATAGTAGTTAATAAATGAATTTTATAAAACATTTTGTTAAAACAACTGTTTATGTCTGAAGAAACTGAAACCGTAAGTCTTTAGATAACTCTTCATTTCTGTTTAAAATAACAAAAAAAAAATCAGTTGATACGGTTAAGCCATTAATCCCAACACTAGCATATAATCATCTACTGAGAAGAAGCTTGAGTCTTTGGTTTGAAACTTGTTTCAGAAGACTGAGTTGAACAATTGTGACTTTTCTGTTGTTTAATCACATTCCATTTAAGATTAATTTCAGACAAAACTGCTATGGATTTAAAGTATGAATATAAGGATCTCCTCTCTTTAGACTACCTTTAACACACCCTTATTATACACTACAACATTTAACCTTTATTCCATTTTTATAATAATTTAGTGAAAAAATGTAGTTTTTGCTGTTCCCAGACATGAATATGCTTAGTCCTGAAGGAAAGACAAGTTGTGAAATCTGTTGGGTTTGAAGATGTGTGTGTGTGTGTGTGTGTGTGTGTGTGTGTGTGTGTGTATGTGTGTGTGTGTGTGTGTGTATGTGTGTGTGTGTGTGTGTGTATGTGTGTGTGTGAGAGAGAGAGAGAGAGAGAAGGTAATCCATGTACTAAGAACTCATACCGGAGTATTTTAGCAGATACAAAGGCTGAGAAGGGAACCATCAAGAGATATGGGGAAAACCTGTCATATTGCTTTCTTAGATCCCTACTATAGGTGACACAGATCACCTCCTGGATTTCTGAAATGCTGTGAGAATACCATAGTCACATTCCTCCTGTCCAAAGATATTATAGCTTTAAAAAAACATATAATATATTTAACCTTTATTCCCTTAGCTAAAGGAGACTGCTACTTCAGGCAAGAAAAGTAGGCTGGCTACTCCATGTAGGCCACACTACACAAAAAAATACCGGCCTTCAGGTTTTCTAGGTGTTTCACCATGTATTAGTTCATTATGTATGGTAACAAATGGTTTTATTAAATTTGATGAAAATCAAAATCTGTTGTGTGGAAATCAGTTTTAGCTATTAGAGAAATTTTGTAAATAATTATGAATATGACCAAGAAAAAAAGACATTCTAGTGGCTTTGGATTCCACTCTGCAGAATGCTGCTCACCCCACATTCATTAAACATTGGCTTCCACTCTGAGCACCACATAAACTGAACGAGGTAGCTCATACCAACAATCCCAGTGCAGGAGAGGTTGATTCAGAAAAGATCCAGAACAATGACCTTCAGTCAGGTCTGAAGTAATAGACAAAGCAAAAACTGCTAGTATAAAAGTCTTGTTCCATGGACCACTCCTTGAAATACTTTAAGATATGAATGAAATATTAGTTAAGTATGCAATAGTATTTCTTCTCTTGCTGTATCATATAAATACAGATTATAAGACATAACTATATTTTAAAAACATATATAATGATGCTAAGGCTGCACCAACAAAGACTTGGCAAGTTTTTGAATGATTAAAGGATCACTGTACATAAATAGCTTGGCGGCCCTTTGTTTTTCAAAGAGTATGTAACTATCATTGATAACTTCTATAATATCCAGAGCCAGTCTTTAAGATTGTTATTTTTTGCCAGAAATGTTCAAGTAACTTTTCCTCTTATTGGAAATTTTAAATATTAATCTAAATGACTTACTATTTATTATATGATGTTAGAATTTCATCCAAAAAATGTATCTCGAGAATAGTTAATCTCACAGTTATTTAGTAGACTATGCCTTTTTAACATGAGAGGTATAATGGGAGTTTTACACAGTTACACAGTTTCAAGACTGAATGTTTAGAATGTAAGATTTTTGGTCAGGTACCAAGCTATGCAACTTCAATTAATGTATTTTGGGAATTCTTAAAATCTTGTTTAAAGCTGAATTGCCTAAAATGTCAAACAAAAACTAGGTTATCTAAGAAAGTAAACAGACCTTCAATGTTAAATATACAGATAATTGAAAAATGCAGATTTCTACCTTTTTAATTTTTTTTTTTTCGAGACGGGGTTTCTCTGTGGCTTTGGAGCCTGTCCTGGAACTAGCTCTGTAGACCATGCTGGTCTCGAACTCACAGAGATCCGCCTGCCTCTGCCTCCAGAGTGCTGGGATTAAAGGTGTGCGCGACCATCGCCCGGCTAGATTTCTACCTTTTTAAGAAGTATTAAGATAAAGATAAATAAACAAGCTAAAATGGAAAGTATTAAGTAATTTAGCTATAAATTAATTATACTTGAGTCTCAAAACAAATGAAAATTTAAATTTCATTCTGAATACTATGTGAGGCTTCTTATTTTTTTAGAGCAGAACATATATTTACAACTGATGAAAACAATTTTTGACATAAATGCATCTTTTTAGTTAGTTCTTAGAATTTGGGGTGAGATGCTCATGTGATATAAAAATTTAATGATTAAAAGGATTTTTCAAATAGCAATTTTGATGAGGAAATTCTGTTCACACATGTCAATGGAGGGAAATTAGATTCCTAAGAACCATGTGTTCAGCTTGCCTATGTCAAAGGCAGACAATTTATATTGTGCCATCTGGACAAGGGACAGGGAACAACAAAACCAATTGCAGTTCGATAAAATGCAAGTTATATATCCCTTAACAGACAAAAAAAATCAATGTTGCCTGAGGTTCTGCTTCAGACTCTCCTGACTCTTGAACCTTTGATCTGTTGATGCAATTCTTCATAACTTTAAATGTCGACTTTTTTAAAATCACGTTTTTGATAAGGGTTTAATCTTTTTACATAGCAACATATGTTTTGGAACCTACTCAAAGGAGAAATCACTGCCTTTTGAGGAAGAATTAAGTGGTTCTACGCTGGGGAGTCTCTCAAATAAGGCAAAGGATACCAACAAACGAAACATCTCAAAACTAACCGTAAAATCTGAATAACATGTCTGAAAGCCTGAAAATGAACCTTTTAAAAGTCCTGCTCTCTTTTGAGAGAAAGGATTAGAAGGTTGGAACAATGTTACAGATGGTACGCTTGTAACGCTGATGACTTCAGTTTGAAGGCAGTCTGAGTACCAGTGTGGCCCCAGGCACTAGATGCTTTGGCAGCAGCTCAGATACTTTTTCTAAAGAACCCAAACACAGATGCTAGAGCAATTTAAAAAAAAAAAGTAAGAAACTCTGCAAAGACAAGTACACAGAAAATCCTATATACCAATCTATCCAAATCTCTAACAATGAATCACAGGACTACTAAGAAAACTCAAAGCAACTTGCAGATAAATGTGGGAAGCTGACTTTGAGCTTTCCGGGCATCCAGGATGGAGTATGAGCTAGGTAATTTTTCACATTCTTAAGAACATCCATTTAGCAATATAACAGGATACAAAACCTCAATAATACACAGTTTAACTACCCCAAAGTACAATGAAACTTACTCAAATAAAACAACCAAGAAAAACATCACTCATTCTGAATAAAAGATAAACAGAACTGAATTTTCAGATACCAAAAATATTGTCAGACAAAAAGTTTTATTTTCAATAATACTGAGATATAGTTGACAAGTATACTTAAATATACCTAACACATACATACAATTTGGAAATGATTATAACAATTAATTTGATTAAAACATCAATAAATTTATATTTATGAGTATATGTGATGAAAGCACAAAATTTTACATTCTTTCAATATTAAACACAATATTCTTAACTGTAATCATAGCTACTAGATTCCCTGATTTTATTCTTCTCAAAAGTTAAGCTGGTGTCTCTTTGGTTACTATCTCCAACTTTCTCCCACAAATCAGGATTTTACAACTAGCCTTTTTTTTTCTGAGTCTATGAATTTGACATTTCAAAATTCCACATATGAGTGAAATTGTACAGTTTTATCGCTTTGGATAGGCTTATATCCTTTTATATGATGCTTTTCAAATTCACTTATCTGTAACAAAATTCAGTATGTCTGCTTTACATCATTGAACACACATGCCAGTTTCTCTCTTCTTCATCTGGTTATGAACATCTAGTTCTTTTTTGCTGATTTTTATTAATTAGTGCTAGCGCTGCATCAAACATGAAAAGTACAGATCTTTATTTAAAATGCTGATGTCATACTCTTTACCAAGAGGCTGAGAAATGGTTGTCACTTCTACAAAATTTATACAAGCTTGCATTCTCACCAATAATACACAAGTTTTGTTCTCATTGACCTTGCCAAACTTACCTCTGACGTTCTCCAAAAAGGCCGTTCTGATGGATATAATGTAATGGCTGACTGTCTTGGTGTGTGCTTCCCAAGTAAATTTTGTTGACCATCTCTAACACACATTAAGAGTTTATATGTCTTCTGTGGTGTTTAACAGTGTTATCATTTTTAATGACCTTTGTTTTCTTTAAATATAGAATTGTAGGAGGTTTTATCTACTTGAACTTTAATCTATCATCAAATATATGGTTTCTAAATGCTGTCCTGCCATTCTATAGATGAATTTTGTTTTACTAATTATTTTGCTGTTTTACTTTGAATAGTTCCACTGACTGCCCGTAGCTAGAGTTGGAGCCCTGTGAGAATTTCCCCATTTGTGTTTGCAAGCCCTTTGGTGCCATCATTTTTGAGGTTTTGTTCATTCAACTATATTTTTGAGATTTCATGAAGGAAGCTTCCCTGTCAGAGGACTCTCTGAAGAGTGCTCCATTAGCCAAGAAATGAAGGCCAACAGTAGACAAATGGAACCTAGCAAAACTAAAATGATTCTGTACAGCTAATGAAACAGTCAGTTGAGTGAAAAAGAAACCCACAAAGAGAGAGAGAGAAACTTTGTCAGCTATATGTTTGAGAGGGGATATTCAAAAAACCAAAAAAAAAAAAATCTCAAAAAAGTAGGTGTCAGGATAAAAGATGACCAAATTGAAAACAGGATATAGATATGACCTGAGTGTTCTCAAAAGAGTAAAAGAAAATCTCTAAGAAATGTCTGAAAAAGTGTCTGTCATCTTTACCAGTTAGGGAAATACAAATTCAAGCGACTCTTTTTATTTCATATTACAGGCAGGCAGATCTTTATGAGTGTGAGGCCAGCTTGATCTACATAGAGAATTCCAGGTCAGTCAGGGCTACATAGCAAGACTCCATCTCAAGGAAACCCCACCCCATTCCATCTAAAAAAATCCTATGGGCAATAAATGCATTTTTCTCTTCTTTCTGTCATGAGTGGTTTGAGCAATGCTGGGTGATAGAATCAGTCAGAATGGCTAAGATCAACAAAAGAACCAGCAATAAGTGTTGGAAAGAATACAGGATGAGAAAAGGGGAATGCATATTGATTGCTGGGAGAATTACAAACTGGTAAAATCACTCTGGATAAGAGAGTGTGGATTTCTTAAAAAACTCAAAATAAATTTACCATAGACCCAGATATACCACTTCTTGTCATATGCACAAAGCACTCTATTCACATGCCACATTCAAGTGCTCAGCTGTGTTCACTGTCACCATATTCACAGTGGGTATATATACATGCATGTATATATGTATATGTACACATACATACAATATATGTATATATAACAGGTAATGTATATTATATATGAGTATAAATATATATAAATGTATATATGGTGAGTATATATGTGTAGATCCCTCATATATAAACATCTATGAACATTTAGCAGGTTTAACTGATACTCATTTTAGATTTGTGACTTAGAATGTTATGAAAGGGAATGTTCAATGGTACCAATACAGTATCCATTGATGAAGTCATCAGTACAGTAATAAAAAATAATAGCTTGTGATGGTTAATGGTAAAGGTGATCGGATGTTAAGTGTGGATAAAAGACTTAAGGGATCAGTTGCTTCTGAGAGCAGAGGTTGGGAAGTGCAGAGACCTAACCATGGCAACCGTATTCCCTGAAGTGGTCTAGAGGAAAATTTAGCCTTGCAATTCTTTCTATAGCCACATTTAAGAATTGCCTCAAAAATTTAAAAAATAGTAATAAATAAGCCGAGGAGACTTCCAAAGAAGTCTTTCTTGAAGTTGTCCAAAGTTATATGGGAACACTTCTTCATGGTGAATACCCAGAAAACAGCCATTTTAAAAAATATCTACGAAGATATGAAAATTTGGTGTGGTTCCCTCTTTCATGACCTAGTCACCTTGGTCCCTGAGCTCTACCTATACCTCACATATCAACTCGAAAGACACAAAGGTTTCCTTAAAGTTGACATAACAAGTGAATTCCTTTCATTCTTTATGAAATGACATATGCAAAAATGTTCCTTCTTTTACGATATATTGCTATAAATCCAAGATACTTTTTGTTATGATCAACCTATTCATTTTATGGCTTTGAAAAAATAGATACCAAAATGATCATGTACAGCACAACTTTTTCCTTAAAATACAGGCTGTTATGTATAACATTTGACCACACATAATTTTTTTTTTTTTTTTTTGGTTTTTCGAGACAGGGTTTCTCTGCCACACATAATTATTGACTTTCTTCTTCAAAGAAGAAAATTTGTAGTTTCATGTAAACCTTTAAAAAAAAATAAACATTTTAACCTCTCCATAGAGTTCTGTTAGCTGAACTTTCATTTCCCATTAATTGGATCTGCTGGGCCCTAGTTAAGAGTAATTTTGAAAGCTTATGTTAGGAGTTTATACATTTCCAAATGAATTGTTTTCACCATTTCTTACATTTATTACAGAATGCCTTTGAAAAGATCCTTTGTGAATGTCAAATCACTTAAGCTAAACTCTATTGTTCATTCACAGGGAAGCCATCCGACACTGGGCCAGCTATGTGTTCATCACAATCCATTAAAGACACGGGTCATCACCATGATTAATTAAAGAACCCCCGATTAAACACAATAACCAAAGTCTCAGAAAATAGCAATTCAGCTTGCCTTCAAATGCTCATTTTCTTACTTGATTTGTACTCCAAAGTTACCTTCTGCTTCCTTTTAATGTATTTGCATCTTGCATTTCTTATAGGGCAGTTCACTTTTAGGTTCTCTATGCACCATTACCAACCCTAAACAGCCTTAGGAGCTTTATTACTTATTCTTGCCACTTACCACAAATAAGATGTAGAGACAAACTTAGTTTTTTCTTCTGTTCTCTCTTAGAACCATTGAAAAGTATAAATGGTCTATACCGCCCCTTTCCTTTCAATTTGATGTAACCAACTCTCTATTTGCTTTTCTACTATTTTGTCTGTCCTATTATGTTCTGGATCCACATTTTAAATAAAAAAAATATTGATGAGGGCTGGAGCTCTGGAACAGTGGTTAAGTGGTCTGTTGCTCTTCCAAAGACCTTGGGCTTTGATGTCAGTACCCTCATAGGACAGCTTAAAACTTCCTGAAATTATGGTACCAAGGGAACTGATGTCATCTTCTGTTCTTTGTGGGCACTTGTACTCACATACATATTTACACACACACACACACACACGTAAACTAGAAATAAAATCTTAAAAGACGACAATGAAAGATGAATCCATACAACTCCTCCCTTGAGCCTTCCCCTAATTACCAGAGCCATGAGGGATGTTCCACACATGAAGGAACCCAAAAAAGGAACCACAGAGCCCCAATATGCACAAATTTGAGCAAGGTCCCTAGATCTTTAGAAATGTCACTTATTGGAACACCAGACAAGAAATACATATGAGGCCGTGATTGTGCTGGGTGTCCCAAAGGCTGCTATCTGCCATCAAATCTGCAGGACAAGCAGATGATTCCTACAAGAGAGAAGTTTCATCATGTGTAGCCTGAACCACTGTCACAGAGAGGAATGAAGAGTGAAACAAGAGGCTTACAAATTAGGAACCATCTTGAACAATTAAGCAAAAATTCGTCTCAAAAATATAATGTAAAAAATGTAATATACTCCTCTGTAGACCACTTGCATACTGAGCATGAGGCCCTGGATAAAGTCACCAGTATTATCGAAACTAAATAAGAACACCTTTCTGCTTATTTCTTAAAATAAGAAGCCTTTCTTAAACATACTATAATAAAGATTATAAAGGCAGCAGACTTCAGGTGGCTAGCAAAGGTAGGTTTATGGTTTGGAAGGTAGTCTTATGGTTTGAATGTGAAATGTTCCACATAGGCATACGTGTTTGAATACTTGGTGCCAAACTACTAGCATTGTTCATGAAGGTTTTTAGATATTAGGTGTTGGAGCCTTTCCAAAAGACAATGGGTACACATATATGCTTTATTTAATATATTTTTCTGAACATAGAAGTGCAGAGTTGTTGAACTGCTTGTACAACATGATAGACATCATACTATATACCTACTTAAATTTAAAATGAGTTAAACACAGTTTAACAATGAGTTATTGGATCCCAGCAGCCACGCTTTACTAACTCAATATCCACATTTGATTAGTATCTAACCATATGAGATTGCACAAATATGGGAGATACTTAACTTTTCACATTGTTCATCGGATAACAATAGCCCGTGAAATAGAAATGGTAAGGTATACTTACTTCTGGAAAAACTGATGTACTCTCCAAATGTTAAAATATTTCGTAGCAAACTTTATAGTGACAAATTTGTTTCTTATTATATAAAGAATTGTTAATCTCTGGTTTTAGTGACTTTTAAAAATTGCGACTCTGAAGAGAAGTAAAGAAGAACTTAAAAGTGATGAAAAGCATCAATGAGAGGGTATGGAAGGAAAAGTCAGAGACATAAGAAGTCAATTTGTCTCTCATATCATGATTGTCCTTGAATTGCCTGGATTTCTTTGGGTTTTCCTCATTTCTTCACTTGTGTCACAATTATTTATAGAGCTCCTGTGTAGCATAACAAGAAAATGTTATTACGCGGGGGGAGGGAGGGGTAATAGAAAATGATTGTCACCTCTCTTCCATGCTCCCATTATCCCCTCTCATTTTTTCCTTTTTTTCCAAGGAAGTGTGACCCCGCTTCTTTAAACACTGTTGGATTTCCAAAACCACAGTCATCTGCAGAATCTCTCCTCAGGTGCAGTTCTTCCAAACCCCACAAAAATGCCACCCTAAACCCTCCTACTCATGAGACTCAACTGACAATGGCAAATTTAAGGGAAAAATGGCTCACTGTATGCGACCACTGATTTTTAAGGCTAACTGCATATGGCTGAAGTACTCTGTGAAAAAAAATCTATGAAGCATTTCTTTCTTCTTTTTTTTAACAAATTTAATTGTAATTTTAAAAGTTAGAAGAAATTATTAGCAAAACTAATATTGAAAACTGGTATCAACTTTTTCAATTTTTCATTGTGCTGCTTTATTCATATATGAACTACCATAGGATGCACATTATGTGACTAACTGAAAAAGTCTTTCATCTAGATAATAAAGTAGTTTCAGTGTAATAACGAATTGAGTTATGTATTATTTATCCGTTCTCTAAGGTTTAAGATTTAAAAAGGAAACAAATAGGAAGCTGAAGCCTCTGTCTTAAGTTACATTCTAGAAATACAACATACTGTGGGGAAATAGACATATATTTACTTACTGTGGAATTTTTACAATTTCTTTTATACCTTGACTTTACGTTATGTTTAAAGTCACCACTGACTTGATATGCTTCTGTAGTACTAAGAATTGGTGTTGCATGGTGTATGTTTCCTTAGTATATATGAAGGCATTTTTACTTCTTCCCTGAATGTGGTAAATGATTCTAGAATGACAATGATGTAGAAATATTTCATTATGGACAGAATATATTAAAAGTGTGTGTGTGCATGCATGCATGTGTGTGTGTGCCTGCATCCGTGTGTGTGTGTGTGTGTGAATATACATGCATGTTTTGCCAAGGGGAGGAGGCATGTATGATGTAATACGCATGGGGATGACAGAAGGCAACTTTGTGAAACTCGCTGTACCCTTCCACTTTTTCGTGACTTCTGATCTTGGATGTATGTCAGCAGGCTTACCTATAAAGCACCTATTCCCAGTGAGGCCAGGAAAGTGTTCTTATATGGAAATACAAGTTTTAAAAGATTTAGGTTTGTACTAAACTAGAATATACACATAATTTCCCTCACACCCTAGTTATTGGTGCATCTGTGTAAGCCTGCAGATCTCAAGTTGCCTCAGCTCATGTAGAAAATTGTTATGCCGAATAACTAATGTTTCAGATGACTAGTGAAGAGCTTACCCTAATTCATTTTATAAAATATATTACACAGCTAAACAATATGACATCTCAAGGGAGAAACCAAAGATGCGTAAAGCAACGGCTTACATTTAGACATGCATACAAACACAAATATGTTCAGAATGTAAAGGAACTTTAAGTGATAAAGGTTAAATGGAATTAAATATTTAATAATTGACATTTCTATAGAAAAATCAACAGCATCTTCACATTTTGCACACAAAAGCTACAGCCCAGATATTTGTATTATGATATCTAAATCTAATTCAGTATTATCAGTTACCTTTATAAGCCTGTTCATAAATGTATGAGAGAATGATTTTTATTATCAAACATAGAAAAGGTTTTGCTAAGTCCAATAAATTTTGTATTTTCTATAAGTGAAGAAATTAATGATTTTCACTATGTAATCATTTAAAATATTGAAAAACAAAACTCAAGAAATAAAACAAGTCTTTATATTATAAATATATAATAAATATTATTTTATCAGCATTTATTACATTATAATAAACATAGTTGTATTATAGTAAATATAAAATATTAATAAAAGTAAGAAAACAAATGCACTTAATTGTAATCTGTATTGAGGAGTGAATATCCATAAAGTTTTAGCATCTAAGAGACTTCACAATAAATATTTAAAAGTGAATCCTCAATTTTATTATCAGAAAACAGGAACTTGATGCAACACATTCAGAGAGAAGATATGCTAGTTACAGCCTACTGGTTAAAATTTACATCTTACAACATACGATCTCACCTTTTAGCTTATTATAGATATTTATTTGTGTGAGGGTTTGAATTTGAAATGTCTTTCCACAGCCTCATTATTTGAAGGAATGTTTGCCCCTCCGAAGCTGATGGTGCGTTTTAAGAAAGTTCTGGAACTGCATCCATCCTGAGGAAGTTAATTGATGGCGGCTCAGTCATTTGCCTCACTCTCTGCTTCCTGGTCCACTCTGACGTGACAGTTCCAGTGTGCTGTGTTGTGCTCTACTGTGCTCTGCTGTGCCCTGTATGACCTGCTGTGCTCTGCTGTGCCCTGCTGTGCCCTGCTGTGCCCTGCTAGGCCTACCCTGTAAGAAGGAAACTGGAAACCAGGAGTCACATTTACTTCACTTGCTTTTCTCTGACAGGCAGCTTAGCACAGAAGCACAGAAGAAAGTAGCGAGTGTGTTTTGTATTTGAGGCAAATTCCGAAACAATGCAGAGACAGGGTGATTATGATGCAAGGCTGGCTTGCATCCCCAGGAAAAATATTTACACAGAAGTTCTACTCTGAGCTCTTGCTTATTTACAAAGCAAATAACCTCGTAGAAATGTATCTAAAAATCACAACAGACTGTATAATGTAAGCTTTTGAAACTCTATCTACAGGCTTCAGTGAATGCTCACTCTTTGAGTTCTACACTTAGGACAGAAATAGGAAATGTGTTGTGGATGGGAAAGAGTGTGTGTAGACATGGGCTCTGATTACAGTCACCAGAGACTCTGGGAAAAGGATATATTAACAGTTATTCACACGGTAATTTAGAGCACTGCAGTTTCATCACAGCGCTAATATTTTAATGTATTTTTGACACTTAAAAGTGTCATTGGCTCTAGCTTCTTATTGGCCAATACTTACATCTTAATTTAACCCATTCTAGTAATCTGTGTATCACCACATAGCTGTGGTTTACCGGGTATAATTTTCAGCGTCTGTCTCCAATGGGGCTACACAGCTTTTCTCTGACTCCACCTCCATTCAGCTTACTTTTCCCCGCTTAAATTCTACTTTGTTATAGTCCAAGTCTGTTTCTTTATTCATTGATGATAATCACAGCATACAGAGGGAAATCCCACATCATAAATAAGAAAGGGAAAATACATATAATCTGAAATGCTTTATATGAGTATCCAAGACAAATTAGGAATAGATTTGAAATAACTTCTAAAAACTTTTATTCTAAAAGCACAAAACATCTTGGATATAAAGTTTGTGAATATTTTGCTGTGTGCCAGTAGTTATATTTGATTTCTATGTGTCTGATCAATAAGAGAACCCAGTGATATTAATAGCCAACATATGCACATGCTTCATGACATTTGCAAAGTTCATCAGAAACATGCGAGCCTTTTGTGTCACTTCAGATCATATAACATCACCCAAATTGCAGGTGCTTTATCAGGGAAGGACTTGCTGCAACAAAACTCATACGTGATCACTTTTTTCAATGTCCCCCATGTAAGTTTATTTTTCTAAATTTATCTATAGAATATTTATCATATATTATCAATGTTTTATTGGCTAGGTATAACTAGCATATGCTTAAAAAGTCATGTATAATTTTAATGAATTTTCCTACTTTGTGTATGTAGGTAGTGTATATCTATATGCTCTCCATATTTTTATAGTATGGCTCAGTGTTGTGGCCTCACCTGTAACTTCAGCACTCAGGAGGCAAAGGCAGGAGAGCCATGTGCAGTTTTATACCAACCTGGTTCATAGGTCTACTAAGTGAAACATTATTTTAAAAGTAAGTTTTATAATACAATAATTCTGTATGTTATGATTGAAAATTTGTATAAGACCAAGCGTTTTACAGGCCATTTTTAACGGAACATTTACTGAACACTATAGTATAGTCGGGGGACACCTACTTTTCATATAGTAGGGCAAGAGAATGGCAGAGCAAGTACATTGAGTGGGAACACCAGATTTAAGGAACTCAAGACCTTTGTAATTGATAATATATATCACTAAACTTTGCCACAGCTGGAGACGTAATTTTTCATATCCCAGACAGTTAACACATCTGCCCTGTGCCCTAGGGAGATACCAACTTTTCTTCCAAAATCTTTGGCTATAAAAGTATTCTTGCCGGGCGGTGGTGGCGCACGCCTTTAATCCCAGCACTTGGGAGGCAGGGGCAGGCGGATCTCTGTGAGTTCGAGGCCAGCCTGGTCTACAGAGCGAGTGCTAGGACAGGCTCCAAAGCTACAGAGAAACCCTGTCTCGAAAAACCAAAAAAAAAAAAAGTATTCTTGATTGTTTAGCATCTCCAATTGCAAGACAGACAGACGGACACATCTATCAGCACTGACCTCCTTTAAGAAATCAGGACAGGAACTCAGGCCAGGAACCTGGGGGCAGGAGCTCAGGCAGATGTCATGGAGGGTGCTGCTTACTGGCTTGCTCATCATGGCTTGCTCAGTCCGTTTTCTTATAGAACCCAGGACCTGGGATGGTACCACCCACAATGGAATGGCCCCTCCCCATCAACGGCTAGTTAAGAAAATGCCTTACAGATCTTATGGAGGCATTTTCTCAACTGAGGTACCCTCTTTTCTTTTGACTCTAGCTTGTATCAAGTTGACATAAAGCTAACTGGTATGGGACTAAAGGTTTAAATTAGAATGTGCTCCATCTTTACTTAGTGTGGCAAGCTAACAGTCAGTCACCAACCCTGACTCAGAGCTGAAATTCTATGCTGGCAAACAAATCATCTGAAATGTCAGTTTCATATTTTATTTAAAGTGAATATGTTGCTCTTACATTTGTACTTTGGAAATTAGTAGTTACTTTTGTAAATGTTCCATGCAAATGTACTATAAACCCGGTGGAAGGTCAAAGTAGATAAGTAATACCAGTTGCTTCTGAGGCTCACATCAAATGTTCTCTAGGCCTGCTTGTCCAAGGCCCTGCCTGTCTGGGCTGCTCTTGAATGCCTAAAGTTAAGCTGTCCTGTTAGATCAATGTCTTGAGGAGATGAAATTTCAGATACCTGTCACCACACCCAACTAATTGTAAACTCGCATGCTTAAAAATACTTTGTCATATTCAGATTGTACAGAGTAGAATATATGTATCAGTTGTGAAACATTTGTACAAACTATTGCAATTTGCTAGATTTTAGTCTATAATGTAAAAAATTTAATGAAGGAAGAAATATGCTTTAAATTATAAACATTCTTATGTTATTTTATATTTATATTAACATTTATCTTGATAAAATACTTATAAATTTGAATAGAAGTGTTTGAGTTTTTTAAAGGCCAAAGTTCCAGTTCAGACTTAAGTATCTTTATGTTTTGGCTGCACTTCAAACTGGAAGCAGAATGAATATTGAGATAAGCCAAGCAGCGGAGACTAGCTTCATATCAAGAACAATTAAAAAATAGAGAAACAGAACAAATTTCCAGTTGATCATTCTGGGTACTGACTTTGCTTTGAAAGTTACATAATATATAGAAACAGCATGTGATACAAAAAGGGTATTTAAGTTGCTTGTTAATTTGGAAAAATAGGACAAGCAAAATTTTTATAAGGGAAGGCTGCAAGATAGGATTTTAGAAAACTGGAAAAGTCCTGGTCAACATTGGGTCCCTCAGATTACTATTTAGGGTGCAGTAGAGACAGAAAGAAATTCATTATCATAACTGAGATAGGGTCATTTGGGCAAATTAACTTTTATCTGTATCATGATCTGAGGCTTCTATTTGGTAAGTAGAACACTGCTGCAGATAACTCCATTTTGATGCTGCCTGTTCTGAAAGAGTCCTTGCAGGCCATTAGTTCAGAGCACTGAACCCTAGAAAGTATTTTTCTAAATTTAACAACTTGAAATGAGGCTCCAGAATTCTTCAGGATCCATAAATTGAATGTAGATTATTTTCACATGAAAAATACAATACTATTATGGTATAACCAAAGCAGACAGCCTGAATCAGCACCCTAAACAACTCAACAAGCCACAGATCACATTTTCAGTTAGTTAATTTTTTAGAGTAAGTAAAATTGCTTTTATAACTTCAACCGCAACATTCCCCAAAATGCATTCTTGCCGGTGACTGACAAGATTACTGGTTCCGAATATTTGACGTGATTTGCATTCAGCTCTGTTTGAAGTGCACACAACACGACTAAAATAATGGATTCCGAGATGGGAACGGTGCCACTGAACTGAACAGCTCTGGCGGGGAAATTGGTTTACTTCCACAGTTATCAGGGGTGCGCACAGCCGTTATCTCTAATGGCATCAGTACAGGCAAAATAACTCTGAAATGGCTTTACTGTTATGTCTTTTGTCACCTCTGATATTTTTCTTAGAAATGCGAATTGTATTTGTAGAATAGCGGCACCTGCAAAATGGTGGCGATAATTAAAATATTAATAGAAGGAGGCTATTATCTATTATGCATCAATTTTATGAAATTGCCTGAAATATTGTGAAAAGTTGAATAAGAGAAGAATGACAATAAAATCTCTTCTACATTATTAAAAGTATGACCACCTGAATAGGATAAATATTCGGGAGAAAGAATTGCATATGCTACTGTAATTTAGGTTAATTACGTGTCCTTTGTGGAATAAATAGCCATTGTATTTATTGTCATTGTTTGAGACATTATCTTACCCTGGCTCATACTATCCCAGAACTCACTATGTAGCCCAGGCTAGTCTCGGTGTTAGTATTAATCTGTTTCAAGTTCAGCAATACTAAGACGAAAGGTATAAGCTAAATTTCCCACATATTTCTTTTAAAAATATTTTTTATTTTTATTATTTTACAAAGTAATAAGTTTCATATGGCAATTTCAGAATACATAATTTAGCCTATCTGCCCCCTCCCAACTCTGTCCTGTCTCTTTTCTCTTCTTTTCCTGACACACCCATTCACAGTAGGTTTTCTTTTTCCTCTATGTACTCTTGTCTTCATCAACTTTCTCCTTCCTAGTTTCATAGCTCCTGTTCTAAAGTCCTAGATTTAGAGGGTGGGATGGATGTGTGAAAGAGAACATCACCACGTTCATCTTTCTGAGCCTTGGTTACCTAGCTTTATGCAGTGTTTTTAGTTCCATGGACAGCGAGGCTGATTCTATGCCACTGAAAAACTGTAAAGAAAAGTTGCTATGCATATAGCTGTGCAAGTATGTCTGTGGTTTGGCATATATGAGTGTTGGTTTATATCTGGGTCATAAGTTCCAACTGTAGTATTTAGAGAAGCACCCTGCTGATTTCAGTATTAACTGCACAAATTTATACTCTCAAAGACTGAGTAAATGTTCTGTCTTTCCTACATCCACACCGACATTTGTCGTTGTGATGAAGGTGAAAATGGGAAAAAACAAACAGGGGAAACAGCACTGTTGGGGGGCACAAAAAGGGAAAAGGATGGAGGTGGATCAACATTAAGGCTGTTCAAAAAAGTAATGGACAATAAAATTGTTTTGTGTTTACTTAAAATTACATGTAATGTGTATATATTTCTGTATATAAACATTGAAGTGCCATTTTAGGTGACAGGCTTCCTCCAAATTATTCAGGCTATCTAACAAAAACCCAGGTACCAGGCAGGCATGGGAAACCTCTTCTGGAGTTGTTGATCAAAGTAGTCCAACAGCTCCTGCCCCACAACACACACACACACACACACACACAAACACACAAACACACATGCTTTTGTCATTTGCCTTGGCTAGTTCCCAGGAAAAGTAAGTACAGAACTATTGCTGAACACATTAATTACTTGGACACAGGACTTGGAAGAATTTAACTGGATCTGACAAGGACACCTCCTTCCCAAGCCCTAGCTCTCACAATACTGTAAGAAGCTATCAAGCTCCAAGGGAGAAACAATCAAAGCCCTACCCAGAAATGAAGTTCATGAGCCACAATGACCAACATTGGTGGATATTCCAAAAGTTGCAGTACTGGCTCTTATATCCTAGGAGTGGCTAACAGCAACCCAATTAAACTTAAGGCCTACTTAATAAGAGGACATCCATGCCACACACTATAAACTTAGCCAACCACCCATGTGCATATGTGTGTGCATGTATGTGGATGCCAGGAGTTGATGATGGAACCCAGATATCACTAATTGGCTAGACTGGCTGGCCTGAAACTTCTGATGTTTGTATCCTTCTCTACCTCCATCTTACTGCCAGGTCTAAATATCCATTTACCTTAATATCAGTGATAATTTCAACACTAGTGACTGTAACATTTACAGTTATAGAGTCTTGCCCGGGTTTACAATATCAAACATGCTTTCCTTCCTATGGAGAATGTCTTAAATCCGATCCAAAAGTGGTTGACTATCCCCCAAATAAATATACCACTATTGCACCAGTGGGAACATACTGCCTAGCAGGAAAATGTTTTAGTACTTTGGTTTAATACCTGGCTAAGACCAAATTAATCAATGTCTGTTCTCCCTATCAGTATGGATAGCACCTTCCAATACAATGAACACTAATCATCACAGTGAAGGTTCTCGGATCCATTTTTGATTTTTATGTGCTACTCTTCAAGTGTGTGGTGTCTTAAGCAGAGTATTTGACCCTGAGGTCTGGTTGGTAATCAAGAGCAACGTAATGAAATCCACTGCTTCGGGAACCTCTGTGGGCAACATATATCCAGCAACATATAGAAAATTATCTGGCACTGAGATTTTACTTCAAGTCCTGTGGACTCTGAGAACAGCATTGCCCATTCCTTTCAATTCCTTTTAGTTAATTAAATCTTTTACTTTCCTTATGAGTTAGTAGATTTCTGTGTTGCTTCTCTCATATTCTGAGCTGATCCTCCCTTTCCTACCTTCCCAGCTCTCCTATTTCCATGTAGATCTTTCTAGTTCTAGTCCTCCCCCACTCCACATTCATATGCTTATTTCGAAGTCTATAGTTTCATAAACACGAAAATATTTGAAAACTCACAGAAGACTGTTGGCATCCTAAGAGTGTGCCTGTGACAGAGATCTGTAACAACAATGTCTCCTCCCTACTGTGTGTGCACTCTGTCTCCCCTTAAACCGCCTTCCTGACCTTCTTTGCAGCTGAGGTAGCTATGTGACCTACTTCTACACAGAAGGAACACTCTGTGAGGGTTTCTATGGAGACTTGCTTCACATCTCCATGTAGTAGATTGACCCTAACACTTCTCCAATGTATAGCAAGCAAAAGTAACAGTTTTTCATGTTGCTGCTGTATTGAGTAAATAGCAAAAAATATTAAATTAAATACAGCATGATGATACAAATAGTGAAACTGAAATGCTTAAGAGTTGCTTTTGAATCTCACTCCCCTCCCCTCAAAAAAATTTCAACAGGAAGACTTTTTAATGGAGAAAAACATCCAGTTTTGGATTTTTTTCCTTTTGATTTTTTGACATTAACTGTAATCCTTAGCACAATAAATATGATACCTTTTGAATTAACCGATTAATTACATCAATAAGAGAAATTTGAGTTTTTATGTGGGTGCTTTAAAGATAGATGTTAAAATCCAGTATTCATTCACTTTACAATAAAACTGTGCATAATGGCAGATACCTATAATTCCAGTACGTGGGGCACCAGTGCATGATGGTAAATTCAAAAACACCTTGGCTTGGTCTATCTCAGAAAATATTTATTAGAACGAAAAATTAAAAGTGTTTAAGTGACAAAGACACAAATAATATATTTTATTTGGTCATTACAGGGGGAGAACTAATTGTCCATCAATGGTACCACCGGTCACATTATTACGACATCCAGAAACTGGATATAGCCTTCTCTACGGCTGACAACACTTATGTTTAGGTTTCTATAAATGGGTCTAGTTCATTATAGCCAGGATGACGATCACCCATCCCGCTGCCTGAGCTACTGCCCCTTCCTATAGGGACTACAACAGTGCTCTAAGTCTTTCCACTCTGCCTCTGGCTCCTCCCACTCCATTACTGAGAAAGCTATTTTCCCTTCTCATCACACATTACGTCATTACGTACATCTCGCCATGCGCCTTCCTAACACACCCTCTCCATACACCACCTCCCCCGACTCCAGCCTATTCTTCCACCTACATTTAAGCAGTCTTCTAGGACTTCGGGTTTCTAAAAGTTACAACGTCAAGACTATTTACCCCCCCCACGTTATTATCATATCCTATTGGCATATGCTTTGCAACATTTTCCCTCATTTTTCATGAACACACCATTTTATAATTCAATATTCACTTGAGTAATCACATATTAGTAGGCTGTAGAGTGAAAGAAACATTGGTTTATGTCTCTGTTGTCCTCTCCTCTCTCATAGCTTTCGGCCAAGCAATATATAGTTAGCAAATATTTACATGAGACATGGGCCAGGGCACAGCATGATTACCTGAGTGGAAGGAGCTTTGAAGCTGTTTTGGTTTTAATTCTAAAATAGTTGTTGAAGTAGAAAGACAGAGACATAAATCATTTACCAGAGATATTCATTTCTAAGTAAGAATATTTTTTTGACTAAGATTTATACTTCTAATATTTTAGAGCTATAACCAAGAGCAATTTATAATAATATATATTATTTGACTGAGGTATTGATAGTCTGCAAGAAATTTTTCACTAAGGTTTATGTTTTGTTTTATTCTCTGTGTGAATAATGAGATGATTAATTCATTAGTCATGCTTAAAATTCTTTAAAAAATGTTTCCATAAATTTAGATTTTGCAATTACTCATTTACTTGATTCTAGGTGTGTCATTATGTTATCTAATTTTAAAATACATAATTTATATAAATGTAAACTTGAATGAATGAGCATAGGCTTTAGGTAATAAAATCTAGATTAAAGATGATTACTTACTAAGGTTATGAATCCAAGACTGATATAATACATTTTACATAGGCACATAGCAGAGATACCTAAAGTAATCATAAAAACAGTGTTCATGGTGAAAATGTTAAATGCAGTTAATCCAGTTTGCAAACATTTGATTTGCCTTTCCATGTTGTTAAATGTAAAGATGGTTGCTTGGTTTTGTTTACTTACAGTGGGGCACATGAGCCACGGTGACATGGAGATACAAGGGCAGACCTCAGAAACACTGATGAAGGATGGTCAGGATGCATCAAGTAAGGTGCTGTGCCTTGGAGCAGCACGAGAAGAAACCAGATTAAAGGTGCTTAGAAAGGACAAGTGTGGTAGAATCCCCAAGGTCATGCTAGCTTCCACTGCCTCACTTGCGTGACTTCTTAGGTTCCATGGCGTGAAGATTCTCCTGGGACAAACCTGTTATCTGTCCTCAGGCCACTAAATCTTACCTTTGTTGAATCCTGAGGCTGAGAGCCTTACAAGGGAAATGGTTGAGGTGGGGACTTAATTAGCTATTTAAGTAGAAACTGAGCCACCTCCAGAGGAGGCCTCAAACCTGGGTTGTAGGAGGTCCTTCTGTCTATGTGTTGCTTTCATTGGTTGAATAAAGAAACTGCCTTGGCCTTTTGATAGGGCAGAAATTTGGTAGGTGGAATAGACTGAACTGAATGCTGGGAAGAAGGACACACAGGCAAATGCCGTTAATCTCCTGTCTGAGATGGATGTAGGTTAGAATCTTGCCAATAATCCACAGTCACGTCGTGATACACAGATTTAATAGAAATGGGTTAATGAACATGTGAGAGTTAGCCAATAAGAGGTTAGAGCTAATGAGCAAGGCAGTGATTTAATTAATATAATTTCTGTGTGATTATTTCAGGGGTTAACCTAGCCGGGCGGCCAGGACAACAAGCAGCCTACTCGTTCCTGTTACACTGGGTCAAGACAACATTCAGACAAAACAATCCTGTAGTACATTTGTTCTTCTCTGACATTACTTGGTTTTGTCTGGATGTCACACTTCTTTTAAACTAACCGTATTTTAGCAATTTTTACATTGTCAACTCTTCAAATCCTAAATTACTGAATAGAAGAGTATAAAGACATTGAGACAATCCTTAATTTATACTGCAGTGACAAGTTCAGAAGGAAATTCAAGCCAGTCTTACAAACCCAACCAGGACTATAAAACCAGTCCAAAGAATGTGGCTTGGTCCTTGTGGGTAGGTAGAGCAACTAAATACTCTGTAGAGTTACATTCACATGACCCTAAACTACCTTCTTCATACATAGGTCAATAGCCAGGCTCAAATCCTTCTCTCGGCTTTGAATGCAGAAGATTCTTACAATGAACAATAGTGAATGAACGTGGCTTTTCTACTAAATGTACCATCTTTCTCTTTTGTTTAACAAAAGTTTAAATAAGATAAAACTTGTGGGATACAGTATTTGTTTAAGGAAAGATGTGTTACATTTGTTTGCATTGCAGAATAATTGTTTAACTATGTAAAGATGTGCTGTATTTGTTTATGCTTCATTGAACTAGGTAAAGATGTGTTGCTGTTTCACCTTAACTGCTTAAGCACCTGGTTTATTTAATTAGAGAACTGAATGATGAATAGCTAGGCAGGGGAGGGATAGGGCCAGTCCAGTACTGAGAGCAGGCAAGGGCCTGTCAGCCAGCTGGGGACCAGTCAACCAGACAGGGATGAGGCAGGAAAACAGGATGGATGGTGCATAGATGAGCCAAACAAGCCTTAGGGCAGCACATAGATTAATAGAAATGGGTTAAATTAAGTTAAAAAAAAAAGCTAGCTAGAAACAAGGCTAAGCTAAGGCTGACCATTCATAATGAATAATGTCTCCTTGTCACGGTTTCAGGACTGGCAGTCCAAGAAAGTCTGCTACAAAAACTTCATTTAAAAAAATAAAGTTATTTTTACAGTGTGAGAAAAAAAAAAGATGCTTATAATGAAGATGTTTGGCAGAAGTTCAAATTGTTCTAAAGTAAGCACTTCTTGAAATCAAAATGTCTTCTCCAGGCTCTAGTAGATCCTCACAATTGAATATGATGTTCTCCAGGCTCTAGTAGATCCTCACAATTGAACATATTTACCAAGTTCCAGTGGATCCTCACAATTGAACATGCTCTCTAGGTTCCAGTAAATCCTCACCATTGCAGTAATCGTCAGCTGTACTACTTCACACAGGCTAATTGCATATGAATAACAAATAAAGCTGACCAGTTAGGAATAAAAACCCAGTGGGAATCGCTTGTGTTCTAGCCTGGCTGATTCGGCACAGCTATGCCCCTAATGGGAGTCGCCGGATGCTTACCTGGATGACTTGGTATGGCCATGCCCCCTATGCAGAACTAAAATTTTGCCTTGCTGAACCCTTTGGATTGTGTGATCATTTTTTAGGGGCAGTGGGCGGGTGGGGGGGAGACCCAAGGCCTATTCCTAGTGTGCAGAGACACATGGTTACAGGACTGAGAATAAATGGTAACTACTCCCTCGGCCCTGAACAGGACACTTGAAGTACAACCCCCCTTAGAGCTCAGCTAACATCATGGAAGAGAGGATTGAAAGAAAATAAACTACAAAACAATTTTAACATTTTTTATTGCTGAAAACTGTTGGAAAAGAGAATTTTATGCCATGTATTCTTCAATTATTCCACTTCGATAAATCCAAAATAGCCACTTCTGCTCCTTTGTTGAATAGCTGTCTAATTCCACAAAGTCGCTTCTTTATGAGACCTTAAAATGGCATCTAGTAATGAACAAGATTGTAGCGTTACTTAAGGTAAATTTAAAACTTTCAGTAGTAAAGTAATTATGATACAACTGTAACTATGAAATACTGGTGCCATGAGAGTATGCTAGTGTGTTTTTTCTGTAATTAGTTTTAGGAACAGATAAATAATTTACCATGGTAGATGTTTATAAGGATTGTTAAGAATGGTTGGTGATTTAGTCTTACCTTGTCTTTTCTTTTTAAGAGGAAAAGTGGTATGTTATGGTGACAAGTTTCTGAACTCAAAGGCAAATAGACACGAATCCTATAAAGGACAATCAGAACACACAACAGTAACGGTATTGGTTCACATGTCTTAAAGCCACACTCAATTTAAAGTGCTACAAATTGTAAAAATTGGACTTCAATATTTTTGCATTTATTTATTATTTATGAATGCAAGCTTGTGTATGTACATTCTCACCTGTGCCACCGAGAATGTGAAGAGATCAGAGGACCATCTGTGGGAGTCAGGTCTCTCCCCTCATGTGCATCTCTGAGGATCGAATTTAAATCATCAGGCTTGCATGCAAGCATCCTTACCCACATGACCATCACTGGCCATAAATTTTTTGCTTTTAACATATAGACTGTTGGACAAATGATGTTAAATGTGAGAAAATCCAAACTTGGGTATGTAGAGAATTTTTCTCAAGGCCTTATATTTTCTGGAAATTCAAGATATTAAATATATTTAATTTTAAACATCTGAGGCATGTCTTTTGGAGCCCCACATATAGAAATTGGGTTTACATGTGGGAGATAAGCATGGAGGCCACTCATTCTGTCATCTGCTAGAGATAGATTATCCAAGTCCTTCTATCACACAGTATACAGTTCTTTCCACTTCAATAAACTGTCTCCTATGTGAACCTATAGAGTTCTAAAGATGTTTCCATAGTCCCATCTCCTTGTGTTAGTATTATTGTTCATAATTTGAGGAAGATATCTATTCTTGACTACACTGTTTAAATACAATAAAAAAATTCTAGAGAAGTCTGTAATGGAGTTTAATCATACAAGAATGCTGTGTTTGTGATGATTGTAATTTGACAGAACAGGGAGGTGAGCATTGGGACATGCCTGTAGTGGTTATCTTAAGTATTTAATTGATTGTGGCAGCCTTGTTTTAACTGTGGGTGGGACTCTTCCCATGGGAAGAGCATCCTGAATTCTTTGACATAGAGTAATTGACCTGAGCTACAGCGTGTGTTCATCTGTTGCTTTCTGATTCCTTACTAAGGGTCCAGTGTGATCAGCTACCTCAATCAGCCACTATGACTTCTCCCAAAACTTTATGGGCTGTGCACTCAACTGAGAGCAGAAGCAAACCCTTTTCCCTGTCAGCTGCTTTTGTCAGAGCATTTTAGCACAATAACAGGAAAATAAATAAGACAGCTAAAATTGCCTAGAATATCAGTGCTTTGGAGGCTGAGACAAGAGAGTGAACATTGATTCCAGCCTCAGCTACAAGGCAAGACTGTCTCAATAATAATTTCATATCATGATCAATAGTTTCACACATAGGTTAGTTCTATAGGTGGCAAATTAGTATATGCACAATAAGTGCAAGCATCAATGTTACACCAAAAAAAATTGTGATGGAAAAACTATTTGAAGAAAATACATTTCAAAAGATCTTTGTGACTCTCACTATATTAACTTTTAGTCTTTTAACTGAAAACAGGCAAAGGGTCCATTACTTTTACACTATTATTATTTTAACAAGTTAAAGTAATACGGCCTTGAAAATGTGAAAAATCTGTGAGTTTATTACTAGTGGTTGGGGGGGAGGCTGGGTGTTTCCCTGTTCTTGGCATCCTGTTTAAGTAAATGAAATAAATGCATACACACTGCAGAGCAGTAAGGAAGGTTTATTCCAAAGCAAAGAGATAGGTAGATCAGAAAGAAATACAATTGGGAGTGACCCAGTCGAAAGAGACACAGTCAGGAGTGAGTCAAGAGAGTCACAGTCAGGAGAGTCACAGTCAGGAGAGACAACAGGACATATGAGTCACGGTACTCATGGGATGGGATTCTTATTTTGAAGCCTCCTTTAACAGAAGGTGGGCTTAGTTATGAAGGAGCTTATGGCAGATGGGTCTCTGTTTTGATTGGGAGATTTTGGCTTTGTAAGTCTTTGTTCAGTGTACAGATCCCTTCCTGTGAATCATCTGATTTTCATTACAAAATGCAAAACCAATTATATATAAAATGGTAAGTAAGTGATTATCCCTAAAACTTCACTTAGAAGACATGATTTGCCTTATTGAGCATGGACTCAAACTATCCATGAAAGGACCATTAACAATGGTATGAGCAGGAAGAGAATCTTATCTATTGTTTGGAGCAGATACTGGACATAATGTGATACATGCAGGATCCTCAGAATGTAGCAGTATTATTTTTTTCTATCTGTATACCTAAGCATGGTCTATCGAGTAATAATATTTATTTTTTTCTTCTAAAACTATACTGGTCAGTGTGGTAGCCAGAAACCAGATGTAATTATTGAGTACTTTAAATATAGTAAGTTTAAAACATCAGGAATCATATTAATTTTCATTTACAAAAATTTATGTGGTACTTATAAATTTATGCATAGTCTTATATATTTTAAGTGAATTTATCTTACTTAGACTGAGAATGTTCACCCCAAATCCATATCTATCTAACAAAGCCCCAGAAGCAGGCATGAAATAATTGAGTTGTTGGGTGAGGGAGTTGAGGAGACTTCCAAACAATATAAGCTATGGCTATTACCTTTGTCTGTCTCCCAGAGGCTGGAAGTAAGTGCCTATTATTAAAGACACCGTGCACTTCAGACACAGGACATGGAGTAGCCAAGGTGGGTCTGACCTGAAAGCCTCCTCCCTGAGAACAAGTCTTCACAGTCCTGGGAGGGGAGAAGCAACCAATGGTCCTAACCAGCTGTGATACCTGCCAATCACAACAATGACCACCATGACAGTATATCTGTAAAAGTGTAATCATGGCACTAACAACCAACAGTTATCTAAAGGGACTTAAGACCCAATCAGTAGTAAGGAAACCATGCCAGCATGCTTTGCTAAAATAGACAGCAGTAGACACTCCTCCTACAGTTAAGGCAAGAATGCTTCCAAAATATTTAAACTTTTTTAGACAAAGCAGCCTATACCAATTTATTCTTCACTTTAAACTGGTCCTCCACTACTATGCAGCATCACAGCCCCAAAGCACCAAGGCCAACCATTCATATACTAAAACCTCCAACAGTAGGAGCCAAAATAGCCTATCGTCTTGGTAAGCTGCTTCTATTGGGGTTTTGTTCTAGTAATTGAAAGCTGAGTAGACACCAATACTTGTATACCACACAATGCATCACGTCTTTCTAAATGTGCTTACAAGTCTTTATGCAGTACTGTCACCCAAAAGGAAAGACACAATCCTCCTCTCATTCAATAGATGAGGAGATAACAGTCTACACATTAATAATTTTCTCCAGGGTCTCAAAGTTAGAAAGTGGACTGGGTTATTCTGAGACTCTGAGGACCCTCTAAGATTTCCTGCACAATCGTGTTCTTTGGTTCTAGTTTTGTGAATCTCCCCCATGATTTTTTGTGGTATATAGTAGGTCTAATGAAAATATTATAATTAGGTGGCTTCCTATGCTGTTCATCATGAAATAAATTGATTTCATATTTAAGATTCAAAAATTTTGAATTCATATTTGCACAAACTAAGCTAGTTTGGAAAAGTGCGATGCTGTCCTATCTAATTACAACACTATTAAAATTCTTTATTGGGGTTGATTAGATGTTCAATTCATTTGGTAGATACATGTCTAATGTGAGTAAAACCCTGAGTATGATCTCAAAATGAATAATCTGGATGTACTGTTACATTTGTGATCTTGGCATGCAGGGGGGAAGCAGGAAGATAAGAAGTTCAAATTCTACCTTGACTGCATAGTGAGTTCAAGGCTGCCCTGGGATATTTAATGTTCTCTCAAAACAGCAGTAAAAATACAAGCAAAATTAACCTTATTTGTTTACTTTTACCAACAAAATCTATGTGATAGCAACTTTGTAAACAATCAGGTTTGATATTTTTCCAAAAGTAATACTTTTTAAAGTGCCATTCAAGCGGGATTTCGTTGGAGAATGTTTTCTCAGCTATTTGAAGGCTGTGATGGAGTAGGAGAAGGACAAGAATGTGCCAAAAGGATGACAAGGGAGTTAGTGAAAACATTTGAGGAACAAAGAGAACTAATTAACTCAGACATATGGTTCTTCTCACTCTGGCAAGGGTCAATTGCCTCTGGTGCACGCCAACTGGAAAAGCACGCTGCTAGGGCTGCTCATGTGGGCATGAGTAGAAAATTATCAGGAAGTGCTGGTCAGAATGATATCTGCTGTTCTTATTCCTTAAAACGCTGTTTCCTTTGATTAAGAGGGTCATTTCTTTCTGTTGTATTTTAAATGATTATTTAAAAATGTTCCTTAGGTATATTAGTGTTTATTTCACTTCAATAAAAATACCATAACAAATAAAGTGCATTCCAAAGATGAGTACAGTACCTTTATAATTTCATTAAGTGAATAGGAAATAGTTTCTATTTTTACCTGCAAAAGGGTGATCCAAAGTATGCTGGATGATGCATTGCACTTCTACCATGGTCTAGACAGCTCCATAGCATATTATCTAGACAGTTTTAAGAATTATTTGGAAAACGTGTATTGATTTAGTAGAGTCTTGATTGAGAACAGCAGGCTTATATGAGCCCACTTACAAAGTATTCCCCAACGGAGTATTTCTTTTATAGCAAAAGTTAAAGTAGAAATACTTAAAATATGAAATTATATTTGGTGTTCCAAATGACTTGACTTTTATTGACAGATGTTTATTGGAAACTGTTATTACTGACAGTTATAAGCATATCTCTCTCTCTCTGGCTGTTACCACAAGTCCCCATGATGAAGAAAGGGAACTTGCCCTTCCTTGTTTGGAAAAGAGACGCTCTGCCTCATGTATGTGCTCAGGCTCCTACCACATCATCTTTTAAATCATTCCTCAAACCTCGTCTAATGAGCGGTGGTTTCCAGACTTGACTGTTCAGCAGAATCCCCTGGAGGGCTTATTAAAAAGTAGATTACTGGGTCCCACCCCATAGCTTCTGACTGATTAAGACTCAGGTGAGAAAAGAGGTTTTCATATTAACAAGCCTCATTGACACTGGGCTGGAAATACATTTTGAGAACTTCTGTATGTCAAGAGAATACAAACTTGGATCAGGGGTATGTTCTAAGAGCTGTCTGTGCTGGCTAAGAGTTCTGAAAACATGTTAGCATCTAATGATGCAGATTTTTATGATGAACATTTCCAAGCTATCCTCGAATAATATGTTAAAAATTTAGAAAAGAGAATAACTATTTTTTTTTGTATTGTCCTAACAACTAAGTAGCCTATCCATCAAACGTATGTCATTTAAATTTAAACTAGTTCTGGTAGAAACATGAAAAGTACCCAAGATTTTAAACGTTATTTTGTTCAAATATGTGATATATTATTTAAATGGTTCATTTTAATGTTACATATTTGGATCCTGAAAATAAATAATAAATAGGTTTAATTGAGTTTAAAAAGTGATCTTGAAGCAAAAGTTCAAAACATCATATTTAATCTTGATTCTATCAACCGTTTGAGACTTGGGGCCACATGGAAGGAGTGTCATCGTGGAATGCCTATACTTGCTAAATCAAACAAAAATGTTTGTTCTAAATTGATGGTTCCTGCCCTGTGTCCTGGAACACATCAGGGTTTATGCTGAAAACACAGTAGAAATTTCAAGCACTTTCGAACAATAGACTTAGGTACAACATTCCCAGGTAAGCAGCAGAAATCCAGGAGACACAATACCATTGAGAATGAACTACCAAACTGTCATATGTGCCACCTAGCATATGAGAGAGACAAATGCTCTTTAGGTCTGCTGTTATGTGCCTAGGTAGTTATAGCTATTTTTACAGGTGGATTTTCAAGATACTGGGTATAGTATGAAAAGAAATATCAAAATCTTCAACTTTACATAGACTCTCAAAACATTATAAAAGCAAAACAGAATAATTTATAGGTTAAATAAACAAACTATGCTTAGCCCAAGAACAAAATGTATTATCTTTAAATTGGATTTAATATAAGTGGAAACCTTTAGTGTATTTGTACAATTAATGATTGTATACCACTAATTGTTTTCCATTTGTTTTATTGATCCAATAAGTAGAAATTCTAAATTGTACTTTCCAGAATTATTTTTCTCTCTTTTAACAAGAAAGTTTCACTTTAGTGCTTTTTATTTCCCTTAATAATGTCAATGCCTATGGCATTTAATAAACCTTATAAATTAATATAAAAACATATCAGCCAACACTTCTGGATTTTTATGAATCAAACTTGTTTCATGAGCGTTCTGGGAAAAACATATTGATGAAACAATTCTTTTCCAACAGTTCAGAATAATTTCAGTTTACCTTAACAGAGTGGGAACCACTAGTCTGTCTTAGGTGTTGCATGGCACTTAAGATATTTCTGTGGACCATAAGTTCATTTTCCTTTGATCAACATACATATGAAATAGAAAACAGCAGTGCACACAAAAGCAAATAAACAAAGACGTGCGGCCTCACATCAGCAGCTCCTAATTTCTCTACTCAGCACGTTTACTGCATTCTTCAAGTGACAGAAAACCGGCAGTGTGTTAACCACAGTGTCGCAGAGGATGTACTAGCAGGAAGCTCCTCACTCTAGATTCCTTTGCTCCCAGAAAACCCTTGGGACCTTAGACTTCTCAAAAGCTGGGCTAAGTACCCCCTCCCCAAATGCAGGTGGCTTTGCAGAATGGGTTAGCAATAGGCTCTGGAGAACAAATTGCACTACAGAAAGTTTTATAGTCTTTCCATTTCTAGGACCTTTCATCTCTAAGGGCAAATACTTTCTAAAAATGCCCTATGAAACACTTTTGAAGCTCAGTGCCTCAATGGTACTTGTCTAATGCCCGCAGCATTCTTGTGCAATGCACTCCAATTGCTACTATCTAACAGAATTGCAAGTGTGTATTTCCTACTCATTCTCCTCTAAAAACAAAAATTTTAAGAGTAACCTCAATGTTTAATTACTTGGAATTCCAGAAAGTCAGCTTTCAGCACTCAGGAATTCTTGCTGATAAAAATTTGAAATTTCTAATAATTTTGGTAGAAGCAATTTTGATATTTAGTCTTGTAAAGCATCACTACAAAATCCACTAGCTTGGTCGATATTATCAGAGCTAAATGAGGAGCATACGAACTATCCATGTAGGTAAAGTACACTTGAATTAATACAATAAACCAAACCTGATAATATTTTTTTATTTTCCCTAAGCTATCAATAAAGCACTTAAAGTAATCTCAACTTTGCAATTAGTAACATAAATGTACAACTTGGCCAGTCAACATTTTATGTCCATATGCCTAACTATGCTCATGGGAAAAAAATTGGAAGATTCTACATAGCCAATTAAACCTATTTTTTAATATAGAGAAAAGTGTATTTTTCGAGAAGCAGCAGTAGTCAAAATGGCAAATGAGCTATTATAATCACTGAACTAAATAAATCCAAAAGTTTTTATCATCTGTCATAGAGTATACAAAGAGAATTGTGTTCAAAAATGACATGTTCAATAGAAAAACTACAAAATAAATGTCTCATGTACATATAAGCAAACATCTGACTGGATGTTATCAATAGCTAACAAATATATGTAATTGAAGCATTAGGGAAGGCTAAGGCAGGAGTAAAATAAGTTCCAGACCAGCTTGGGATACAGAGAAAAACTAATCAGTGATCAGTTAGCTATGTGAACAAGATGTAAAAACAGAATTGCTCTCTTCCCCTGATGATGCTAAGGTCATGATGGCATTGGACAAGGTCAAAGTTCTTTAGTAAATCTAAAGTGGGCTGGGTCGCAGACACACTCAGAAGATAAATGCTTGCCTTGTAAGCCTGATGTCGATTTCCAGAGTTCACAAAAATAAAACACTGATGTGGTACAGATTTGTAATCCCAGATGGACTCCAGGGTCTCATTTTCAAGTCGTTTTGTGTACTTGGAAAGGTCTAGGTCAGTGACAGATCGTTTCTCATAAAATAAGGATGTATGATGCCTGAATGCTCATTCCTCCATAGGCAGAGGCACACACACACACGCGCGCAAGCATGCACGCACGCACACACACCACACCACACACATATATACATACACACACATACATACACACACCACACCACACACACACCACACCATACCACACATACACACATATGCACACACATATACACACACACTGACCAGGGTTTTTATTAGGTTCAATCTAAGCATTTAACCACCTATGAAGCTTAACAATTTCAACAGATATAAATAAGGAAGCAGATTTAAGTTTACAAATGGATCATTGTGTCAGGATTAATCTGTTCTTTGGACGCAGTAAAAAATATACTATATGAAGTAATATGCTGATCTTCTGTACAAAAGTAGTATTTTCATCCATCTTTGTTATTGCTTTGGGTTGTTTGTTTGCTTGTTTTTTTAAAAATCATGTTTGCCTTTCCAGCCCTGAAACAATAATTTTAATAAGAAAAGAAAAAAGTAAACAGGCAACATTTCTGAAATATAGATTTCCAATATTATGGTTTCTCAAACTTAAAAAATAAGAAAGAGTAAATAAACCAAACTGAAAATTTTTATGCTCTGGTTAAAGTTGGTTACAATTTTATCTAATAATTAACAATAAATAATAGGTATATATTTAACGCTAGAACAATTCTGCCCATACAGATGTCATCTATACCCAAAAAATCATATTTGTTCTTGCTATTCTCCAGAGATGACATGATAACAAATAATAATGTCTCTAGACTTTTATTTCTGTTTTCACACAGCATGGAATAAATAGCTAAGTAGATGTGTACATGGATAAAGCAATATGTTGTACACTAAAAACACCTGTGACTATAAAGAGAGAGGTACATGACATGCTATAAATCTTCCCCACAGTTCTGATGTTCTATGTTATGAGAGCCCTAGCACATGACCTTTAAACCCTAATAACTAGGAACTGTAGTGTATGCCTCACTTACACTGTGGAAAATTAGACCTTCTTAAGAAGGTGAAGGTGCATCCTTTTGCACAGAATCCTAATCTGAGATAAAATATACAAAATGCACTTGATAAAAATATAATAGAGCCAGAAACAAAAGGTAGTCACTGGCACCCCTTGCCTCCAAGACTTTAGCTTACTTCTCCCGTGTTTTCTCATTGCGGCTGTTGCTGTACCTCTTACTCTGGCTGTTAGAGTACACTGAACACTAGTGCATGTGGTTTTAAACAGAAGCATGGGAAAATAAGAGTTTCATTTGGTAATATTTGTGCTTATTATCCATAATAATTTGTAGAGCCATCACAGGTCAAATGTGCTTTCGAGCACGTCTGTCTGTGTGCAATGCACATTATCATGCCATTTCTGGAAGAAACCTTGTTCTTTTCAGAGTTGAAGACGCTCTTGAAAAGATGCTGGCCAAGCCCTGCAACACAAAAGCTGGCAGGTAAACTGCTTACTAAGGGAAGTGTTTTTGCAGGGTTCCTCTGCTGTGGGCACTGCACACAGTCAGTGTCCCAGGGGTGGACAAAGTACTTCGAGACTGACAGCAATACCAGGCGCTGTTCTCTAGAAAAGCAAGTTGCTTTTGTATTTGTCTGAACTGATTATTCTGATGTTTTCTGTCTATTTGAAGAGAGATAGCCTTGCCAATCAGAACCAAAGTCAGCCTTGTTTATTGTCCAGGATAATAATGTTGTAAGTACCACCAGATCCAAGGTCAAATTGGTTTGCTGCCTCCATGCCTCCTCTTCCTGCTCTCCTGGGATTAAATTGCTATTTTCAACATATCAGCTATCTATTTTATTAATTCCTTCTATTTTGTTTAATTTGTATCTCTTTTCTATTCTCTTTCTTTCTTTTTTTTTTTCCTGAGACAAAGTCTTAAGGAGCCCAGGCTTGTTTCAAGTTGAAGAACAAATGCTTCGTGGAGCTAAGCTCCAGAGTTATCAGTGCTGTCGATATAAAAAAAGCACATGGAAGATAGAGAGGCAGTTCCACCTGCCTCAGCTAGTGGTGGGGTCTTTGTCCAGCTCCATCATGCTCTCAAGATTACGTTGCTGTGCCTGGAACTCACTCCTTGATGTTACAAACTCTCTCTGGCTCTTACAATGTTTTCACTCCCTCGTCTGTGAGAATTCCTGAGTCGTGGAGACAGAAGTATTAGTTTGTGTCCTGTTAAGATGGAGCAGGCCTCAGTGGGGAAAGAAATAAACAAACATAACAAAATAAGAAATCTCAAAGTTGAATGGAACAAGAAGGAGTGGGGAGGGTAGCTGCGGTTAAATGTTTTTAACACATTGTGTGAATTCCCAAAGAATTAATGTGAACATTGAAAAATAATGGTGCCTAGTTACAGTAATCCAAAAATATAGTGGTGCCAATATGGATTTTACCTCCGAAGCAAATCTGTCAGTGAAGAGAAGACACGGGAACACCAAACGTTCTAGCTCTATTTGCAAGGCATAAAAAACCATGGGCTCCGTGGGTGGGTGCACCCCTTGTGGTCCTGACTTCTTTGCTCATGTTCTCCCTCCTTCTGCTCCTCATTGGGACCTTGGGAGCTCAGTCCGGTGCTCCAGTGTGGGTCTCTGTCTCTATCTCCATCCATCGTCAGATGAAGGTTCTTCGGTGATATGCAAGATATTCATCAGTATGGCTATAGGATAGGGTCATTTCAGGTTCCCTATCCTCAGCTGCCCCAGGAACTAACTGGGGACCTCGCCTTGGGCTCCTGGGAGCCACTCTAGGTCCAAGTCTCTTGCAAACCCTAAGATGGCTCCCTTAATTAAGATTTATGCTTCCCTGCTCCCCTATCCAACCTTCCTTTATCCCAATCATCCTGTTTCCCCAAGTTTCCCTCATCCTCCCCTTCTCACTTTTCTCTCTGGGAGCTCACCAAGGCCAGCTGGACTGTGACTGAAAAAGCATGGGATAAAACCGGACTCTCTGAACATGGCGAACAATGGGGGCTGGTGAGAAGCCAAGGACAATGGCACTGGGTTTTGATCCTACTTCATGTTCTGGCTTTGTGGGAGCCTAGCCAGTTTGGATGTTCACCTTCCTAGACATGGACGGAGGGGGGAGGACCTTGGACTTTCCACAGGGCAGGGAACCCTGACTGCTCTTCAGACTGGAGAGGGAGGGGGAGAGGTGTGGGGGGAAGGGGAGGGAAATGGGAGGCTGGGAGGAGGCGGAAAATTTTTTTTCAATAAAATAAAATAAAAAAAAGATAATAAAAAACCATGGGCTTTTATCCATCGGGGTCTAATCTACCTTGTGGCTGAGGTTTCTTTACTTCCTCCTATTTTACTACAGTCATTTTTTTTCCTTCTCCATGATCTTCAGCAATCTATCACTTCTTTTCCTCCTAAGGATTGGGTCATTATTTAATTGTTCTTACTTTTTAGCATTCACTTAGTTACATAGACGTTGCTTTTAGCACACTATTTTTCCTTGGAAGTCTATCAATCATTTATATTTTTTTATGGACTCATTCAATATATGTGCTTTCCAAAGCAAAAGAAAATGAAAGTAATTTTTTTTACATAACTCTCTGTATTCTACGTTTCTGAGTCACAGAAAAAATATATATGCACTTCAAATATAAAAAATCATGATAGTATTGAAGAGCTTAAAATTATTATGAAAATAACATAGACAAAAATCACTTGTAGCACAATTAATAAAAACCTAAAGACCGATAGTGGGGTTCAACCTCAAGATCAGAAAAGCAAAACAGCCAAGCCACTAGAGAGATCTTACCTCTGTGAAATCTTCAGACTGAAAGAAAACTAGTTCTTGTCTCATCCTGCCTTATGTTCCTCTCTAGTGCTTGGATTAAAGGCATATACCACCACTGCCTGGCCTGTATGGCTAGCTAGTGTGTCTGCTGGGATTCAAGGTGTGTGACACCACTGCCTGGCCTGTAAGCCCGACAAATGGGGCTGGTTCGAGTTCTGGTCTTCAGGCAAGCTTTATGTATTAAAATGCAACTAAAATATCATTGCAATAACTTCTAAGTTTGTTCCTAAGAGGATAATAACAGACTTTTAAATAAATGTGGTACTGGAGCTTTTTGACTCCCCATGGGAGGCCTCACCCTCTCTCCCCAGTGGATTGTGTGTGGGGTGGGGAAGGTGGTAGGGGAGAGAAGGAGAGGAAGAAAAGGAAACTGGGATTGGTATGCAAAATAAAAAAAATACTGTTTTAAAAAAGTAAAACAAAGAATTGAGGTATGTATGGCCTGTAGTAACAGGGGCGGCGGGGCTGTGTCCCCAGCACCCGGCCGCCCGCATAGCTAGCTTTGTACCCGAAATAATTACACAGAAACTATATTCATTTAAACATTGCCTGGCCCGTTATCTGTAGCCTCTTATTGGCTAGCTCTTACATATCGATCTAACCCATTTCTAATATTCTGTGTAGCACCACGAGGTGCGCTTACCAGGGAGGATCTTAACCTGCGTCTGGCTGGAGTGGGAGCATCATGGCGACTCTCTGACTCAGCTTCTTTCTCCCCCAATCCTGTTCTGTTTACTCCACCCATCTAAGGGTTGGCCTATCAAATGGGCCTAGGCAGTTTCTTTATTAGTTAACCAATGAAAGCAACAGATAAGATACAAGACCCACCTCCATCATTTCCCCTTTTTCTGTTTAAACAAAAAAGAAAGGCTTTAACTTTAACAGTAAAATTACATATAACAAAACAGTTATCAAGTAAGAATTACAGTTACAATATTTATATCTATTTTATCTCTTATCATAATTAAGGAAAACTATAACTATTTATTCTTCAACTCCATCAAAGACTCCAGAAGGATATAATAATACCTAAGTAAACAGGAAGTCCAAAACTCTAGAAATGACAGAGACATCTCGCTGCCTGGACAGTCACCCAAAGTTCTTTTGTACCGTTGGGGCATCCGTCTTCGGCCTTCAGGCCCATAATATCCAGAGACATTTCCATGAAGCAGGAAAATTCAAAGACAGTTCAGTCACTATCTGCTGTGTCCTGCAGAATGTCTCGCAGACTCTTTCATGAATCAGGAACCCCGAAAGACCATCTCACCTTTCGGCAAGTTCAGCAGTCCTCTCTCTGCAGATTCTCTGTATCCAGTTTATGCATCAGTCCAGGCAAGAGCAGTTTCTTGCCCAAATGGCTATCAAACTCCATAAGGATCCTCTTCGATGCCCATCTTCCTCTCGAAGTAGATTGGTGCTGCCAGGAGCAGACGTGTCTCATAGTCATAAAAAGCCCTA
>JABTXL010001700.1:3967964-3997427 GCA_025134845.1 Neodon shergylaensis
AGAGAGAGAGAGAGAGAGAGAGAGAGAGAGAGAGAGAGAGAGAGAGATAGTAGGCAAAGTCAGGGAGATGTCATGTAGCTGCCAAAGGAGACAGAGGCCCTGGAACTTTTTCTGGTAAACCATGAGCCTCATGGTAAAATACAAAATAATAGGAATGGGTTAATTTAAGATGTAAGAGTTAGTTAATAAGAAGCCTAAGTTATCGGCCAAGCAGTGTTGTAATTAGTACAGTTTCTGTGTGATTATTTCAGGTCTGGGTGGCCAGGAAACAAATAAGTAGTCTCTGACTACAAATATGGCTAACTAGTGTGGCTGCTGGAATTAAAGGTGTGTGTAACCACTACCTGATCTGTATAGCTGACTGGTGTGTCTGCTTTGCACTGACCTTCAGGCAACCTTTATTTATTAAAACACAAATAATATATCACTATAATAACTTAATTAAATTAAATTATATAAAGAAAGAAGCATATCTAGGGTCTCCTATCAAGCTCTTGACAGGGCTAGAGCAAATCTTTCTTTGAGTATATAGTCTAATAAAACTCAGGTCAAATACGATAGATAGATAGATAGATAGATAGATAGATAGATAGATATCAAAGACCTTTTGCATGAATGATGCATCTGTAATATTTGGAAGTCAGTAGCTGACCTGAAGGCATGCACACATCTTTGTGGTTCTGAACTTGATTTGACTGAAATTTGTGGGTGCACTCTTTACTAAAATCTAAACTAATTCTGTGTAATTTTCCTGAACCAAACTTTTCTGTGGAACCAATGGAAAATATCCAAACACCTAACATATGATAAGCAATATGGCATAAATTATGACTCTCCAAGAGAAAAACCCATTATCTTATATCAAGATAGTTGCAAATACAGTAAACAATGAATTCATTATTATTACCAATTTTAAACTAGAATAAATCTCAAATGCTATATAATATAATCATGGGAAGGAAATGGGCCATGCTAGCTGCGGCAATGCTTTTATAATGAAATACCTTGAGTTGCCTACCAATCATAGCAGAAGCTGCATTTAGAAGGTTAGTGATTATGGCTCCTCTGGGCAGCAGTGAAGTATTGCTATTATTCTCCGTTTCAAAAGGAAATAAAAATTGAAGGTCATGAACCACATTTCCTTCTACTATTTAGCAAAATGGATGTAGAGTTTAATAAAACACAGAACTCTGTAATAGTTCCATTTTCGCACTAACGGGGAAAGTGGTCTCCATATTTCACAGTCTAACACATATAAACACTGAAGGTGAAAAGATAGCAGTTACGTAATGCAGACAGTTTGCCTCCAACCTGTACGGTGGGTCACTTATCTATCTGTTCTTTTCCCTGAGACCTTTGGAGAGAAGCATTCTGAAACTAACAAGTAGGGCACACTTCCCTCTATTGTGATATAACCAAAACATCTCAAAATCCAGTGTCTAAGAACAACAGTCTAGTTTGCTTCAGGAAGGGTGGGACTCCCCAAGATCTATCACTTACATTTCTTTCATCAACTTATATATGCTATCCTGCCTTGCTTGCTGCTAGATTCAGCTCTTACATAGTTTCCTTGCTGTGATAGCCTTGCTAATGGAGTTACTGGGTGAGGCTTTGCTCAGTTTCCTTCTGTGGTCTCTGTTGTTCTTGCCCTGTGCCTCTCCTGTTGCCAGAGCAACTGCTTTTGAAAACAGCATCTTGCACTGAAAATGCAAAAGGAGGTGTTACTAAGCCCCAGCTTACACTGAGAATTCCTAGGCTAAGCAAAGTGTGACTTTTATCACATTGTAGCATCTTCAGAATAAAAAGGATGCAACCACAAAGATGTACACAGTGAGATGCTCTTAACTGATAGCAACACGCTTCATCACCATGCATGCAGTTCTTACTAACTGATCAGTAAATTCTAAGACACCTAATTTTATTTGAGTGTAATGTCTTCCTTGATACCTAACCAAAATTCCTTTATGTCATTTAAGCATATTTTCTGAAAGTTAAAATTACTGTAGCTTATGGTTGCTATGTGGTCAAAATCATCTTCATAAGACATGCATTTGTTTAAAGACAAGTGCTCAATCAGAGAATCATTCACTTCACAAAAAAAAATCAAATTTATTTTCTTGCTATATAGAAAATACAAACAGCTAAACAAATACTTGGCAAAAGGAATTAATGACTTGTCCTTGGAAAGTAGAACAGTTTGGCCTATTTTGTTTTGTAAGATACTTTGACTGATTTCAATATGCTAGGGAAGAAAACTGTAGCAGGGAGGAATGATTTATCTTCTCTAGTCATGAGTTGCAAGTTTGGATTTTAAAAATTTTCATTCTGTCCCAAACAGTACATCTTGAACTGGCCCCTTCAGATGAAGTGATTTTTTCTATCCAGAGGTCCAGTTTCTCCAATGGGAGCATTGTTCTAATGTTTCAAAAGAGACCTCCAGTTACAAAACTACAAGATCCTACTTGTAAAACTTAAGTCATCTGTAGTTTAAAAAACAAACAAACAAAAAAAATATTTGGTTGATTTCTGCTGACATTTATTTGTGTTCATGATACAATAAAAAAATCTATTTTTTTAAAAAAAACATGAACTTTAACATTTTTCTCCTCATATTTAAAATAGTTCTCATGAAAGTTCTGAGCTGCTTTGTATTTGAGAACCACTTCTCCAGAGATATAGGTAGTCACCTGAAAAAAATGAGGTGATATATTTGAAAGAGAGAAAAAAGATACATGGGAAAGGTTGGAGGGATAAAAGGGGAAGGGGAAAATAATGAATTGTATTCAAATCTCAAATAATTGAAAACAAACCCCATGATGAAAATAGTCACTGGGAACTCCCGTGAGGGGTTTTCTTGATCAGATTAATTGAAGCAGGAAGACCCATCCTAAACGTGTGCAGAAGCTTCTGGAAGCAACTCCAGTACAAAGACAAAGGGACTTTGTTTTTTGCTAGCTCGCCTTTGCTCTCTGTGACATATTCATCTATCCCATCGTTGCAGCATTCCTGTGCTGCTATTAAAACCAATCCCACGTTCCTGTAGGCCGCTGTGCATCTTGAGTACCTAATTTGATAAAGTTCTGCTGTCTGTCATCCACATGTCATTCTTTACTGGTTATTTTTTGTTTGACTTTGCTTACTGTCTACCTAATAAACTCATTCATGCAAAACTGGAAAAAAATAGTTCTATTTGTAAGCAAAGGTTTTCACTTTCGGGAATGAAATTTTAAAGTTAAGACACTTTTATAGAATCATAAATTTGTATTAGGGTTTGACAAAATCAGGTCATCCCCTCATTCGCTCACTGCTGTTTTTCTCACTGTAGATCCGGTGAAAGGGGCCCATTGATTGGTTGTGAGCAGGTTATGAAGCAACTCAGTTGGTGAGCACAGTTTATTACCAAGCTGGACTTAGATTGCCTCTCTTCCACCATGCAGCCAGTGAGGTGAAATGAGCCATCATAAATTTACATGCTTGTCTTTTGTTTCTTCCCTTCAATATCTTATGTAAAGTGAGTTTCTCAACATGTTCATGCCACAGATCCCTAGTCAAGCAATCTAAGAGTAAAGGTTAGAATGAAGCCCAGACAGAATACAGAAATAGACACTGGCTGGAAATGGAAACTTGAATTTAGAGTTAGTTCTGTAGTAGAAGCATATTCATGATTTATTGTTGGGAGCAGTGAAACCCAAATCCTGGATTTCTTGTAATCCCCTGATATGAGTGCCTACAGCTGCTCTGAGCACGAGACCTTCAGGAGTTCCTAATGGCAGGAGAGTTGTTTCTGGTGGGTTTGGTCCGGGCGTGGCTATCTCTATATAATCTGCCCCTGAACACAATAAAGGGGGCATTCTTGGGGAATTCAAGGATGACCCGTGTCGCTGTCTCTCTGTCTGTGTGTGTCTGTGTATTTTAACTGAAGCTCGCGAACTGGGTGCCAGCGCACAGAGCGCAGAGATGGGGGCGCGGTGAGTCGCAATTTCTGTTAAAACGCATAAAACTCTCTAAGCCAAGAGCAATGCTGACTTGTTAGGAGAACAGAATAGATGAAAGCTGGAACTAGAAATGCTCTGCAAAGATTGGTGACGACCTTAACTGTCATAGAACCTACATCCATAACTGATGAAGGCAGATGCAGAGATCCATTGTTAGCACTGGGCTGAACTCCTGGAATCCAGCCTTAATGAGGTAGGAGCAATAATAGGAGCAAAGGGGTCAAGACCGTGATGGAGAAACCCACAGAAACATCTGGCCTGAGCAAGTGGAAGCTCACTAACTCTGACTGAGAGCTAGAAACATGTATAGAACTTAACTAAGCCCTCTAGATGTGGGTGACAGTTGTGGGCTTTGGGCAGTTTGTGGGAACACTAGCAGTGGAACCAGTATTTACCCCTAGTGAATAAACTGGCTTTTTGTAGCTGATTCTCTAAGGAAGGATCCCTTGCTCAGGCTACATACAGGGGGAGGACCTTGGTCCTGTCTCAAGTGATGTGAGGGATTCTGTTGACTCCCATTGGGAGGCCCGAGGAGTGGATGGGGAGAAGGCTGGAAGGTAGTGGGAGGAGGAGAGGGAGAGGGAACTGGAATTGATATTCAAAATAAGATTGTTTAAAACAGAAAAAAAGAGAAAATAGTCATCAAATAAAGAGAAGATGGCAGCATTGATAACATAAGACAAATTAATAGAGTTTTTAGGTCGTCATAGGACATGAGAATTTAAAAGTAAAATCAGAGAGAGGATTGGATTAAGAAAGTGACAAATCAGGAAATAAAATAAATAACTATACATGAAAAATAATTTTAGTCCGCTGGGTCAATCAAACTAGTTAGGAAAATAAAAGATAAAGGGAAAGAAAGCACAATAATTATAAAAATATTCTTTTACTTTAGGAAAGGAAAAAGGGTTAATTTACTCATTTACATTGGTGTGGTAAAAAGAGATTATAGGTGGTTATAGCTTCTAGATGGTATCTCTAGGATTTGATAATAAATATTATACTGAGATTAAATAAAGCTCTCAAATGGGAATCCTTAACTTTTCCCTGAGTCGGGATACTTTTTACTAAAATGGCAAATACCAGAAAAGGAAAACTTCAAAAATAAAAATGGATGCCCCCAAACTAAATAGTGTATGTTAAATATTTGTACATATGAAAGGAGTGATGTCAAGTATCTGTTCAATATATGAATATCATGGCTCAAGTGACTGACATAAATTTGGGAGCTGTTTACACACACATAATATTAGAAAACATTGGCTTGGAAACTGCTGGTGTTCAGAAAAAGAAAAGAGCAACCAAAACAAATCTCAATGTACTCTAACAGCTATCAATGAAAAACTAGTAGAAGCTCAGTATGGAAAGGGAGAGAAAAAAAATGAAAGATAAAAAAAGAAACAAGGGAATCTTTGAACTGATGGCTAAAGGAGTTAGAAGGAGACTATGGAATCAACTCACTCTTCATATTTGTCTAAGAAATGAAATAGAACCAAGGCATAGATATCAGGGGAGGCACTTTCTTTAAGATGAAGAATTCTGGATCCCCATACATGTTGATGAGATCAGTGAGACCAAGAAATAGTGCTGACAATTAAACTAGATAGAATAGGCTACAGTGAAAAGAACTGATAAGTGGATGATGTGATTAATTTGGTATTTATTTTCTTAAATTTATCAAAAAATTGTTGTGAGAGCAAAATAAAGCAGAAAAAGATAGGAAGCTAGAAGGAAATGCTGTATACTGGCAAGCGCAGATAGACAGCGGAGGTTAGGATGGTGTTTCTGGGGCACTAGAAGTAATGTGTTAAGATTTATGGCCACGGAATTCTTCCTACTCACTTTTTTCCCCTTACAGTTCCTTTGAATACTTTCAAACAATCCCCCAAATAAACATAAAAATATACAACCAACTTGTTCTCCACAATGCTACAAAACCTATAAACAGAAAGGACAGTCTGCAAGAAGTGGTATTCAGAGAACTAGAAATCCAATAGACAATTGTCTCTGATCAAATATAAAATCAACACTAAATGTGGTAAGACCAAACAGAATACCTGACACCAAAATGCTACCAGAAGAAAATAAGGGAACCCCAAGCTGTTGATGTGGGATTCTCCTCTGTATGCTGTGAATACGCTTTATTACCATTGGTTAATAAAGAAGCCATTGTGGCCTATGGAAAGACAGAATACAGTTGGGGGGAAATCTGAACAGAGAGAAAGGAGGGAAGAAGGCAGTATCAGGAATTCACCATGTTGCAGTCAAAGGACAATAATGCAAGGAGCTTATAGGGAATCCAAAGCCTTGTGGCGATACATAGATAAATAGAAATGGGTTAATTTAACATGTATGAGCTAGCTAATATTATGCTTAGGCTATTGACCAAACAGTGCTGTAATTAATATAGTTTCTGTGTGATTACATGACTCTGAGCAGTCAAAAACGAAAGAACAGTTTCCATTTACATGCTGATGCTAAGAGCAATTGTTCCTTGAATATGAATTCCAGAGCTTAGAAAAAAACGGATGTAAACAAACAAAATTACATCGAATTAAGGAACAGATCATCAGCTAAGAAACCACTTAACATCATTACAGAATGAGGAAAATATTTGCAAACAATGCATCTGAGAAAAGTTCAGTTTCCAAAACACATAAGAAAGTCAGTAACAGCAGCAATAGATAAGCCCTGTACATTGTACATGCATGCAGCTATTTGGGGAATAATAAGTAAGTCCCACAACTAAAGCTATCTTCCACATCAATCAAGCTAAAACTATATGTATATTCAAGGAATACAAGTCGGTATGCCAGAGACATCTGCAACCCCACATTCACTGAGCATTTCTCCAGCAGCCAAAGCATGAAATCAACACACGTGTCAATCAAGAACGGATGCAAAGATAGTAATGAAATACTACCCAGCCTTTAAAAACGAAATCTTGCCATTTGTGACAGAAAAAAATACTTATATGCAACCATATTAACAAATTACCAAAATAAAAATCCTAAATACTGTATTATATCCCTTACATGAAGAACCTACAGAATTATTCACTCATAAACAGAGAATAGGAGTGGTTCCCAGATACTTCAGTGGGCATAGAAATGAGAAATGGGTAAATGGACAACAGATGCAGCATTATAGTCATGTAGGAAGAATACACTCAAGATATATATATTCAACAGTCTTGTGACTGTCATTAATAACAATGCATTGTGCTTATAAAACTGTTGGAACACTAGACTGTAATTGGTTTTGAGACAAAGCAGTAGACATTTTAAGTTATATGTAAGTTAGTCAGACTATTTCCAGTTCTACAGTGTGTGTGTCTGTGCCTGTTTGTATATGTTGAACATTTAATTTACATACAAATTTATATGTAAATCCCTATGTTGTATTTTCTGTTAGTCACCAATAACCTGATTAGTCAAGTTACGTATCTCTTATCATTGGCTTTCAGAATGTTTTAGAACTATCTCTACAGAACACTTTATATTATTGGATATTAACAGTTGATATCCTTTTTCTTACTGAGTTGAGTTTTGGGGAGGGGTGTGATAGGTATTCATGATGTATGTTAGAAATTTACTTTCTAGTGTACATTTTATATTCTTTGTAAGTATTATTAAAGTTTTTCACTATATACTTTTATGTTAAAATATTCTGTCTTGCCTTTGACCTTACAGATATAATAATTATACAGATAAATCTGGCAAGGCCCTTCTGACTATACTAGTGAGATCTTCTGCATTTACTTCAAAGGCTTTCACATATGCAGTCTGCCTCAGGCAATAAATGACAGAAAGTAGGAATAATTAATCCCACAAAAATTTAAAGCCGCAAAAGTATGGTATCAGTTTCTAGATGTTAGCTGTAACATGTGATGTTTTCTATGAATTTTTGTTGCTTTCATGTGGAGGTCGAAAAATGCAGGTCCATTCCCACCTTGTTTGATTGTCAGAGAGTTTGGAGATTGACAGGCAGAGTTGCACATCTTAACTCAGGAGGTGACTGCTTGGTTCTTTTAAGATTAAGGTAGCTCATTCTAGTAAGTCCATGTCATCCTGACAGGTGGTCAGGATATGCAAACGTGCTTCTGCTCCTTCTTTAGTAACTATGAGGTCACCTAGGGAAGGGCAGTCTTCAGAAAAAGTGACCTACAGCATCTTTAGTACCTAGACAGCAGAATGCTAATCATTTGATGTCTCTGAGTGGTGAAGCCATTGACTGTGTGAGTTACCCTTTGGTATCATGTTAATAAAGCCTTTTATTGCCTTCTCCTTCCCCCTGGTTATGTTGGGTATTAAAGCTGTGGAAAAATAAACACAATTGGATTTCAGTAATCCCTAAAATACCTTCCCTATACTGTCTTATGGTTTCTGTCTTGTTGTTTTATGTGTCATTGTATTCTTTACTTATATTTCTTCTATTTCCATGCACCTACCCTGGTAAGAGGTGATTTTGTGGAGGCTAGTCATCAACACTTTCATAGAAGATATTCTATACCTCTGTATTGAAAAGTGACCATGTTTTATTTGATATCAATCATATTTCATTTTTTAAAATTATATTTGAATATTAAATAGAAATATTAATAGAAAATACGTAGTTACTAGATTGACTCTATAGTCTATAGATACAGTATATAATAGTATTTTTTGATTATTTGTTCTTTAGTTGTTGTTTTTATCAATTAATTTTGTCATTTGATAATTACATACCTCTACACAATATATTCTACCTACTCTATCCTGACAACCCTTTCTCATCTCCTTGCCATCCTTACCACAACATGTATCTCATCCATACCAGTCCTTTCTTTATGTTCATGATTTGATGTAACATATGCGTCTTTGAGGAACTTACAAACCAAACTACAACAGCTAATTCTATTGAAAACCACACACACACACACACACACACACACACACTTTAACTCAGACTCTCTTTAAGTTTTTCAAGTAAAGATTAATAAGCTTAGTAAGCTTAATAACCAAAATTATTTGATGTAGTTTTATAATAGGTGCTTTTTAGCTAAACTTTCTTCCTGATCTGTAAAACCTAATTTTTACCATAGACCTCAAATAGTTATACGTTAAACCTCTCTTAATACTAGTACTGGTCAATAATTGAGTGCTAATAAATTTTATTTCCTTTAGACCCAAAGACATATACAGATATCAATGAGCATACTCATTTTTCTTGTGGTTTTAATGTGCTTACACATTGAATATTGTGCAGTTCCTTTTGATGTCTTTAAACTCATGTTTTGTCAACTTCTTACATGCAGCGGAGATGCCATGCTTTTAAGGCTTCTTCTACATTCAGGCTTCATGCTATTCCACATTGGATTATGATTGCCCTTACTTTGATGTAATATTCTCCCTGAATATTTTAATACTAATATTTGATATTAATTTTTAATGTAAAAGCACATTACAAGTTAAAAGTGTGTAAAAACTTCCTCTCTTTGAACTTAATATTTGAAAAAGGCTGTGAAAGCCTTTACAGAGTCTGCACTTTGGGATTAGGAGTAGATTAACATAGCCAACCTCCTGTTGGAGATGGTAAGAAAGATGTTCTCTGAATGTGAGCTTTAGGACTAATGCAATGTGGCTTGGCAGAAGAAAGGGAGAGGGGAGGGAAGCAAGAAAGGAAAAAGTTGTGAGAAAAATTAATGTCTCCATTACTCTGGTTGTATCCCTCCTGAAACTGAACATTACTATATCTGTACCTCTCATGAATATAAACTGGGAAAAACTACAAATGTAGAAATAAAAATGCCAAGAATAATGCATTACTCCATGAGAGAAAGAGAATAATTTGTCATCTATAATAGATAAATACCATTTGTGTTTTCCTTTACTTTTCATTTAAGTTTTGAGATTATATCTACATTTCTCCTTACCTTTCCTGTCTCCACACCATTCCATATACCCTTCCTTCATCTGCCTGTTTTTCATTAATTGATGTTATATGCATCTTCATATATGTATATACATATGTATTCCTATACATAACCTGGTTAGTCTGTATAATGTGAATCGTCTGTATATTTTCAGGGCCGACCCGTGTGTAATGGACAGCCAATCGGTGTGTCCTTTCCTGGGGAAGACTATCTCTCCCAATCTCACCATTACTTAGTTGGCTGAGGCCTCCTGAGCTATCCCCATCAAAGTCAGCATACCTACTTATGTCATCCTTGTTCAGCCCACATTTAGACAGTCATACTGATGAATCTTTATGTCTTTATAGGGGTAGCTTCTGATATTACTAGGACACACACTCTCACAGCAAACAAGCAAACAAACAAAAAATTCCCTGAGCTCTGATCTTCTGGATCCTATGACCACCCTACCTCTTTCCTGAAAATGTCCTTTGAGCCTCAGGTAAGAGGATGCTTAGATGTCTCTGCTCAGACTGGGCTCCACAACTCTGCCCTTTGATTGGTTGTGATTTTCTGCAGTGCTATCCTTAATGAGGTGTAACGATTACACTTATTGGTAGATTTAAGAAGGAATGTATAGATTGCTGTTGGGGAGTACAGGTTTTAGTGGTTGTAGGTTCTTCTCCAGCATCCATGATTCATTAGCCCTAGGTAATTGCTCAGATTCTTAGTAGATGGGAATTAATACAGAGACCCAAATCTGGACAATGCATAGAGTGAGAGACCTTGTAACAGTCAGGCCTAAATGGAAGGAACTCTGTGTAAGAGAAGGCAAAAAGATTTCAAGAGCAATAAGGGATGAAATTCACCAAGGGGACAGCATGTTGCAGACACAACAGACGGGCCCACATATGAACTCACAGAGCCGATAGCAGCATGGTTAAGAGCCTGGAAAGGTTCACATTAGATAGAATTCCAGTACTAAGAAGGGAGCTGGACATCCTTAAAATGGACACTATCTCAAAATGATGACAATTCTCAAATGGAAAATTAGTTTTTCCAATGTAGTCTCACGGGGTATACAAACCATACTTAGGGCAGGCCTTTTGCCCAGTAGTAGAAAGACAACACAAAATGAACTCAATGGTATTTTGGGAGATGGTTTGTCTCATAAAGCTTTGTTTGGTCATTTTTTAACCTTATTGGTCTTTGACTTATGTATTATGGTTTCCATTTTTTGTTTTGTTTTTATGTGTTCTCTCTCTCTCTCTGTGTGTGTGTGTGTGTGTGTGTGTGTGGACGTGGATACTCAAGTGTGAATGTGTGTACATATGTGTATCCTTTTAGAGTTTTTTCTTGTTTGTTGTTTGCTTTGTTTTATTCTTGTTTATTATTATGCTTGTTTTTCTAGGAGTTAGGTATGAATACGAGAATGATCTCTTGATATTTCACAACCAATTATTAAGGAAAAGATTTTTCTCTTTCTCTCTCAGTGGTCCTTAGTTGCCTGTGTTATTTGTCTTATGGTGTGACAATAACATTTCTTCCTTTCACATTAACGTGCCTATGTGAAGAACATGTTTTTCTTGTTTGGGTCTTGTTTATTAATGATTTTTTTCTGTTCTTATTTCTAAACATGTGTCTCTGAACCAATCATTTTCTCTGAGATGTAAAAAACAGAACCTCAACAGGTACACTAGGACCTATTTGAATGCCTTCCAAAATCAGAACTCCACTTATCACATGCTATGACAGAAAAAGTATTCATATTTTTCAATATAAGTGTTACTACCACATTACTAAACTAATATTCTTAATTTTCCCAAGATAGCAGTAACCAGCCCCACAGAACCACCATATATATCTGATAATATATTTCAGATATTATCTTGAAATATCTTGAAGTAAAAGATTATATGAGGAAAATATATTTTTTAATTAAAATTTTGGCAGGCCAGGACAGTGCAGAGGTTTCTCCATCTTGTACTCTTTCTAAAGCTATTTTGAGTTTGACTAGAATTTGATCTTCTTGATGGAAAATTACCCATCTCTCCTCCAGGAACCAGGTGCCAAGATGTCCCAGATAATTTAACTTCTGTTAAACTATTTGCTTGCACAAAACCTCACGCTGCAGCTGTAGAATAGTATAAGAGGTTATAATTTTTGTCTTCAAAAGTGCCTTGCTTTAAATGCTTGGTACTATACTTGGGTTCCCAATATCTGAGTGTCTTTCCATCAGGTGGAATAAAGACTTTCAGCGGACTATAGACTATGTTGGAGTAGTCTTCTCTATTGGACTACCCAAGGTGATTTGTAAATTTTAATTTAAAATATCAACTATTCCATAAAACTTTATTAGGAAATTAATGTAAGCAAATAAAAATATAACATTATGTCCACAGTAAATGCTATTCCTAAGTATCAGCCAAACCAGACTGAACGTGTGAGAATAAAGACCTCTCTTCCCTCGCAGTAGGTATGCAAACCGAAGTGGCGGCAGTACCTCTGCCTCTGTGTTAGCCAGCTAAGGGCTCACATTTCAGCTCAGGACATCAAATATACACACAAAGAAGCATAGGACACAAAAGCAAATCACTTCTTTTGGAAATTCTCTCAAGATGAGGACATACCCAGCAGCCCTTCCGCACTGGTTCTCGTAATACACTTTGATAGAAATCACATTGCATATGATGGTTTGCTTTCACTGTCAACTTGATTGTCTGAGCATGTGCCAGGAGGCTGGAAAAGGACAGACTGTGTGCGTGTGGAGATGATTTCAAACTTAACTCAAGAACAATGGCTGTGTTGGACGTCTCCGAAGCAGGAGTCTCGAATGCAATTAAAAGTAAAAAGAAAGATTTTTGGAATACTTTCATTCACCCTTTCCAGCTGTGTCATGAGCTGCTTTGCTCAAAAAAAAAAAAAAATTCCTGCTGTGATAAACTGAAACTGGGAGCCAAATCTGTCCTTTTGTTCTGCTCAGGTATTTTGTGCCATTGGTGAAAGTCTGACTGACAGAGAATGCACATGTATTCCATGTCTTTGTGTGGCTTAAACTAATCAGACTATCTCTTACAGCCAAATGGCAGCTTCACTTCATACGTGTGAACTACCTCTATGAGAGATGAGGAAGGTATATTTTGGGGGAAAGAAAAGAAGGGCAATTTGGGATTTTTTTTTTAAAGTAAACTTCACATAATAAAATCTGACTTCCAAAATCCAAGCATTTAGAAAGCTGAGGCAGGGGGTTGTTGTGAAATTGAGGCTTACCCAAGCCACAGGTTGAGATGTTGTCCCCCCAATTAACTAATTAATTAATTACAGCTAAATAAAATCTGACTTCCAATTTCCCATGTCCTAATTAATCTCTTTCCATCCCATTGCACATCCACTGTGGTTCACGTCTGATGTTTATTTGATAATGATCTCTCAAGTGCCTTTCTGCTAATTTATTCTCATGTGCTTTGAGAAAATTCATGCAGGACTAACTCATAAAACAGTCATAAAACCAAAGAGCTGCAACTTAGTAGCCAATGGTGCTTCAATAGGAATGGATAATCAGAAGATAGTTGGGCAATAAGCTCCTAGCCAGAAGTAGCAATTGTCAAGAGACTGGTCCTGCCCCCACATGTTTTCTGTTTTGAAAAGTAGTAACTGTTGTTTTGAAGAGACAAATCACTCTTCCTTCTCTTGATAGCTTTAAAAGAAAACAACAAATTTCATACATTTTTTCTTGTTGAAACTAAATATCCATTCATAGTTTATATTCCTTATGAGTTATAAAACAGTGCTCAAACACTGAATATTGAAATATTATCTAAAAAGCCAAATTGATTTTTTCTGGAAATTTGAAGTCATTCAGTTACACTGACCTCTACATAATAATATGTGCTTCAGCGAGGTTCATGACTTACACTTTTTTTTAAATTTATTTATTTATTAAAGATTTCTGTCTCTTCCCCACCGCCGCCTCCCATTTCCCTCCCCCTCCCCCAATCAAGTCCCCCTCCCTCGTCAGCCCAAAGAGCAATCAGGGTTCCCTGCCCTGTGGGAAGTCCAAGGACCACCCACCTCCATCCAGGTCTAGTAAGGTGAGCATCCAAACGGCTTACACTTTTTAATACTGTGATTCTGAAGTTACTAGTTAAATAATTATCTGGATACTAAATAATTAAATATGGAAACTAAATAATTTAATATAATGGACTTGTTTTTCTGTGATATTTCAAATATTCTCCTCAGTTAAACAAAAAAGTAATTTAAAGTAAATATAAATTAATTGCGAGTATAAGTTATGTATAATAGAAAGTAGTAAAGAGCAGAAACATAAGATGTTTAAGCATCTCAATGAAAATTTTCAATAAAATCCATTTCGTCTTGTTCTTGCTGAGAAGTGGTTTTCTAATGTCATGGTTCCTACATGTATGGCTACATATGATCCTGTCTGTGAGATATTTAGCTATATTTCTATAAACCACTGTATTAATAGAGAACTTTCAGTGGTGAATGTGGTGTATGATTTATTTAAGATACACGCTCTTTATGCAAGTAAAATTGAAATGTGAAAAACTCCACACATTTGTGACTATAATGAAATGGCTGACTAAATGTTTGTGAGAAATGAAAAATTAAATCTAGTAGACTGGTTTGCTAAGTAAACAAGGTAATATTTTAACTAGATTAACTAGTCAAAATGAATAAATCTCAGCATAGAGAAAAAAAGATGGGAGATTAAATGAATGCCTGTTAATTATGACAACCAGGTTACGTTGAATTATTACCAGACTGAAGAAAAATTCTAGGTTAAGTTCCCAGAAATAGAATGAACCAAGACGATGAATTAAAAAAAAATATCTTTAAGACATGTGGAAATTAGATGGGGGGGGGGGCATGGCAAGGGCAGTAGCTGTTTAGTGCAGCAGAGAGGGAGAGGTCCTGCCTGTGGGGGAGGCGGCTCTGAAGAGGCGCTTGGAAGGAGGGAGAGCAGAAGATCACACAGCACGTCATTAAGAAAAGCACTAGAGAGTAGGGTCCAAAGATTACACATGCGAGAAAACATGAGGTTCCAAGGGCACTGCTTAGATAGTTTGTACCATTCAAAAAATTAAGTTAAATGCTTGTTAAGTATATAGGCTTGGTTTTCTTTTAAAATCAGAATATCAACTGGGCGTTGGTGGCACATGCCTTTAATCCTAGTACTCAGAAGGTAGAGGTAGGCGGATGGATCTCTCTAAGTTTGTAGGCTAACTTTAAGACCGTACAAGTCTCAAAACACTAATCTAGGAATATCATTGATGTTGAGAAGCAAAACTAAAAGCAGCTTCTTACGGCTCTAACTTTCAGTCCATCCAAGTTCACCATATCATATATGAAAAAGAGGATGACCATTTCAGGAAAATTACTGAATATTTCACCGAATGTGTGCATTTATTATTGCATATAACCTGATCATTTTTATCAGAAAAGTCACTCCACTTAAGATCCATGAGTAATAAAGGAAGTACACTCATCCTAAAAACCCACTAATTATGAAGCTAAGATGCCAATCGCACAGTACCAAAGTGCAGTGTTCTTAACAGAATTCATGGACAGACGGAGCTAGGCTGCTCATGAAGACTTATGTTTATTTGTTATGTCTGAATACGTAAGTTGTACAAACACACTCACGATGTGCCTTATAACAAAGCTGTTCTGATAACTGATTTGTTTTCTCGAGCATCTGCGTTTGTCAGGGGAGCGATTTGCACGATTGCTTACTGAGTTAATTTGAAATTTGCCTGATCCAGGCAAAGCCACAGTTCTGGTTTTTTGATTGTTTAGGATCTCAAACAGTATCACTGAATAGCCTTGAATAGTATGACTGTGAACACAAATCCCAAATATTTAGCTACAACGTAATTATCACACAATAGATATTGTTGTCAGTTTATTGCATCTGCTTACATTTAGTCAAGGTAATTGTGTAAAATACACAGTAACCAAATACAGACACAATTTTTAAAGAACACTGGAGACAACAACTAGTTTATAAAAGTGCATCTCTCTCTTCACAGTGACTTCTCATTAGTACTATTGACAAATGCTCTCTGTCACAGACCTGAAAATATATTTTCCAAAGGAATACTCATTCTACTAATAAAGGCTTAGAGAGTCTACAGTATAGTATATAGCAAGTAACTGTGATAATAAGATAGCATCCTAAATCTTTGACGTCAGCCTTGTTAGGGAGACATGTACTAAGCAGAAATGAGGTAATTATCAATCACAATACACAGTAATTTAAAAGTATAGTTTCCTTTGTAGACATTATGGCAAGAACTGGTCTTGATATATCGAATCAATACAACTACTTCAACCTGTGTGTGAATTCTAATGTGACTGCAAAGAGAAAAGAGAGGGAAACAATTTACCCCAAAACTGTAGGCACAGAGACACAAAGGGAAATCTTGAGAGGAACAGGACAGGAATGGCCAACAAATGGTGATAAAATCCAAATTTATAAAGTAAAAAATAAGATTGGAGACTGGGAATGTATCTCGTGGTAGAGTGCATAAGGCCGTGGGTTCAAGGCCTAGCATTTCATAAAACAACAAAAGAGAAATTAGAGACGGAATCAATATATATGGAGTTGGACAACAAGTTATACTTCGTCTACTTCAATAGAATAGAATTTTGTCTATGTATAATAATGATCTTTTAGAATAGTTCAAATTTTTTTTTTTAGATTTTAAAATTGTCAGTGGAACCCCTGATTTAAAAATTGACAGTATTGGTTAAGTGACATCAAGAGAGCTTACACTTAGAATAAGGGCAAAGAAATAGAGAGACGCAAATAGATTTAAAATGTGGTTGAAATGGCCATAGTGAACTATCGGGAGGATTGTGTGAAATACATGCTAATGTCAATTTTTTAGCTTGAAAATCTATTCAAATCATCTTTCTGGTCTTAGAAATACTTAGTCTTTCAAGAAAAATATTAGAGAATGAATTAAAGGCAGAAAACATTTAAGAGATTCATTTAGACAGCCAAGTGTAAACATTTGATCCACCAGAATCCATCCGGATATTTACCACAAAAGAAAATACTACTGTATCTACAGATATAAAACTACATTTGAAGCCATGGGTCAAACACTATTTTACACCATAAAAATTACAGTTGTATTCCCAACTAAGATGTTAAGAAACTATGGAAGTAGATTGATTATCCAAATAAAATTCAAGTTAGATAAGAGCTAGACCTTTGGATAAAGTATGTGATCAACTCTGTGTAACGGTAATGGCAAGTCTATTCTGGGTCAGGAGAAGAGAAGATCGTTAATGATCTTAGAAGCAGTGTTGTTGCCTAGCGCTGGTAAGTGCTTGCTATTAAGTGAGGTGACAAATGAACAGAATTTCAACAGATTTCTCTGAGTGTAAAATTCTTAAGAAGTTTGCTCTTTGAATGTGACCTGAGAAAAGAGGCAGCAGCACAGTTAAAAACTTTTATGAAAATATAAAACATCAAAGTTCTTTTGTGGGCCATTTGTAATATTATGTGTGTGTGTGTTTATGCGTATGTATTTGAGTGTGAACGTGTGTGAGTTTGTGTTTCTGTATTTGTATATTTTTGTATTGTATGAGTATGCACGTGTATATGTATGTATGTACATCTATGTGTATTGTATATATGTGTATGTACATGAATGTAAATGTATACTAGCGGTAATTTTATAGGAGATAAAATGATTAAATAAAAGGAAAGTTGTTAAAAAGAGGGTGGGGTGGGACTGGAGAGATTGTTTAGGTTTAGAGTACTCGTGTTCTCCCAGAGGACCTGAATTCTACTCACAACATCCTGAGATTCTTTCCTGTTCTCTGCCAACTCTGGGCATGCATACATTATACAGATACACACATGCAGGCAAAATACCCATACACACAAATGTAACAATAATATTGAAAGGTTTCTTTTAAGAGAGAGGGAGTAGAGTAAGAACAGCTATGGAAAGACGGATTCATTTCAGTAGAAAGAATACTTAGAAGGAACACAGATGGCATTGAAAAGATATGCAAAGTAAGTAAGGAGACATTAGGGAAAATCTGAAAGAAACACTGATAAAATGCATCATTCAGTTTTAAAAGAAAAAAATTGCATCAGACAAAGGGGATCAGAGCAACTGATTTAATTCTATCAGTGTTGGTGGTGCCATAAAGGAGGGTCGAGCAAGACCAGACACATCCTCAGTTCTACTGACACAAGGGCTCAAGAGCTCCAGGTGGAAGTTGTAATCCCTCTCTGTTTGCTAATGATCTTTAATCAACTAAAACCTGAACTTTTTCCTTTCTTCCTGACAGTGATTATCTGCACATCTCGAAGCAGAGCATGCATAGAAGTTAGGTTAGTCAAATGACTGGAAGACAGAGCCTCTTGCCTTCCTTGATAATTATGCTTTCAGAAGATGATTATTCCCTAGGATTGGAGAGATCGCTCAGCACCCAAGTTCATAGGATGCTCTTCAGAGGAGTCTGGTTTGGTTCCTGTGACCCACATGGTTACGAAAAATCATCTGTAACTCAAGTTTCAGTGATTCTAGTGTCTTCTTTTTTGACGTAAGATTTTTTTAAATAGTCTTTTCTCATTTTACACAACTATCCCCATTCTCATTTTCTCCCCTCCTCCCACCTTGCCCTTTCTCCCACCACATCGCCCACCCACTCTCCAGAAAGCTTAAGGCTTCCCACGGGGAGTCAACAAACTCTGACAGATCACTTTGAGGCAAGACTATTTTTTTCTGTGGCCATGAGAAGTAAACCACAGAGCTCAACAAACCCACATAGGAGTTTATTAGGGAAGGGCAGAGATAAGAAGAAAATGCGTCAACCAGCAGTTGACCAGTTGACTAAGATTCCTCACTCCTGCCCAGGCTGGGGACTGTGCATGGAATCTCCCCAAGGGCCAGCAGCTGTGGAAATAGGTTGCTGGTGTCTGTCTCCCGCTGGTATGCATCTTAGATGCTGTGCCGCTGGTATACGGCTCACTATTGTGCCATAGGTGTGCATCTCGCAACTGTGCCTCCACGCTCTGCCGCTGGCGTGCAACTAGTTGCTGTACATCTCGCTACTGTGCTACTGCTGTGCATCTTGCTGCTATGCTGCCATTGGAAAAGGCCAGTGACTCTGAGCACACGGAGGCCAAGTCCACAGCCTCAACAGTGCACGAGATGGCTGTGGTGGAGGTACCAGGGGAGAGGACAGGCGGCAGTAACGCTGTGGCAGAGGCTGCAGCTCCAGCCAGAGGTTCCAGGGCAGAGGGTTGGTCTCCTGCTTCATGCGTGTTTGGGGGAGGAGGGGACAAGAGCACTGTGCAGGCACAATGTAGCCACTACTGTCAGCTCTAGCGGGTGGGGCCAGTATTGATGTGAGAATCCTAACAAGGACCAAGATCTACCCCCCTATATCTAGGCTAAGCATGGTATCCCTCCAAAGAGAATATGCTCCAAAATACAAGTTCAAGCACTAAGAATGAATCCTGGTTGCACTGCCAGTGGCCCCACAGACTGCCCAAGCCTCACAACTGTTCCCCAATTTCAGTGGCCCTAGTTTGGTCTTATGCAGGTTCCCCCACTAACAATCCAGAGTCAGTGAGCTCTCACTAGCTCAGCTTAGCTGTTTTGTGAGTATCACCATCATGGTCTTGACCGCTTTGCTCATATTACTGTTCTTCCCTCTCTTGGACTGATCTCTGGAAATTCACCCCAGTGTTTCACTGGCGATCTCTGTATCTGCTTCCTCCAATTGCTGGATGAAGGTTCTATGATGACTATTAAGGTAGCAAAGGACAACCAGCCTATAGTCCCCGGGAAACTAGGTAACAAGAAGAACCCTAGGGGAGACATACATGGATCCCCTGGAAAGGAGAAGCAGACAAGATTTGCTGAGAAAATTGGGAGTATTGGGAGGGTAGAAGAGGGGGGTGAGAGGAGAAGGGGAGAGAGATGGAGAATATGACGGAATAGGATGCTCAATAAGGAGGAAGGATAGAGAAAGAGAGAAAGGGAAGAGATAACTTGGTAGAGGGAGCCATGAACTAGCAAGAAATATAGCAGTAGGGAAATTCTCAGGAATTCCCAGGAATCCACAAAGATGACCCTAGCTGAGACTCTAAGCAATACTTGAGAGGTAGCCTAAGTGGCCTTCCCTTGTAATCAGATAGATGATTATCTTAATTGTCACCTGGTGTCTTCTTCTAGCATCCATGGGCAACAAGGACACGCCCCAGGTACATACATGATTACAGGCAAATACTCATACACATAAAATGAAAAAAAAAATAAAGATCCTGTATTTGAGAAAAGGATGATTCTGTGCTGAAAATTATGGAACAAACATCTCCTAGGGACAACAATGAATGTATAATGACCAGTTTCCTAAATTAAATGTATTATGATCTACCGGCTTGTAACCTGGTTACCCTGTCTCTTTAAGAGACAAGCCCTGCCCACTCCCAACCCCCCTTCTGCACTCCCAATTCCCCTTCCACTGAGACAAGCAGGTCTTCCACCTTTTCAGGCCTGTGCTCTCTCTCTTTCCATCCCTCTTCTGAAGAGGTGGATGCTGCCTGTCTCTCCCCCCCCCTTCCTGCCCCTTTCTCTCCCCCCCTCTCTCTATTTTATCTCTCTTTTTTCCCCTTCTCCCTTTCCCCTTTCCCCCATAACCCACTAAATAAACCCTATACCTATACTTTCTCTGCATGGCATATCTGTCTGTCTCTCAACGGCTGTGGTCTCCCACCCACCAAGGGGACCACCGAGGCCTCAGGTCATCCACTGATACCCTGATGAGACCCTGGGTGACCCTCCGCTGCCCCACTGAGACCTTGGGTGATTCTGCTGTCTCCCTGCCGAGGCCTAAGGTGACCTGCCAAGGCCACTTGTGGGACCAGCTGCCCCTCATGGGACCACCAGCCTTCATAATGACCAACCTTCCCCCACCTTATCTTCAGACTTCCTGCTTGTATCTGCAGAGCCGTTACAGTGATGTGTGCATCTCTACTTCCTCCCTTACAGGTTACATCCTGATCTTTTAGCACATGGCACCTACTGCTTTGTGTCATGTGTAATGGCTAGTGTTTAAACAAACTGCCTTTGCTGGAGGATTTAAAGGCATAATTCCTACATCAGATCCAATTTGAAATTTTGTCTGCACTGGGCATATTTCCATATATGCGAGGTGTTAGTTATAGTTTGGTTGTGAATATGCCCCAATGTATGCATGCTTTGAAGATTTGGTTCTCAGACCTTGGCACCATTGGAAAGACGGGAAATGGAAAGTGATACATGATGCTTGCTTGGGTGGAAGTGTCTGAGAGCTTGTTTTTGAAAGATGTTTATCTTGCCCTTGTTTGCTCTTTCTCTACTTCCTGTCTGCTATAAGCACTGTAGTCTGTTGCATCATGGATTCTTTGATTTAATGTCCAACCTCGCCTCTGCTCCACAGTGATGTGGACACAGTAAACCTTTCCCTTTCAAGGTGTTTTTCTCTGCTCTTATATCACATCAATGGAAAGCTAACATAGGAAGCTACTTGCTTTTAACTCTGTCCCCCAGGTTCTCGTCAGTCTACAAGCTGAGTTCCATTTTACCTGCCTAAAAATATACCATTCCAATTAACATGCTGCCCTAGTAAAAGGATACACAGCTAAGCAGGCTTAGGAAGTAATCCCTTCTCACCCACCTACATCCGACTTCAAAGAGAGAGGAGCTTAACTCCTCAGCTGTCAGCCAAACATTACCAAATCCTATATAACCCACCAACTCCTGGGGAATTTAAGTTGAAAACTGTATCACTCTTGTGTCTGATGCAATTTACATCTGTGATGGCTATCATTCTTTGTTAACTTGACTACATCTGGAATTAACTAAAATTCAAATGGTGGGCACATTTGTAAGGGACTCTTTTTCTTAATTAGATAATTAGAATGGAGAAAACCCACTTCTAATTTAGATATTTGAGTGAAAGATACATATTTAACCCAGATATTTTGAGGTGAGATGATCCTATGTTAATCTGGGTCACACCTTCTGCTGGAAGCCTATATAAAGGATGTGGAAGAAGGAAGTTTGCTTTTTCTTTGCTTGCTTCTTATTGTTGGTAAATCCATTCCATCATTTACATTAGAGCCTACTTCTTCATAAGTATTCTGAAGTATTCAGAGTATTCTGAAACATTTAGCTCTGTGGGCTGAAATACTATCCATTCTTGGACTTTCTGTTGATAGACAGGCATTGTAAGACTGAAATAAATCATATATATATATATATATATGTACATGCACACAAATATATATATATACAAACACACATGTGTGTATGTATATATTCATACACATATATGATTGTATTATGTATACACACACACACACACACACACACACACACATATATATTTACAGTTAGGTTCCTCTAGGCGGCTCTAACAAGGGTGAGTACATTGCAAAATCAAACACTCCACAATGGGAAGGCCCAGAGTGCATACCCTTTGCTAATCCTATACGGCACAAAACAGTGAGTAGGACATCAGCACATCTGAAGAGCTTTGATGTCACCCTTTTTCTTGTGTCAGACCTTAGGGTTGAAGACACTGGTGCTCAGTTGGATGAATTAAGTGCAATAGGTACAATTGGGCCCTGAAATAGTAGGGACCAGGTGGCAGCAATGACTCTCCAAAGCAAGAATATGGCAGTTAGCATGATGGGCAATGTCCAAAATAGTCTAACCTAATGACCAGCAAAGGCAAAGTGATTTTTATAGTGTCATGAAGTGTATGGACTTTTGATCCTGGATAATCAATAGTAGCGTTTTCAGGCATAAGATAGATAAAAAAACCAACTGGATTTTTTTTTTTTGATCTACAGAAAAATTCTGAAACAAATGAAAGAAAGACTACACAGAATACTGCAAAAGGTAACTTGGCACATGGACCAATTTCCAGATTTGATCTAGTTTGAACTCCAAGAAACCCTTGGATGAAGGAATGATCAGGTTCCCCTGAAGAAGGACCATAATAAAATACCTAAAAGTTTTACAGTTACCCTTTCTCCAGTTCTTCCCCAGAGGGACCTGTAGACTTTTACACTGGATAAGGAAAAGAGTCAGACTTTCCATTGTCTATTAGATACTGGTTCTGAGTGGATGCTGTTTCCAGGAGATCCCAAGGAACAATGTGGTCCTCTAGCTAAAGTAGGGGCTTATGGAGGTCAAGTGATCAATGGAGTTCTGGCCTAAGTATGACTCACAGTAGGTCAAGTGGGTTGCTGAACTCATTCTGTGGTTACTTCCCCAATCCTAGCAATGTATACTTGATATAAATATACTTAGAAGTTGGCAGAATTCTTCCATTTATTTTTTGACCTATGGAGTAATAGCTTATTATAGTTGAAAAAGCTAATTGAAAGCCTTTAGAGTTACCTCTTCCAGGGATAATTGTCAATCAAAACTGTGTCACATACTTGGAGGAAGTGCAGAAATCAGAGCCATCATGAAAGGCTTGAAAAATGCAGGGGTGGTGGTTCCCACTACTTCTCCTTTTAACTCTCTTATCTGGCCAGTGCAGAAGACAGATGGATCGCAAACAACAGTTGACTACCAAAAACTCAGTCAAGTAATGGCTCCATTTGCGTCTGTTGTTCTAGATGTGATGTCCTTGCTTGAGCAGTGTAACATATCTCTTGGTACAGGGTATGCAGTTATTGATCTAACAAATGCCTTTTTCTTGGTACCTGCCCATAAGGACCACCAGAGGAAATTTGAAAGACCACTGCCTTTACAGTTTTACCTCAAGAATATATTAACTCTCCAATTCTTTGTCATAACTTAAATCAAAATATCTAGATCATCTGCTCTTCCACACAAAGTATCACATTGGTTAACGAAACTAATGACACTATGTTGACTGGACTAACTGACCAGGAGATGACAGCCACTTTGGACTAGTAGGTAATACATATGCGCTTTCAATGATGGGAAATAAATCCAACCAAAATTCTCCCTCAGTGAAATTCTTAGGGGCTCCATAGAGTGGAGCATGCAGAGATATCGCTCTTGCTTTCCAATGGATCCATGAAAAAAGTGGTCATGTATCAGAGATGGGGGCTATGTATAGGCTTGATTTGTATTTCCACTTTCCAAAGATGACCTAGGTATAGCTACTGTTGAATGCCAAATCTGCCAATAGCATGGACAAACACCTAGGCCCAGATTTAACCATCCCTCAGGATGACCAGCCAGCAACCTGGTGACAGGTTGACTACATTTGGCCACTTTCTCCTAGGAAGGATAATACTCTGCCCATACTGGAATACATACTTTTTCTATGTAATGGTGTGGAAAGTCCTTCTGTATATGTGTTGCTTTTATTGGCTAATGAATAAAGAAGCTGCTCTCAACCAATGGCTTAACAGAACATAGCCAGGCTGGAAGAGATATAGAGAGAGAGTAGACGGAGTCAGAGATGCCATGGAGCTGCTGGAGGAGAAAGAAGCAAGCTGCCAGCTGGAACCTTGCCAGTAGGCCATTAACCTCATGGTAAAATATAAAATAATAGAAATGGGTTAATTTAATAGATAAGAGTGCGTTAGAGATATGCATATGCTAATAGGCCAAGCAGTGTTGTAGTTAATGCAGTTTCTGTGTGATTATTTTGGTTCTGGGCAGCCAGGAACAAACAAGTGGCCTCTTACAACAATGTATGTATTTGCTATTTCTTTTTTTTTTATATTATTAATTTTTTATTGAGGAAAAAAAAAAACAACGTTTCCCCCGCCTCCCCGCCTCCCATTTCCCTCTCCCTCCTTCCACCCTTCTTCGTTCTGCCCAAATCACCATATCATAAAGGTATAATGGTATAATACCATAATGGTATTCTATATAGTGTTGCTTCTGGACCAAGGAACTTACTTCACAGTCAGAGAAGTGCAATGGGGCCCATGATCATATAATCCACTGGTCTTACTGTGTTTCCCACCATCCTGAATTAACTGCCCTGATAGACAGATGGAATTACCTTTTAAAGACAGGATTGTGTGTAGCAACTTGGAAGGCTGGGCCATGGCTCTCCAAAAGGCAGTACTTGCTTTGAATCAGCATCCGATATGTGTTATGGTTTCTCCCACAGGCAGAATTCGTGGGTACCGGAGTCACAGGGTGGAAAAGGTCCCACCCACATTCACCCCAAGGGATACACCGGGAAAAATCTTGCTTTCTGTTCCTTTGACCCCCAAGGGATACACCGGGAAAAATCTTGCTTTCTGTTCCTTTGACCTTAAGTTCTCATCTACAAGCTCTGGTTCCAGAGGAATGTTCTCCTTCCAGGTGCTACAGAAAGCATTCCACTGAATGCAGGCTTGGTGCGTACCAATGAGGCTGAATTTTGTCTTTGTACCTTTTGTCCCTGGTCATCAAATTGAATAAATTCCTCAATCTTCTCAAATCTGGTTACCAGTGACTTTTGAAAAGTCCGGATCTCCTGTCCAGTGTTCTGCTCTAGTGCCCTCGTTGAAGATTCCCAGGTGTGAAGTCTGTCCAGTAGAGATAATGTCTCATCCTCAGACATAATTTTTATAGCATGCATATTACCTTTCTGAAGAGACATTCTATCAGTCAATCTATCATAACCCATTGGCAGAATCCAAACAATACCTTCAACAGTAAGAATTCTTTCAGACAATGCCTTAGCACCCTCTGACATTGACTGGGTTTTGTATGTCAAATACGCTGTATCCTTTTCCAGAGTGTTAAATTTTCCTTTTAGTAGATTATTATCAGTCTGTAAATACTCTATTATTTTTAAAAGTACCTCATTTGACTGTTATTTTAGTCAAATTGTTTGTATTCTTCTCAAGAGTTTTGGATTTTACTTTTAATTGATCAGTATCAGTCTGTAAAGACTGTATCATTTCTAAAAGTGCCTCATTCTTGGCCCTATTATCAAACCATGTTTTTAATGAGAAAATATGGAGGACAAAAATAATCCCCAGAATCAAATATAATGATGTAGGAGGGAAATCATATAAACCTTGTATGACATCATACATAGGATAGGTAAGAAAGACAGTGAATTCCTGAATTTTTAAATTGTCCATCATTTTTCCCTTTTAAATTATATGTTTATAATTTATTTTTTTGATTTTAAATCTAGCCTGTGGTTGCATTAGCTGGAGTAAGTGCAATAACCGTTACTAGCCAATAGGTGTCGCTGTGCACTTGTAACCGCATGGCTGGTTTGAATCTGAATTTAGAGTCAAATGCTGAAAGATATACTTAAATTAAAAACAGTTATTTAGTGTAAATCACAGATTATGTGATTCCCGGATGTCTCTGACTGTTCAGCAGCTACACGAGACAGTTGGCAAAGGGAGGCGGGCGCCTCCTGCTCAGAATGGAGGGCGCATTGCCTGCAGTGGTGGTGGTTGCCCTGGGCGTGATCTCCTGGGCCTTTTCTGCCTCAGCCTCCCATGTCTCTCCGCCTGCCTCGGACCAGAAGTCAGCCTGTAGTGGCTACTCAGGGCCTGGAATTGTATAACCAAAATGAATGGTGTGGAGCCTGGTCGCTGCTGGTCAGAGCAGCTGGAGACTCTAGCCCCATGATCCGGGCATCATCTGTAGAAATTAGCTCGATTTGGGAAATAATCAAGGCTAGCTAAAGGATAAAACAATTATATTTTTATTTATTATAAAGCGAAAACTCATGAAACAGGACTGAGAAGTCCAAGCTCAGCGGTGCCCCCACGGGAATCACACAGAGAGAGTGCACACCTTAACCAGGTCCCATCTCTTAAAGATGATTGGTTAACAAAGCTTCCCCCATCAAATGATACTACACAACTTAACAAGCTGTTTGAAAAGAACACTTTCTAAATACCAGAGAAATTCCAAACATACAAATTAAAAGTAAATTACTAAAAACAAAATCTTGTGGTCACCAAAGATCACTTTGGGATATCTACTGAATTAAGCAATCTTGAAAGTCAGTTCACATGAATAACAGACTATTTTAAAACATTGTTTTACATATGTATTCATGTTGGTCACTAGAGAATTTATGCAATTCTTTTGATTAAAATTTATATATTCCAGGCAGCATTAGCAAGTAGAAAAAAGTGAGTCATTAATAAATAAAACCTTTAACTTTAAGGACAGCCGCGAGCTTCAATAGACTGCCAAAGCCAGCTTACTATTAAAAGAAAGAAAATAAAGAGCACGTTTCTGCAGTGCTTCATTTGTATTTATTCATGTAGGTTTGCCTTCTTTTAAATTTATGTTTTCGGTTCTTTTTTTAAGTGTCTGGAAGGAACTCAAGTCTGCTAGATAAGACAGCAGTCAGAGAAAGACTTGCAAGGCATTTCTTTGTAGAAGACTAGACCAGGTGGTTGGAATAAGAAACAAAACAAAACATCATGTCTTTGACTTGCTAAAAATGAAAATCCCTCCTCAAGACAGTTGGTCATGGAAGTCTGTAGAAAATTATAAAAATGGGGCATGTTGACATGAGAGGTAACTCTTAATTGAATTTTAAGGGTACCTCTTATTATTGTATGTAACTCTGTTCAATAGCATAACGTAATACTAAAAATTGCCAGTATAGATTTTAATTGTTTTTCTCAAGGTTCATGAAAATTAAAACAAAAAATACTATTTAAAGATTAATTGACTTGAGGAAGTTCTTTTTATGAAACTTACCATTTTGTTCTCTCATTATATTTTATAGATCTTTAGTTTATCACTAGCTTGTTTCAGGGATAGCTAAATTGTAAGAATTGTTGCCTTTAAGATCCAGTTTAAATGAGTTTTTTCTGATTATTCTTAAACACCCAATAGCCATCATTGAGGAAGAAGATGAACTAAAAGACTTTTGAAACAAGCCTCTTTAAGACTCTATCTTCGCTGACTAAGGAGTTTTAATTCCATGATTACTTCAATGAGAATTATGCTACTTGTTTTTCTTTTTTAAGAATGTGTTGCTTAAATTTTCAGAAAATTCAATTGTTTTAAATTTAAATTATCTTCAAAAACCCAAATAGATAAACTTGAATTCTAAATTTTTACATCATGATTTCAGTGCTCTGAGAAATATTGAATTATATTGAAACCTTCATTTATCTTAATTATAACTTATGCAATAAATCATCCTATCGTCTAATAAAAGTGCTGTAATTTTTCTAAAGGTCATGAATTTTAATTTATTAAAGTAAATTTTATTTAATTATGTTTTAATATTTCATTGGTAATAAGGTTAAAGATGACGACTATTGGAAATTTATGATTTTTTGAGTAAATTATAAGTGAATATATTCTATGTAGCAATTTACCTTGGAGAGTAGTATAATAATGTAATATTACAAAATACAGGCCTATTTAGTGCATTGCAAATGAGTTACATTTCATTTTCCTTCAGGTTCTGAGACTATACAAATTGTCAGAAATCATCCAGCCATCATTCCAAAAGAAAGAACAATCATGTTGGATTGTCTGTATTCCAAGTGGAACTCTGACCACTTTTTGCATTTGTGGATAGGTGCCTGTTACTTGGTTACTGATGCGAAGCTTCTATCAAGAACAAACAGATATGATATATGTATGAAATAAAACACTTCTCAGTCATTTCAAAAGTATTGAGGATATGCTCAATCTAAAAAAATAAAATTGATAAAGAAGATTTAACATCAAGTTCTAGAACAGACAAAACTAATTCTAAAATAAAATGTCAGAACAGTGAATGTTAGTATGAAGGGTAGAAGGGACCAGGAATGGACGACAACAACAGCAAAAAAAAAGGATATTGTTTAAGGTGACAGAGATTCACATTTTCTCGTGTCAGACTTATGGGCTTTTCATCACTTAAGAAAGCATTAAGAACTGTGAATTTCTCTTTATCTACATATTACCTTCCAAATAAAATAACCTTTAAGAAATATTAAAGCCTGGAATGGAGAGATGGCTCAACCATTAAAGGCTGTGCTCACAACCAAATTAAGACCCAATTATCAGTATATATATTAAAATTCTTAGACGTAAAATGCAATTTATTCTTAGAAGACGATTTTAAAGGACATTAGTTCAAACTCTTCTGCATGAATTATGGTAGTGATGCCATGATCCTATGCTTGGTCAAAATACACATATCTGCACATGACGGGTATAAATTGGACTTCTGTGTGCTTGACAAATGAGTGGAAAAATAAATATGTGAAAGCAAATACCACAAAGTATTGCTAGTCATAAAAGCAGTGTAAGACTTTTTGGATATTGACTTAAAATCATTTCAACCTTTTGAATACTTAAAATATATTAGCCATGTATGAGAGAAGACTGAACATACTCTTCTGTGCTTGTTTCTAAGACCCTATGGGAAACCTTATCAAGAATGACAGAGACAGTGTAAGCTCCACATCCCAGCATCCATTCTTGAGCCTTAAATTCTATAGAAGGTAACTGTCTCACACATCATTTCAAGTATCAGTCCCCCCATGCCAAGGCCTTGCCGTTAGACAATAGTAAAAGTGATGCTCTCATTATCTAGCTCTTCCAATTGTATCAT